>JABWTJ010000396.1:320000-580000 GCA_016801875.1 Solanum sitiens
CTCTTTTCTCATTTCTCTCAAAGCCCTAGCTTATTTTCTAAATGTGAAAACTTATTGGGATCAGTTTAGACCCCAACTTATTACCTTTAAAACAAAAATAATAATTAATTTAGGAAAAGACAAAACGCCCTTAACAAATCCAAATTTGAAATTTTCTCTCCTCAATAACTCAACTTCCAAAAGTCATATCTCCTTCATATGACCTCAGAATTTCGCAAACTTGACGTCGTTGAAAAGATCTTCCGACGAGATTTCGATCCATATAAATAACTCATCCAAACTTCTCCTGAGCTGGAAGTTATGACCGTTTGAAAAATGACCAAAACACACTTTTGCAATCTGGAAATTTTCCTGATTTCTTTACTTATTTCCAAATTTGATTCTTCTTGTTTTTCTTAACTTAACCTTAGTTCATTCTAGGATACGAGATGTTACAGTATCATTAAGGTTTCTTGTTTAGAAATTACTCATTAGTCTATAACACTATAAATAATAAACAAAGATAAATATAGTTATAAAAAAAGGGAAACTTTCACATATAGCCACTTAAAAATAGCCTAATTACTCTTCATATCTATAATTAGATAATTACAATTCGTAGCTACATGTTATATGGAGGAAAGAAGCGAGCAAGAGTGGGAGAGATAGGAGAGAGGCGATAGAGAGGGGAAAGAGTGGGAGAAAGGTGAATTGTATATGTATATCGGTTAGATAATTGTATATTATACATATGTATTTGTATATATGGCAAGAGAGAGTGGGAGAGGAAGGATAGAGGCGAGCCAGACTGGGAGAGGCGAGAGAGATTGGGAGCGGGAGGAGAGATGCGAGCGAGAGAGGGCAGAGAGTGGGAGAGTGGTGAATTGTATATGTATATAATTGTATATTATACATATGCATTTGTATATAGAGCAAGCGAGATTGGGAGAGGGAGGAGAGAGGCGACCGAAAGAGCGCAGAGAGTGGTAGAGAGGTGAATTGTATAATTATATAGGTTAAATAATTGTATATTATGCATATGTAGTATATTCTGGTGAATTATGATATACAAACGTGACTAATTATACAAACTCGAAGTCAGCCCACGTAATTAATGTATAATGTTAGTCACGAGTGATAATTATAGCAAACTATAACTATTATGAGTAATTAAATAGTATAAATTTGCTTTGTTGCATATTTTCCTAAAAAAAATCATATTGTTTTATTCTCTTAACCTCAATCAATTCGAAGAAATCAAGAAAAACTTGTTTTGTCTTTCTTACCTTCTTTTCACTGTCAGTACATTATTATTTTTTAAACCCTTTTTATACTATATGATAAGTTAGAATAATGGTCTGTAAAAAACATAGTAGATTAACTTATTTTATGTTTTTAGATAAAAAAGAAAGTCTATAAGACATTTTGTCAACTTAATACTTATAGAATAATGTTAATAATTTATATAATATTTGTCTCATTTAAAAAAAATTTAGCCTTTAATTGAAATTTCGCTTTAGGCGATTAAAAAAATAAAACTGATGTACCACAAACGTGAATCGTTATAAGCGAATAATATATCAAAAAAGTCAAAACATCGAGAGAATTTCATATCTAAAATTTGAGATTGCTTAAAGATGATTTCGAGCTGATCGATGTTAAATAGTCAATATATACAGTATGTATCGTTCATGTGGACTTCGTATATAGTTAAGTTGTATTCAGTTTTTGAGTGCATCATAATATATAGTCAGTGTATAGGTACACTATATTGTATAGTCAATATATACTTTCTATTAACTTTTGACAAATTATATTGTATAGTCAAACTTTTAGCTATTTTTTTATGTAAATAAAACATAACTATATTTATTATAAGCTAATTACTTTATTATATATATTTGAAACTTACCTTTTGCAATATATGTTGCGTGGGGTCAGGTGAGGTCTATACATTTCTCCTTTTGCTAATTTTTTTAAAAAACTAACTCTTAGTTTTTTCTTAATGTTAATTATTCTTGAAAATGACAAACACTCTAAATTAAAGATCATATACCTTAAATAGGAAAGTTTAAGATTTAGAATGTTTGTAATTCTAATCTCTTTAAGATACTGATTTTTAAATTAATAAAATTATACATACTCACTAAATCTGTTAATATAAATAAAGAGTTTGAATTAAAACTATCAACATCAAATTTAATTGAACTCATAATTGATTCACTAACTTCAGCACTTATTATGATTGGAGAACATAATATAATATAATAGGGACATTAATTCATAGAGGTTTAAGTAGAAACCGAAAATCGAACCAAATCGTAAATTGAGTTAAATCGAAAAAAATTTAACTACTGGTTTGGTTTAACTTGGTTTGATATTGAAAAAACAAATCGACTATATTTGGGTTGAGTTGGTTTTAAATAAAAAAATCAATCCGAGACCAAACCAACCCGACATTATATATGTAATTTTAAAATTCTGTTTTATACATAAAAAAAACTTTACGTTGATATCATTTTAAAATATTTCTCATACTATTTCATAATTTTTATCTTTTAATATATCATTTCAAGTTTAAAAATTAGAATTTGGAATGGTCCAATAAAGATTATAGTTCATAAATATTGATAATTATATAAAACTTAAATCAAAATCAAATTGATACTAATGCAAAAAGAAAATAAATTCAACACTAAGAATGACACTAATATTGAATATTTGTTCTTTAGTTTTACATTGGTTTAGACAATTAAAATACATAATCTAATTTTAATTTTCTTTAAATATTTAGTAATGTAACTAATACTTATTAAACTTATTTTAGCATGATTTGGTACTTTTAAATTATAATTATTTTCATTATGACTTTACAATATTTATTTTAGGGATAATTGTATAGAATGACAAACTAATAATATAAAATAAATATAGTAGCTACCCTTTGATTTATTTGTGTTCCATAGCAAATTGTTTGTCAGTCCCTCTCTCCCTCATATTCTCGCTCGCCACTCTCCCTCTCTCGCTCGCTTTTTCCTGTCGCTCGCCTCTCTCGCTTTATAAATAGAATTGTATAAAATTGTGTTTCTAATTGTATAAAATGAGAGAAAATTGTATAAACACATGCAAATACATATATCTTTGTCCTATACACTTATAATTATACAATAAAAGTATTTCTCTGCCCAAATCACTTTGTCTTTCTTGTTTTATACAAATTCAAATTGTATTTAATTTCTCTCTTTCTCGTTTTATATAATTCGATTCAATTGTATATTCCCTGCACAAGTCTCTTTTTGATTTTGTCTCTTTCTCATTTTATACAAATTCAATTATGTCTTTCTCGCTTTCTCGTTTTATACAATTCAAATTGTATAAAAGTTATCTCTTTCTCGTTTTATACAATTCCTTTTATACAATTTGCTTCAATTATATATGGATAGCGACTTATACTTATATAAGTTTGCTATGGAGCGCAATTATGCAAACTTTGCTATAGCATACAAATATGAATTTTATGTTTGCTATATTGAAAGTTGCCCTTTATTTAATATGATGATTTCATTATTATTTTTTATTAAATATTTTTGTGTCATCAATACTCATCTCATATTTTGTGTTATATTTTTAAGAAACACCTTTGATAATTGTATTTTGGTTGGACTAATGAAATATTTAGAGCACAAGTTAATTATATGTTTGTATGCAAACTTTATCGAAAAAATCCACAAATCTGGAAAAATCCGAAGTTCATTAGTTTTTTTTTTTTATAAATTAAAAAATTTGACACGATGGTTTGGTTTGGTATTTGAAACCCGAACCAACCCGAGGTTGATTAACCCAAAAATCCGAATTTCATTAGTTTGATTTGGTTTATAAATTTAAAACTTTTACACAAATAATTTAATTTAATATTTAAAAAATCTGAACCAATCCAATCATATATACCCTAAGTTTATGGATACTTTTATTTAAACTTGCCAGTGAAATCAGACCAAGCTAACCCGGCCTCCTAAAATTGAGGCCTTACACTAATCTCGGACCAAACTCACATTAGGGTTTAGGGGCCAATTGGGAGTGAAAAGTGGAATCTCATCATCCCAACACCTTGTTTGGATATTTGTTATCCGTCATATTTTATTATTAGTTTAAATATAATGCTTGTTTTGGTTATGACTTAAATTTTATTATATCATATCGATGAGTTTAATAAATATAATGCTTGTTTTGGTTATGACTTAAATTTTATTATATCATATCGTATCGTTTAAACAATTAAACACACCGATAGATAACAACGAAAAGACTCATTTTATGTAACGATCGATTTAATGTGATCGAGTCATTACCTTAATATGTTTCTTCCTATTTGTCTTTGTTTATTATTTAATAATTATATTTAGCTTGTAACCTATATTTTCATAGTAGCTCTATCTCCTACCCAACTTTTCTTATACGTTTATCATTCAAATTATAAATGTGTTACATTATGTAACGACGAAAACGATACAATCTATCCAAAAATTATATTTATTAAAATAACACAGTACAATACAATATAATACATTACGAAATAACACGTAACAACCATCTAAACAAAGTTTTGTGCATCCACATTAATTTCCAGAATTGGTAAGCTTAACAATCCTTTCTTGACTGGTGAGTGGAACAATCATATAAATTAGTTAGTCCTAATACATGTTATTTGATTTTTGGCACAAGAACAGTAAAACATCTTGGTGCCTTGCTTCTATCACGGTTTCAACTGACAATGATAACGACGAGTTTGGTATGATTTTATTTAGTATAGTGAGTCATGTTTGGGTTAAAAAAAGAGTCTGTTTGAGTGATTTTATTTACTACAGTGGGTCATGTTTGGGTTAAAAAAAGAGAATCTGTTGAGTTCGCAAAATGACCGTATGGTATAACAGAGGGTAAAATTAGCTATTAAATAAATGTTGAGGGGTAAAATGTCCCTGCATTCTTCAACTGCTTAATGCAACTATCAACATTTTACCGATGTTAAATTTCACTTATTTGACATAAATCTTTTATTGACGTGGAACCAAATTATAAGCAGAAAAACATTGGTAAAACACCTTCGAATCATAGACATTGAAATTTCAAAACATAACCTCTACATAAAGCAAATACATCAACAGAGAGGTACCTGCCTCTTAGCCTCTTATTAGTATACCAAATGAATTGCTTATCCGAAAAAGGGTCACATCATGGTTCAGTTTTCAGGAGAATTACTTGATTTATGAAGAAAAAACTAAGGCAGACATACTCATCATTTAAAGACACTATCAATTGAGACACTACAATTTATGTGTATTACTGATGAATGTTTTTCAACTCACAAAGATGTAGAAAATATAGTTTAAAAACTTCTGTCCAAAAAAGGGTAAAAAAATGCTGACCCTCAAAGGTTGGGCGAAGGTAGAAAGGAAAAAGTTGAGCCTTAATTAGGCAAAATTTAGAGCATGTATTTATTGTCTCTGCATTGATATTTCACTAGCAGGCGATTTCAAGAACCCTGGCTGAATTTCCGTCCAGTTATCTTCTCAGATTCATGCAACATGTGATTTATAAGCCCCCTCGCGGCACTGTAATACCATAGGAAAACAATGGAATGTATCCAATCAGAAGGTGGTTCATGATGTGAACTGGCTCCAAGTTATATAATCATTTGAAAATTCCCACCAGTTTGGAAGGACATACATTTTATTGAAAACAATAAAAGCAAAAACAACAAGACAGAATGAACTTACTCATCCTTCAATTTCTGAATTTTATCTGGATCAGTCTCATGCATATGCTTTTTGAACTGCTGTCTCACCATACCAACAACAAGCTGTGTGTTATGTTGCTGCAAATTGAGGACAGACAACTATATAAGTAGCTACTTCTCAAAAGACAGTCAAATTTATCTGAAATATTGTAAACACAATGACAGTTCCATGCAATAGAATAAAAAACAAGCCTAGCTCTTGCACCAGTGCTTTTGGTTCTACAAATTTTCACATAACTTTTTATTTTGATCAAGCAGTTTTTCACATGGTAGGTTCTATCATGCTCAATGTCCAGTTAAAACTCCAAGGTCTTATGTTAGGGGAAGCAGCTCTTTAACATGTAAAAAACATAAATATATGACAACTTGCATTCTTGTCTTTTGGGGGGGAGGAGGTGTGGGATTGGGGGTGCAAAATTGTCGAGGCACTTCTCAAATCTGTACATCTTTATTGCTGATGTAAGTAAAACTGAGCAATATATTAAAGGACTTACAGACCATGGGGTCCACTCGAGGGTATGAGGAAGGGAAATGTGTCATGGAGTTAATTGATAACTTAAGATGGAAGTGAAGAAATTAATACCTAACAGAATCTCTACCTGAGATCACATAAACAGATTGCGCTTAGTATCAACCACCTTAATCATGCATTTGAATTTTAAGGATCACATGAAAGGATAATCAAACTAGGCCTGTGCAAAAATCGGGTCAAACCATTAACCCGAACCGATTTTCGGGTTATTGGGCTAACGATCCAGGTTAATGGGCTAACGGTTCAGGGCTCGATTTAGGAAATTACTTTATTGGGTAATTGGTTCGGGGGTCGGGTTGGGAAGCCAAAATTTCGGCCTACCCGATACCCCGATAAGGCCCATTATTAGTTGACACTTGACAGGCATGCCCAGCCGACCCATATTCAAAATTAGGCCCAAATTTCAATAGAAATCATAACCCAAAATCCCTAACACAAATCACAGTAAGTTGTCAACAATTACAATTATTTTTTATTCCTAAATATCTAATTTACAATCCATTCCTGATTCCTCACTTCTCACTTCTCAGTTCTCACGATTTAGGGTTCAACAGTTTTACAGCCGCCGCCCGCTCTCCTCTTACCTCCACTTCAGGCGACGACCACTCCACCTCAGGCGACGACTACTCCATCTCCACTACTCCAGTCAGTCACTCGGGCCGCAGGCGTTAGACAAAAGGTAACGAATTACGATTTTTAGTTATTCTACTTATTTGTTGTACCATAATAGTTCCAGCGAATAAGATCATCGAGCCAAAGATCCATTGTACATTTACTCCTTTAAATGTGATTTGTTCATTTGTTGGTTGTAAAAAGCTCAAATTTCAGAATTTAAATTTGCTTCTTTGTGTGAACTGTTTACTGTGATGTGTCTAATCGTCTATTGTCAAGTGTGTAAAAATATGATACTACTTACTACTTAGCCTATTGTTTGTACTTTGTAGTTCTTTCTTTAATAAAACTACTTAGTGTTTATATCTTTTCGCAGTTTTTGGTGAATGTACCATGGCTGAAAATATCATAATTGATAAGGTTATTGGTGAAAGTCGGGCTTCTAATTCAAATGTAATAGATCAAAGTCAAACTATTGAGTCTAAAGTAAGGAAAGGAAGGAAAAAAAGATCTCGTGCGTGGGATCATTTTACTCGTAAAACTGATTCTGATGGAACTGAAAAGGCTGTTTGTAACTATTGTAAGAAAGAGTATTTTGCTGACACAAAAGAACATGGTACAACGTCAATGCTTACTCATATAAACAAATGCACAAAGATGCCTTATAATATTGATATTAAACAATCAAGATTAGCATTTCAACCAATGATAGGGGGTAACAATGGTGATGTTATTGTTGTTCCATGGAAATTTGATCAAGAAGAGTGTAGAAAGGCCTTGTGTCGTATGGTAATTATTGATGAGCTTCCTTTCAGATTTGTTGAAAAAGAAGGTTTTAAACAATTTATGAAAGTAGCACAACCTTGTTTCCACATTCCTTCCCGTACCACTGTGACTCGTGTGACTCGTGACTGTTTTGATCTTTTTGATGAAGAAAAACGTAAGTTGATGGCTGTTTTTAAGGAAACACAACAAAGGGTGTCTTTAACCACTGATACTTGGACTTCCATACAAAGAATCAATTATATGGTCATTACTGCTCATTGGATTGATAAAAATTGGACTTTGCATAAAAGAATTATCAACTTTTGTCCAATCACTAGTCATAGAGGTGAAGCTCTTGGAAAGTCTATTAGTAAGTGCTTACATGAGTGGGGATTGCATCGAATTTTCACTGTAACAGTTGATAATGCTGGTTCAAATAGTGTGGCAATAACTGAGTTGTCTAAGCAATTAACTAAATGGGGAACCAACTTAATGGGTGGTAGTCATCTTCATATTAGGTGTATGGCTCATATTGTAAATCTTATTGTTCAAGATGGTACAAAAGAAGCAAATGTGTTTATTGAACGAGTTAGGCAAGCAGTGAGATACATCAGACAATCTCCTGCTAGGTGGAAAAAGTTTCAAGAATGTTGTGAAGATGAAAATCTTGCTAAAAAATCTTTATGCTTGGATGTTCCTACAAGGTGGAATTCCACCTACATGATGTTTAGCAGGGTTATTGAATATGAAGGGGCAATTGTAGAGTACGCCGATCGTGATATTGGCTTGGCACTATATCTTAAGTTTGTTGATAAACATTCTACAGGTACAATTTTGAGTAGTGATTGGGAGGGCGTAAAGAGAATTACAAAATTTCTTGAAATATTTTTTAATCTTACTTTGAAGATATCTGGTTCACGATATGTTACATCAAATCTTCATTTTCTTGAAATTTGTCAAGTTGGTGTTTACTTGAATCAATTGATATCAAATGAAGATCAAGTTTTGGCTAAAATGGCAGAAAATATGAAGGAGAAATTTGACAAATATTGGGGTGATGCTGAAAAAATGAATAAGATGGTTTTCATACCATGTGTTTTGGATCCTCGTCACAAATTTAGCACTCTTGGCTTTGCACTTAAGAAGATGTTTGGAGAAAAAAGGGGCTGCTATAGAAAATGGTGTGCGAACTTACATGGAAGCTTTGTTTAATGAGTATACAAACCCTATTTCAAATGATAAAAGTGGCCAATTTTCTTCAACTGAGGTGGATACTTCTATTTCAAGTTCTGTAGGAGAATTTGGAATTTTTTTTGAGGAATTACATAAACATAAATCTGAAAAGGGAGGTGCAAGTTCAAAGTCAGAATTAGTTAAATATCTTGATGAAGAAACTGAAATTGAAAAATCAGATTTTGATGTATTGCTTTGGTGGAAAGTTAACTCACCTAGATTTCCATTTCTTTCTGAGATGGCTCGAGATGTGTTGGCTATTCCCGTTTCAAGTGTGGCGTCTGAATGTACTTTTAGTACTGGAGGGCGCATACTTGATTCATTTAGGAGTTCATTAACTCCTAGATTGGTACAAGCTCTAGTGTGCCTTCAAGATTGACTTCGGAGTGAGCCACAACCCATAAGTATTGAGGAAGATTTAGATTTTCTTGAGCAACTTGAAGAAGGTAAGAAAATAATCTCATTGATGTTAAATTGTGAATATGTTTATTTAATACTTTTATTTTTTAAGTCTTGAGCCTTGACTTGTTATCGTATTTCTCTTTAGATTTTGTTAAACTTGGAAAAGAACTTTGCATTGATGACATGTAAAATTGGAGGAAGGAAGGTATATACATATGTTATCTTGTCTTTGTGTCTGATTTATGATTGATCTAATACTTTCTCTTTTTCTTTGTTAATCAGATTCCATCATGCCTCGACTTCATGGTTCTAATGCTCGATCACTTGTTTGGAATCACTATGAAAAACTTGAAGAAAATGAAGATGGATCGTGGACAGTAAAATGTATTCATTGTGGTTGTGCTTATTACCATTCACGCAATACTGGGACTGCCTCCTTAAGAAGGCATGTTAAGTGTTGTTTGGAAAATAGAAAACAGAATCGTCAACTCTCGAGGATTGATGAGTAGTTATTATGTTGTTTACTTGAACATGAACTATTAGAACTATGTTTAGACTCAATTTTCAGGCTGTGTAACTGTTGTCTGCTATTTTGAATTTGTGTGTCTGTGTGGGCTGTGGCAGGCTGGAATTGTGTTGAATTTTTTACTTCTGTAATGTTGCAGCTTGCATGCTTGTAGCTTCTACTGTTGGCTATTATTATGTTACAGTTTGTTGCTGCTTTATCATGTTATTTTATTATGAGATTTCAGATTTGTGTTGCAAAGTTTAAATATGTCTTGTACAGGTGTTGTAGTGTTAACTGTTAAGTGATGAATGTTGATGTTGTGTTGAACAAGAAGGAGCAGGACTGCAGGAGAAAGACAAAAGTGAAACTTGAAAGGTATTTGTTGTATTAGTAATATGAAAGACAATTTGCAATTTTGCATTTCATTTTTGTTGTTGTTGCTGCTTATACATAACTTTTCCTTTTGCTGCTTATACAATTTGCAATTTTGCATTTCATTTTCTGCCTGCAAATTGCAGTGCAAATTGCAAATTGCAAATTGCAATTTGCAAATTCTGTAGACTTAATTAGTTTAATTACATCATCTTCAAATTTTCATGTGATTTTTATTTTAAAAAATTGGATGAGATGTTAACGGTTAACCCGATAATCGAACCGATAAGAGTCGATAACTGATTAACCGATAACCGATAAACCGAAAACTTAATGGTTCTTTAATGGTTTAGCTAGTCTACAAACCGATAACCGATAAGTAAAACCGATAATGTTCAAAACCGAACCGAACCGACCGATATGCAGCCCTAAATCAAACCTAAGTGAATCGTGGGCAAAAGAAGACTCAAAAACTTTATCAACAACATCCAACACAACTGATATAATTGTGGAGCAGCATAAAGAAGAAAAACGTACCTTACTGCCAATGTATTTTGCTCGTCGTAGACACTCTCGAAAAAGCTAAGAGACAATTAGCAAAAAGAAAGAAATGCATACTTAAATCACATTGAAAGCAATTCTAGAGGCTGCATATATTCAAATAGCTAACCATTAAATGATACTTACACGGATGGCGTTGTTGGCAAGTTCAGGGGGTAATGCTGTTTGGAGAGATGGCATTATGCAACTCAATTCAAACGGTTCCTATAAAAAAAAAAAGAGATGTAAGCCCTGTTTGAATGAGGGGATTTATTTTTTCAAGATTGATTCCAATCAAATGAATTCAAATCTGCATGACTGAAATACTTGAAATTGGAAACTAAAATGTATTAACCAACAAGTTGCACACCTTACATTTTATTGTTGTGGAAAGGAAAAATATATACTTGGAAGACTTACATGACTATGACATAAAATTACATGTGGACGTACTAACTTCTCAAAAGCTCTCAACTATTCGCCCAAAATTAGTTCTAACTCAACCAAACAATTGCCCTAGTTGTTATTTTATTATTTTTGAGGGAGGGATGATCATGGATCAAATTGGAAGTCAAATTTGTTACTATTTACAGAAGGATGAGTTCAAGGTTAAAAAACTTGATTATCAGGCATTTCATTAAACATCGTGGGTGGATTATCAGGTAGATTTTGAAACTCACAAGCCCAAATCTTCCATAAAAAGGGCCTGTTTTAAGAATATTAGTCAATCAATTAACTAAACTTCAATCCTAAACTATTCAAGCCAGCTATCGAAATTCTCTACCACCATTAGAAGGTTCACCATAGTTAAAACTATTTACACCATCGACCAAACATGACTCTCTTCATAACATCCGAGTTCTGGACCGGAGACTTAGTGAAACTCGCATAGGCAAAACTACCTGTTTCAGAAATGAACCAAACCATATCCAAAGAATGCCACATGAATGATTAAGTTTTTAGTACATATTATGGTGGAAGGTGAATGTGAGGAACAACAAACACAGTTTCTGAGAAAAAGTTCTAAGCAAAAACACACATACAGACACAACACTGGAGTAAAAAGATTCATTTGATTCTAGTTTTGGAAATTAGACAAGTTCTAACAGATAATCAAATCATCTGTTTTTCTTGATAGCAGAAGAGAAGAGAGGAGAGAAAACAAATAGAAGATACATACACTGGCTTTATCGGAGAAAGAAGCAACAGAGCCTGGGTACTATCAGTAGGAGTTCATCAAATTAAAGAAGGTGCAACTGAAGAGGAGTATCAATTTGGACATTCTCACAAGTCAGATTGGGCTATTAAAACATGACAGATTAACTTGGAATCTTGGACACAGCCCAAATATTCTCGTACTGAGTAACACTAGTTTCGGAATTCCAGTAGTACAGTAACCCAGCACTACAATCAATTAAGCCCTTCCAAGATTGCGATAAAGTTGAATCATCTGGTGCATAACAAAGTCCTAAGGAAGCCATAACAGCATCAACAGTTGCCATACTTAAGCTACCTAAGGCAATTCATGACAAAAGTCATATATGAATTGACCAGATACAATGACAAGAAAAGGGTACTGTAGTACGGAGTAAAAGAGACTATGCTAACAAGAATACGATTATCAAGTAAATCAGATAATAACTAAACAGATATTCCCAAAGAAAACAATCCAAAGTCCAAACCCAGATTGCTATTCCACAACGGCATAAAAATTCCAGATGACAGCTTATGTCTATCGAGTTGAAGTACAAAAACATTTCTAGCATTCTCAACCCCATATCAGCTATGAATGATCCACTTGTAATATTAACACCTTGACTACCAAGATAGGGAACCGATATCCATGAATCTATTTCTTTAGCTTCAAGTCAATCAAATTTACAAGCCTCCCCCCTCCACCTTTTTTCTTTTCCAACAACTCAAAAACCAAAATCAGAAACAAAAACAATACAACACAGAAAACAGTGTAAACTCGTAGTCCGACAACCAGGAAAAAAATAACTTCGCTAATCTTTTGGAAGGACTCTTGAAATTATAAGCCGTTGGAGCTAAACAGAGAATGCAAACTGGATTGGAAGGTCAATATGAAAGAGAGGGCATCAAATAAACTAAATTTGCTGTATTAAGATACTCAAACCTAGAAGAATATACCAAACACAGCACTTGAAGCAAAAAAAGAAAACAGAAAATTCTTTAGTGAACCACCATATCTAAATATCCCAACTAGTTTTATGCATAACATAGGACTCTTACTTCATTACACAACCGGAAAAAAAAATTAAAAACCAAAAACACGCACAAACAGACACAAATACTAGACTACAACAACAAAATTGATCTGCAGAAATCAAACCTTAGCTGAATTTTATTGTGCGCCGAGCTCTGTTGTTGTATCAGCAGGAATGAAAGGGTGCTGACTGTAGAGGATTGGATCCTAAATTTGAAGGTTAGAGTTCAGATCTTTCAAGAAGAGAATTGCCTACTTGCTGGACAAGAGGATTGGATGCTTAATTTGAAGGATAGGGTTCAGATCTTTCAAGAAGAGAATTGCCTACTTGCTGGACCATTAGTTAAATATGAACCTTCTGCGATGTTGGCTAGAACTAGTGTAGAAAACGGGTGGGTTGGATCAGATATGGGCAGATTAAAATGAGTTGGATAAAAAATGGTTACATTATTCCAATCCGCCCATATGGATATAAAATGGGTTGAAATTGTCAAACACCAGAAAATAAGAATACCAAGCGATGCATTTTGATTCTTTGCCAGATCCAACTAAAGATCCCAACTTCTTTTTGGAATCAATGGCGCTGTAAAGTGTAAACTATAATTCAATGCAAAAGCTGAGCAAAACTTGTAGTTTACACAAATCATAAACATAATCATCTAGCAATTGGACTTTGAACACTTATCTAAATGGGTATTCAATTATGTTATTCCATTCAACCACGAATCCGCCTTATAATCATGACCACAATAATTACACTTCGCTCTATCAACTCTGTTAGCATCTTTGAACTTCTAAAAATGTTCCCAAGCACTTGGTCTAGATTGTATGGTTTCTCTTTTCTTTGTACCTATACTAGTAGTTTCAACCAAATTTGTAGGTGAAGCAGTAAGTCCACTTTCAGTTAAACCTACCTCATTTACTCTACTTTCAAGTTCTGTCATCTATGAAAAATTGAATGAAAATAGAATTAAAAAATGCAAACATATATACAGATAATACATTCAACAATGGGATATCTAATTCATCTGATGCTTTCTAGTTTCTACGCCAAAAACCTCTCAAGAATATAGAGTAATCATCTATCCAATCAATGCTTATACATTCCAATTTTTAGGCATACATGTAGTAAACTGAAAGAAGGCAGAATCTCAGTGTTCAGTGTTCATTCATTCGACTAATCCTCATTAAGCATGAAAGGAGGCAGAATCATAGTCGAAACCGCAATTTCTACATCCAGATTCAAGTAATTTATTTCCACAATCAATAAATGAACAGAAACTCAAACATGTGAATAATCGAACTCAAGGATTCAAGCCTTCAACAAGCAGAAATTGAACTCAGTACCCACGGTTTCAAAGCACAAATCAGGAGTAGTAATTATTTATTTAACCTAAGGACATGGAAGTCGAAACTTCAGATTCAGAGATACAAATCGAATTCGCAGCTTCAACAAGCAAAAACACGCATTGAATTAGTCTGGATTTAATTATGGCGATTTGTTTTCAACAGATATTTCTCAATCTTCAGTTATTTCTTTTGAAGGGAAAAAAATTAAACAATGATGAAATTTACCTCACAATGATGAAGACGACGAGCAGCGGCGACGGCAGTCGGCGGCAGCGGGCAGAGAGACTCTCAGCAAAGCAAGATGAGAATTTTAAAAAATGGGACTTTTTGGAACCCCAGTCTAAAGTCTCAACTCAAAGGGGCACATTTTGTGCGAAATATAATATCAAATAATTCAATCATTAAGTTATAGATTATTTGGTTTAAATTTAAGTTATGATAGATAAATTAGGATGAAATTAGTTATGCGATTAGTTATGATAAAATTATTTTTGTTGAGTATTTAATTTATTATATTCAAAATAATAAGAACAATTTATTTGTTTATAAAAATATCTTTTATGAATGTAAAAAGTGATGTAACAAAATAATTGAAAGAAACAATTTTGTCGTTTACTTATTTTATCTCGGGATAAGTTATCCCGAGATTATTCTATCATCCAAAGGGAAGGATAACTTATCCTGGTACCAATTATGATTTCAGGAAAAGTAATCACGGACTTGCCAACCAAACAAAAAATTAAGTGGTACTATATTTAATCTCAGGACTATTTGATTAAATTATCCTTCACACCAAATGATCCATTAAATTGTTGTTTGATTGGCAAGTCCGGGATAACTTCGGAGTTAATAATTAGTAGTTTAGTACCATAACAAGTTATCCCTCTCTTTGGGTTGTATAGTAATCTTGGAATAACTTACCTCGGGATAAAATAAGAAAATGACAAAAATATCTCTTTCAACCCTTTTGTTACATCACTTTTTACATTCATTAAGGATATTTTTGTAAACATATAAATTGTTCTTAAAATTTATTGTTTTAAATACAACAAATCAAACGCTCAATAAAAAATAAAATCATCATAACTAATCCATCATAATTTGTCCCATCATAATTAATCACATCATAACTTGAATTTAAACCAAACGACCCATAAGGAGGCATTTGGTACAAGGATAAATGGATAACTAATTTTTAGATTAATTTTAGCATGAATTTATTATATATTTGGTTATGATAATATAGCGGAATAACTTATAGCGGAACTAATTATTTCAAAATTATAATATTCTATTTGTTCTACACTGAAGGTCAATAATAATTTCGAAATAATTCATCTAAAAAATAACTTGTTCCTCGATTAAATGATCCCTAAGGGGGTGTTTGCGTTGTGAGGAAAAATATATAATTGTATAATATTTGTGTATACCATTATATATATTTGTATAATATTGTGTATACCATTATATATATATATATATATATATATATATATATATATATTTTGATAAATTTTATAACGTCTAAATTATGTATTCAATACCTCATTATATATATATAATAAGGTATTGAATACATAATTTAGACGTTATAAAATTTATCAAATTATATATATATGTGTCGCCCAATAGGTACTTATCACATGTAATTTGTAACTGTATATTTGTCCTCTTCATTATTTTATTTTTTAAGATGCGTAAATAAGTGATAATAAATAAAACAAAAAAGAATTTTTTTTAATTATCACTCATTACGCTATTTAAAAAAAAACAAAAAACCTATCAAAATCATGATTGGTCAAAGTAAACACGGAAATGAAGTGACCAAAACCTCAAAATAAGATCGCAAAAGACATAGCAAAATAATTTTGGTGTGAAGAATTGTTTCGCTTAACTGATACTCAACAATATCATATACTACTGTATTGGTATCATTAAGGATGATAATTAAGTGAAATTATTAGTTTTAATGATACAATTACCATATATGATATTGATTTAGTATTAGTTAAATGAAAATTATCAGCATTAATGATACCGGTACAATATATAATACTGATTTAGTATAAGTTAAGCGAAAATTATCAGCATTAATGATACCAACACAGTATATGATACTGATTTAGTATCAATTAAGCAAAAATTATCAATCTTAATGCATTAGGTATGAGTTGTAATTATTTTAACATAATAGGTTTCAGAAATTACTTTTGAATTTGGATTTATGAATTTATAATTATTTTAAATTTTATGACCATTTATCTTAGTTTTCCCTTGAATCTATCCGTATCTTCTTTAAATAAAGTAACATGCAAAAACAAAAGCTTATGTTTTGTTTTATAGCAACAATTAAATTAATACACCTCAATAATTTACTCCTAAAAGAAGAGTCCAATCCTTGCAAGACTCCATTATCAGAAAAAAGAAGGAAAAAAAACGCTGAGTTTAAATATAAACATTTTTAGCTCATTTTAATTAATAATAACGCTGGGAGGGAAGAAGGATAATGCAAGCTCTTTCTAAAGCTTATACTAAGTCTAGATTAACGATTTTAAATAGTATTACACATCGAATATGGATATAAACCAACATATTCATTGTAATTTCATAAAGAGATTTAGAGGGCCTAGAAGGTAGATTGTACGTTAACATGATTTTTACTTCAAAAATAGAGCAACTATTTCTAATAGATTCCTTGGTCGCCTAAGAAAAAGTCTAAAAAAGAAATAATGAAAATAGGGAAAAGAGAGTTACTTTATGCTAGCAAGTTGCTAATTCATATTAATACCTTTCATGTCAAGCTAATGATTTTAAACAGTATTACACACAGTCACACATAAATAAACAAAAAAAATATAGAAAAATGTTAAATGATCAGAAAATTTGATCAGAATTTCGTTAAAAAAATAAAAAAAAACAATAATATTTTTTTATTTAAAATAAATTAATCTCTTTTCCCATTTTTTCAGTTAAAATGTATTAGAGTTAAAAGGATAAATATATTTAAAAAGGTGAAATAACATAGAAAAAATATCACCAAATTTTGGCAAAAAAAAAATTCCCAAAAAATGAAGAAGAAGAAGAAGGAACGAAACAAATCCCAAGTTATATTTTTCTTTGAGATAAATCCCAAGTTTTTATAGAACTAATTATTAGCCTTATAATATGATGAATTGATCATCATCAAAAAAGAAGAAGAAGAAGAAGAAGGAACGAAACAAGATTTTTAAGGATGGAAATTAATATATATTATCATAGAATATAATGATGCATGCATACATACAAATATTAAGAATACATAGAGACCTATATATATATAAATATCCTAGCTATATATAATAACAAAATCTAAACACAAAAAAAATACTAGTATGGCATTATGCCACAATTAATATTTAGTAACATATATAACTATATAAAATACGATTTAGCGACAGACAAACTCAGTAGCTTAGTGATAAAATCCACCGCTAAAGTTATTTAGCAATAGATTATCAAAAAACTATGAATAAGTTTGTAGCTAATTCCAGTTAAAGACCACTAGAACCAATCAATTTAGTCAAGCCATAAGTTATAGCCATGGCCAACCAACCTCCAAACAAAACCCTAGCAGATGACTTGATTGCTGGTGCTTTTCCCAACACAGCACCTAACCATCCAAACACCATTAAAGCTATGGTGACAGCAGCAACAACAGCTCCAATTCTCACTTTATAATCTCTTATAAAAGATGCAGCCAATAATGGCACAATTGCACCTACTGAAAATGCTAGAGCTGATGCGGCTGCTGCTTGTGCTGGATTAGGCAAGTCATTTTTTTGGTCCTCGTCCTCGTGATCTCCTTGGATTTTATTTCTTCTTTTATTATCTCTCTTCATTTGAGCAATTTCAATATCGAGCTGAGAATAAACGGAGACAAATTCTCCTATAGCCATAGAACATGCGCCGGCCACTAGGCCGGCGAATCCAGTAAGGATCATGACTTTTATGTCCTTTTTCACAGCACCTATTCCCATCATTAATGATGCGGTTGAAACCAACCCATCATTGGCTCCGAGCACAGCTGCTCGGAGCCATTGAGAACGTTTTGAGTAATCAAACTCTTTTTCTTCAACTTGTTGATGATCTAGGCTTATTTGTTGTTGCTCCATATCATGATTCATAGAGAGAGTGAACTTTGATTCTTGTTGAGTGTTATTACTTGCTTCATTTGATGCCATAGTTTTTTTTGTTTTTTTTTTGGATGAAAATGTGAATAAAAATGAATTGAAAATAACTAATTTATAGTGGAAGAAGAGTGAAGAACAAGTAGATGATTGTGCTTGACACACGCCAATAATGTAGTAGTGGAGGAAAATGTGGGGACTCTTATCTTTTTTTTTCCACCCACAAGCACACATTATAGCTCTGACTAAACGTATTCAAGTCCCATACTGTAGGATCCATTTGGAGGTAGCGCTTCCAACAAGATTTTTTTCATATTCAGAGATCGACTCGAAACCTCTGGTTAAGGATAAAGCACTTTCACTAGTACCATTCATGTTTGGTAAAATGTGGGGACTTGTATGAGCACTAACATATAAATTAGTTATTTCCAAATCATTTTTATTCACATTTTTCGTCCAATTATTTACATTTTTTTTCTTTTATTCTTTTGATGGAGTTTTGCAAGGATTGGACTCTTCTTTTTGGAGTAAATTATTGAGGTGTATAAGAATTTAATTTAATTTAGTTGTTGCTATAAAAATTTGCATGTTACTTTATATAAAGAAGAATGAAAGAAGGGTTTCTTTGATATACTTTTTCTTTTTTTTCCAAAAGAAAGTCCTTTTAAGGAAATAGTTAAAATGTTGTCCTTTAATTTTTTATCATTTCTAGTTCACACAACATCTACAAAAAGACCAAAATTGTTGCTGAAATTAATGATAAAATATTTGTAACGATATTCAACTTATTCATAACTAGAAAGAGATCTTATAAGGAGAAAAAAGAGGGGAAAAAACTAAAGATGAAATAACATAGAAAAAAATATTATTTTGATCAAATTTTTTGTCCAAATTTTTTTTTTTCAAAATTAAAATCTTTAACATGAAAGAAGAAAATGGTTTTCTAATTTTTGTGCTAAGCTAGGGATTGGTTTATCATTTATGTGATAAAAAAAGAGAAACTTTAAGGCATTGAGTTGCACCAAAATTAGGACGTCATGAATAAGGCATGACAAATAAAGATAGGAAAATAAAGTCTTAAATAATGGAGAAGTTTTTATTGCCTTTTGTCCTCAATACTACTCTCTTGAGTTTTATGTCCATATATTGAAGAGGACAAACGTACATTTACGAGTTACGTTATAAAAAAAAGTAATGGCTAAAGTTGTTTTCTTAAACTCCCTTAATTTGTTCTTTTGCGATCTTATTTTGAGGTTTTGCTCACTTTATTTTCTTGTTTACTTTGACCAACCGAAATTTTGGTAGGGTTTTTAATTTTTTTAAATAACATAACGAGTGATAATAATTTTTCTTTGTTTTATTCATTATCACTTATTTAGGCACCTTGAAAAATCAAAATAATGAAGAGGACAAATATACACTTACAAGTTACATGTGATAAATACCTATTGGGCAACACATATATTTCTAATCTGATAAAATTTATTACGTCTGAATTCTGTTTCAATGCGTCATATAAAAAGTAAGGCTACAGTTATTTTTTCAAACTCCCTTAATTTGTTCTGTTGCGGTTGTTTCGAGGTTTTATTCACTTTATTTCTGTGTTTACTTTGAACAAAGAGGCTCATGATATTGATAGGATATTATCTTTTTAAATAGCGTAATAAATGATAATAAATAAATTTCTATTTCTATTTTATTTAATATCACTCATTTACGTATATTAAAAAATAAAATAATGAAAAACATCACCAAAATCATAAGCCTCTTTGATCAAAGTATATACAAACAAATAACAAATCAGTTTTGATTAGTTATTCAGCTCATCTATAAATATAAAAAAATAAAATAAAATTTTAATGACCTCCATGAATTTTGTTATATAAATCAATCTTGTTATAGACATTTTCCTATTCCTAATTTTGGTGTAACTAAATGTCTTTAAGTTACTCTCTTTTTTCACAAAAACCAATCCCACAAAAATTAGAAAATCATTAACTATTTCCTTAAAAGGACTTTCTTTCGGAGAAAAAAACAAAAAGTAATCAAAGAAACCCTTCTTTCATTCTTCTTTAAATAATAATAAAAAACAATACAAGATTTAATTTACTAAATAAATTATTCTTTTTTTATTATATATTTTTTTAGAGTTGAGCAACACTTTGTTTTAATGATAAGAGTATATAACTACAAATAATTGCAAACTTTTAACTGTGAACAAACTCTATGATAAAAATATCTTTTAGTGACAATAAATATGTATATTAACAAAAAATGTTAAAGACTTTACCGCCATTATTTAATTGTCATTTAATTAAATGTCGCTATAAACTTTAGAAACATTTATAAAAAATATAAAATTCACTAAAAATGCATATTTAATGATAATTAGTTATCATTTATTGATTGTTGCCAAATATATTTTTGATGTAGCCAAGAGTATATTCTGTATTCAACTATTGTGAAATTAAGTGGAGAATCACGATTACTTTTTCTAGAAGTGGGATGAAAAAATAAAGAGCAATTTTGGAAAAAAGATAAATTAATTAATGTATGATTTACTCTAAAAAGTTGTCAAGTTTAGTCAGTGGAACGACGCAAGTTTAAATATCATTATTATAAAATTAAAGAAAATAATGATCCATATACTTCTTCGATTTTATTTTATTTGAACTCTAATCCAAAATAAAGGTTTTTCTTATTTACTTATTTTAGCAAATTAAGATCGTTTTAACATTATTATTTATAATATTATTCTTACTATTCAATAACTATATAAAATAGAATTAGTCAAATATTAAATCTCATTAATAAAGTTAATTAATAGCAAAAGAGGCTAAAAGAGGCTTTGGCTTATTAGTACCATTCAAAACTTTATTATTATGTATTATGTCTTTTCTTCATTTTATATTATTTGTTATCGATTGACTTAGTACACTTATTTTACTACTAATTAACTTTATTAATGAGATTTTATATTTGACTAATTATATTTTATGTAGTTATTTAATAGTAAGAATATGGATCCGATTCCTTTTCATTTTCCCAAGTTCTAGTTGGATTAGTGATATATGTCATAGTTTAGAACTATTAGTTGAAATCTAATTGATTAAAACAACGTTCTAATAATAGTTATTTACTTTCATATATTTACTTCTTAAATATTTTTGTAATCCAATAATTCTAGATTTACATTATATTCTTCATAAATATATTTAAAAGAATTTCTTTTCTTAATTACTTGAGTAATTTTTTGCTGAATTTTTACTTTTTTCCTTAACTTTTCTCAAATAGTATTTGTCAAATTAAAATTAAAAATTGTGATCCGATGTTTTTTTATTTCAATTTCAGGAGTAAAATAAATTTTGTCACTCAACTTTAAATTATTTCTTACTCCCTAAATGGAGTCCATATTGCTCTAATAGACATAGTAGCTCTTAATACTCTATTAGAATAATAAAAACGTTTAATTGTACTATAATTTTTTTCGGAAAAAAGTAAAAATATTTGGTAAAGTTTTAAATATGTATGCACGTAGTAAAGAAAAGTTTTTAATATATTTAAGAAAAAAAAATGGATTGTAAAAATATTTAAGAAGTAAATAACTATTGTTACGATTTTATTTTAATCAATTAGATCTTAACAATTAATTCTAAACTATGATATGTGTCTCCAATTTTCAAGCTAGAACTTAGAAAAAATGGATAGAAGAGAAATGAAGAGGAGCCGGATTCCTTCGGTATCTGTACCCTAAGTGGCTTCTATGATCACACTCTCTCTAGTTAAATAAAATATTTTTCTGTAATGTACCCTTTAAGAAATTAAACAATTTTTTATAAATTTTAAAATTCATACCTAAAATATTTTTTTTGTTATGCATTGATCTTTTCAGCTCCAATACCTTTTGATGGTTGTTGGGATTCTTTTTATAACTACCTTCATTATTCAATGTGTGTGTATAATTTTACTTTGTTTTTAACAATTATGACATTCAAATTAATTAGGTTTTTTAAAGAAGCTATTGCTATTTAGAGATTTTTTTTAACTTAACATTATTTAAATGTGTTTTTCACCTACCCTGATTGAATGAATCATTGTTTCTGCTATACTTTAAAATTTTACTCCTTGACTTATTATCATTATTATGTAAAATTCATACATTTTAAGTTAGTGCTGAAAATTGAATTTTTTTTTTGTATTTGTCAATCAATTTCACACAGGCTTCAAAATAAAATATAGTCAAATAAAAATATATATTCAAATATGACCAAAAAAATAAAAGACTTGCCTCAGGTGAGTCTTTTTATTCCTCATTTACTCCAAAGTTTTACTCCCTATTATTGACAAAAATACGAAGAAAGTTCAATTTTCAGCATTCTCACAACAAATCTAATGAATATATTCTCATATGATAAGTGACACTTTGTAGATTAGTTTGTAAATTTACTATAAAGTTTTTCTTCTTAAATTGTAGTTCAATATAATTCATATATAAAAACACACGTCTCATTATACAGATTTTATCAGAGAAAAAATATAAAACTTTTTACAAATTAGTTATTTAAGAATTTTGTAGGTAAAATTATTTTAGTTGTTTAGGACTTGCAAATTTGTTATGAAAAATTTCTTCTTAATAGAATCTCTATGTAAAAATGCATTTAATTGTACAAATTTTATCAGAAAAGATATTCATAAGTTTTTCACAAATTTGTTATTCAAGAATTTTGTAGATGAGATTATTTTTAGTTCACTTATAAGCTGTAAATTTGCTACAAAATTTTTCTTTTTATATTTTACTTCATAGAATTCTTATGTAAAAATGCATCTCACTTTACAGATTTTATCAGAAAAAATATACATAATTTTTTTTATAAATTTGTCATCCAAAAGTTTTACTATGTCTTTCATAATATCAAAGCAGATTTAAAGAAAAATGCTTTATCTTTTCTCGATTTTATTCTCAATAATTCTCTTATTAATTTCTTCATAGCAACGAGAAATGTCACTAAAACTGTCAATTAAATTTTTCAGAGATAAAATTACTAAAGTAATCGATTTTAATTATTTTACAGTTTAGCAGAGTTAGATTCAACATGAAAACAACCTAGTTAACATCATATTTTATGAATATAGAAAGAGATGAATTATAATCACTCTCAACTAAATTATTTTTTTTTTAATTAATAATAAGATAACTATTTTATAAAAGGACTCACCTTTGTTTGAATAACGATAAAGATGCAATAACATGATCATCGTTTGATCGATAAATTCTCTTCACAAGAAAATCTTCAAAAATGTGATATTTTATTTTATCACTGCTTCAAATTTGTAGAATGCACTATGAACAAATTGATGTTTTCAACTGCGAAGGGACCTAAACAACATGACAGAAGAAACAAATGATATATCTAGTTATTTAATCAGCTAAACAAATTATGAAATCTTATTAAGGTATTGTACATCTTCATGACTTGTGGTTGTGAATGTAAATGTGATCCTAAGGTATACAACCATAAAATAAATGAAGACAAGAAGTTGATGCAATTTTAATAGGCATGCGTGAGTTGATTTAGAAAATATTTAAAAAACTTAATTTTAAGATTCTCAACACAAATTTCGTGAATATCTCCTCACATTATAAATAACACTTTGTTGATGAAATTATTTTTAGATTACTTGTGAATTATTATTTTTAATATTTAAGTCCATAATATTTTTGTATAGAAATACATTTCATTGTGTAAATTTCATCAAAAATACAAATTTGTTTTTCAAAGGTTCTAATATCTTCATGGTATCAGAGCAAATCTAAAGAAAGTTCATTCATCTTTTCTCGATTCTCTTCTCTATTACTTTCTTTTCAATCATTTTTTCATATAAGTAAAAAATGAAATAAATTTTTTCAATTGAGTTTTAGGGTGAGAAAATCATTAATTCTAATTAAATTTACTATTTAACATATTTTATTCACATGAAAATAACATCATTTTTGATAAATCTACAAAATTTAAATTGATTTTCAATAAAAAAATTTAATTAATGATAAGATAATTATTTCGTAAGAAGACTCACCTCTGAGAAGATGCAACGACATAGTCACTGTTAGATTTTCTTTCGATAGAATTTTTTTAGAATAGAATCTACTGTCTCACATCTTCAGATCTGTGAAGTAAAGTTTAAGAAAGATATATAAAAGTAGAATATACTGAATCACTACTTCAGATCTGTGAAATGTTGTCTAAGAAAAATATTTTAAAGTAAGATCTACTGTATTACTGCTTCAGATCTGTGAAATGGGTTCCAAAAAAAGTATATAAAATTAGGATCTATCATTTTACTGCTTCAGATCTATGATGATGTCTCAGGAAGATTTATAAAACTAAGATCCGCTGTCTCACCACTTCAAATCTGTAAAATAATGTCTTAGAAGTATATAAAATTGTAAGATCTATCGTCTTATTGCTTCAGATCTGTGAAATGGTGTCTACCAAAAATATACAAGTAAGATCTATTGTTTTCTTGCTTCGGATCTATGAAATGTCTAAGAAAGATATATAAAAGTAGGATCTACTCCCTCACTGCTTCAAATCTGTGAAATGATGTCTAAAAATATAAAAAAAAACTAAGATCTACTTTTTTATTGCCTCAGATCTATGAAATGGTGTCTATGAAAAATATATAAAATAGAATTTACTATTTTTATGCTTCAGATCTATGAAATAATGTCTAAGAATGATATATAAAAGTATGATCTACTGTCTCATCACTTCAGATATGTGAATGATGCCTTAAAGATATATAAAACTTGAATCTACTACATCAGAGCTTCAGATCCGTAAAATAATGTCTAAGAAAGATATCTAAAAGTAGAATCTATTACCTCACCGTTTCAGATCTAAGAAAGCTATAAGCATCCCCATGATATAAGAAATTTCAATTGCAAAGGGATTTGAGCTACATGACACAAGAACAATCTATATACCTAGTTATTTTAACAAGCTAAAGACATTATAGAATCAAATGTATTGAACAATTTCATTACTTGTGGTTGTGAGTGTAAGTGTGACACTAAGTCACACAATCAGAAAATGAATAAAGAAAAGAAGTTGATGTTATTTATAATAGGTATGTGTGAGTTGATTGACAAAATATGAAGAAAGTTCAATCATCCGCATCATCACGAAATATTTGGTGGATACCTCCTCACATGATAAATGACACATTATAGATAAATTATTTTTAAATTTTTTATAAGATGTAAATTTGTTAAAATATTTTTTTACATTTTTGTCTATAGAATTTTTATATAAAAATGCATCTCATTGTATAGATTCTATCAGAACATAATATACAAATTAAAAAAAAAATCTTTAAGAGTTCTATTATATCTTGCATGGTATCAGAGCAAATGTAAATAAATTTTTCATCTTTTCTCGATCATCTTCATAGATTCTTTTCTTTCATTCATTTGTTGGTAGCAGGGATATTTAAAATCAAATCAAAATCGATAATCTGCAAGAAAAAAGTTATTGATTTAACATTTTTTATAACAATTTTAATTTTTTTTGTTATTGGGTTATCAGTTCTTAACGGTTTGAGGTTTTTTCTTAATGGGTTAATCGATAACCCAATAGCAAATCAAATAATTATATTTATACTATTTTGTATATAAAATTGTTGATTTAAAGTTTTATTTAATAACAATCTCAAACGTCGTTATTCATGGAGAGCAAAACATTGAGAGTAATTAGACCCCACTCTCCCGACAGAGTGGAATTATGCCACTAAGGCGGCGGTACTCCAAAGGAACAAGTAGCTCTACAGCACGAGGGTCGGGGGGAGGGGGGGGGGGGGCAGAACTTAAATGAGGCAAAATTTTATTTTTCTTTTTTTCCCTAAGTGTCAAAAAAGAGGCGAGGATCACTCCAGAAATCTTAAAAGGTTGCTCTAGGCTTGGGAAGTAAAAAGAAAGAGATTTCTAGTGCAAAAATGACGAAAGCTTGCCGAATTCCGACCAAATTCGCCGTCAGTGTCTGAAAGCCAAGATTGGAGCTACAATACCTCTACAACTGCTTGACGTCTAAGTAGGCTAACCTTACTCAATTGAATAGTCGTAAATTTATGCTCAGTGTGTAATATAATGTTAATTAACAGTAAAATCCATGTTTAGACCTTCGAGTACATGAACCCTAGTTGCTAAGGATGACGTGAACCGTGGGGAACAACCTTGTCCTACAAACAAGGATTATATGATGGTTTGATTTCTTGTTGTGTGATGTGTGCAGGTTAATTGCTTCATTGTATGCGTACATGTATATGAATAAAGAATGTGGATCACAAATAATGAAATGATTATATGTGAATAATACATGTCATGAACATGTTACTTGATTGTATGACTAGAAGTATTGTGCGTTGTGGGTGTGATTGTGACTGTGGTTGTACTAACTGGATCGAGTGTCACATTTCGACATATATATTGAATTTTGTGTTACATTTTGACACATATTGTCACGACTGGAATCTAGACCCCAGACGAGACCGGCGTCGTTGACCTCTCAAAGATCGCAGACAAGCCTACTTACGTCATCCTTACTCTACATAGGTTAATTTTAGCGGAAAATTTGAAACTTTTTGTTTTTAAACATTGCTTACTAAACATTTCTAATGCATTCCTAATTCCATTCGTAATTTGTTCAACATCAACCATCTAACATTAAGAGATAATCAAATGAAAGAAATAGTTCAATAAATCTCAATTGTATAATTGCCAAAATGGCACCAATACATAGTCTGAATAAAATAGGAAAGAAACGCTAGTGGAACATGCTCCACTATCTCAAATCTAAAATTAAGCTAGAACATAAAACAGTAGCATCCTCGAAAGCATGAGGACCTACCAACTCCGGATGAATGTTGGATGTCCGGATAACTGCAACGGTGATCCTGCAGCTCTATCGTCCACCTGTGCCTGCACCTAAAATAGTAGAGTTTGTATGGGGTTAGTACACACTTGTACTAAGTATGGGTATATGCAAGCACACACCAAGGACATGCATGAGAAAGAATAGCTCTTTCCTAACAACATGATTTTTGGAAGTCAAGTCAGTGGACTTGCCAAATTGAGATTTGGAAAGTTTCCTAAATTGGATTAGGAAAGTAAATGATCTTTCCAAATTTGGATTAGGAAAGTCAGTGAGCTTTCCAGATTTGGAATAGGAAAGTTATGCCATGAGAATAACATACATCATCATACTTTTCACATTTGCATACAGCACATAACATTTACACATAGCACACATCATATAGCATACAGTACATTTTTCATGTAGCACATAACTTCATTCATATCATTCATTCATATGCCATGAGACCTTGGAATCATGGACTTGACATTAAGACATCCCAGAAATGAGGGTTCAACATATGGGACCTCAACTGGGAGCCTTCGTTAGCAAACACAGAGTCTGCTTCATTCATTAATACGTACTTTATTTCTTTTCGTTCATAGTCCAGTGAAATCACCGGTTATACCTAGGGTGCAGTTTAAGACTTTCATTAGGTTCGTTGTGCAATGACCAAGAATGACCTAATGTCATTACTTGAGTCTAACTCACCTTTGATTATCCTATCCTAACACCTTTGGTATCGTTCATTTCATTATGTACATCATTTGAGGCTGGCCTCATTCATTCATTGGGAACTTTAACTTTAACCGACATAGATCATGTGAGCATCATGAAATCCAGTGTCTCCCCCACACCGAAAAGAGGTGGAATCACCCGCCAAAGTGACCCAATAACATGCTAGCGTACATGGGAATTTAACCCCGCCAGATCCCTATATTGGCAGTATAGGTTCGAAGACTAGGAGATATAAGGAGACCCATACCCGGCAAGCCGGATAGTCTCATCTCATGAGAGTTACGTGAACCTCCGCCCTTCCCGAAAGAAGGCATCACCGCTCATAGCTAGTCTATCGGTGCTCAGTATAAAGTTCCATTTCATTCATCTCATACGTCATGGAAGCTGACTTATAGTATGAGGACATCATAGCTCATTAGATGATTTCTCATCTCATCATTCGTATTGAGTGTGTTAAGCTCAATACTCTCATTAGAGTGTTCATAGAGACTGGTCTCTTCATTATCTTACACTCTCATAGGTGAGTACGTATTGGTAACATTTACTTAGGCTCATTTGAGATTGCTCTCATCATTTACATTAGCCTCTTATCATGTTGTCACCACATTCATCATCATTAGCATCTTTGCTTTTCATAGTTATTCACCTCTTATTACGTGAATGTTCATTTCATCATATGCCAATGCACTTGGCCATTTGGTGTGCTTTACACCCTTACTTAACCCTTCTAGGGTTTCATTATTTCATTGTTCATTTCATAATTTCATTGTTCATCTCATCATATGCCAATGCACTTGGCCATTTAGTGTATTTACACTCATACTTAACCCTTCTAGGGTTCATCATTTCATTTCATACATCTTAGGTTCACTTACTTTTGAACGTATGTTAGACTTATGAGTCTATACACACAAGCCATGAGGCTTCATTCATAATTCGTTAAGTGATTCATACATTCCTAAGATTATATAGTACAAGACTTATGTATCTTGTATATACGCCAAGATCTTGATTTCGATCTAAGTAGATGGCATTATTCTTGGATGATTTGTTCATGTATGATTATGTATCAAACGGAAGTTTGGGCAAGGAAACCCAAGTCTTGAATCAATTGGATATCATTTATATTTTTAATTGATTTTATTCTAATATTCATAACATTTTAACCCTAAGTTAAATCACAATATTAACATTGAAGGATTAATTTTCTACTTAACCTTTTCTTGAATTTAGCTGATGGGTTGTGGGTTCGAGCCCCCACAACCCCATTTTCATTTTTCATTAACATGATATTTTCCCATTTTTCTTAAACCAAGAGGTTGTGGGATCAAACCCCAACAGCCTCTTTTATTTTACTCTTAATTTCGCCCAAGTAGGGAGGTTGTGGGTTCGAACCCCCACAGCCTCCTTACTTTTAATTAATTTTCCCTAAGGGGCTGTGAGGTGGTGGGTTCGAACCCCCACAGCCCCATATATATATTTTTAATATTTTTCTCCAAGTTTAGAGCATGGACAGTGAGGTCGTGGGATCGAACCCCCACGGCCTCACCTATTTTTTTAAACTTATTTTCGCCTCCTTTATTCCAGCCTTGAGGTCGTGGGTTCGATTCCCACGCCTCACATCTTTTATTTTTCTTATTTCTCCCTCTTCTTTGCTGCCCATAAGTCATGGGTTCGATTCCCCCCATCCCCATTTTTTTATTTTTTCATTTCGTGGGCAGCAGCTAAGGGGTTCGAATCCCCTTAGCCCCAACACATTTTTTTTTAAATTTCTCAACCTCTTGGTCATGTGAGGTCTTGGGTTCGATTCCCCTTGACCTCACCTATTTTAGTCCCTTTTTAAAACCCTCCCAAAGTCTCCAGAACTGCCCGAAATTAACATCAAAAATCTGGAAATTTTAATTACCTTTTTACAATCTATTTTTCTCCACTTTTTAACGTTGAAACTTTATGCATTTGGAGTAGTGTTTAGTGAATCCTTTAGGTGCATTTTCATGAACATATTTGGCCAAGAATTCTTCATTTAAATTCAGCCACTTTACACTTAAATGAACATCATCATCTACATAAGTTTATACACTTAAATAACACCCAAAATCATATCAAACTTGAAGCCATAAATCAACATTCATTTATAGTAAGTTTACAATAAACTTTTTCACATACACACACCTATTTTCGGCAACAAAGCTTGTCATTCATATGATTCCAAATACATGTTCATGAAAACACATTGCAACACCTAATTTCTACCAGCAAACATACCAACCTACGAATTCGTTGGGAGCTAATGACAGGGACATGCAACGGGGAAAACAATCCTAGTTTTGAGCCAAATAATCTGAGTCCTAGGGGTCTCTTGGGAAAGGGACCAAGAGTAAGAAGACCCATACCTTAATTTCCTTGTTCAAACACGAATTTGCTGCCCAAAAATCCTCTCCACAAATCAGTCCAAGCTTTCTCAATCGTCCACACTACTCGACAACCACCTCTCTTTGCTTTATCGTTTTGTTTACTTGTTTTTCTTAAAAATTTCGTGTGAGTTCTTCAAGTATGAAGAACTCTTGATAAATTTTCAGTTCTTCACCTTCCTTTGGCAGAGAGAAACGTGAGAGTAATTGTAAAATTAGAGAGAGATATCGTGAGAGAGAGTGGGAGATGGGAGATAGTGGTCTCTTAGAACTAGGACTTGTTGGTAGGACTTAGTCAACTTAAATTAATAGTTAATAATTAATAGAATCTGATTTTTATTTTTCCTAAATCAGCTAATATTTATTATTTATTAAAATTAATTTACCAAATTAAATAAAAGCAAGTTAAATCCTTGCTTCTAGTGGGGCTCGAACCCGAGTGACCCCCATTTGCGAAAATGGGTCACTTCAGGTTGCCCCACCCGAATTCCTTTACTTAATTAACTTAATTAATTAAATAATTAATTTCTCAGGGTAATTACAATATTACCCTTGGTCTGGAAAAGACCATTTTACACTTGGACCCTCAAAACTTAAAATTTCTTCTTTTGAGTCCGGTAAAAACTCTTTCGATTAAACCTTCGTTTTTGTGAGCCTCACATGGTTGGTTCCAACCTTTCCAAGCTCAATTAACTCCCCAAGTTAGTTGGCTTGGTTGTAGTAAGGGTTCTGAGGTCTGGTTCTACGCGTATTAATACGTGTGGACCTTGGTCTAATCGCAAGCATTCTTGAAAAACCTAAGTCTTGATCCTATTCATTTTTAGGGTTGTTACACATATATTCTCGGTCGAATATCACATTATGACACACATATATATTGAATTGGGTGTCACATTTCAAAACACTAAAAATTTAGGCGTGGATTCCATGAGAGAACCAATTGTGATGATTATGTTTATATCTAATTGACCTGGAAATTGAGAAATTGTAGGTTTACCTAAAATGATAATTGAATTGTGCATATTTTATATGTATGTTTACCATATGGTAACTAAATGACTTATATCTAGTTTATTGAAATTGATTGAGGATGAGCGGGCCCACGGATATGTGATTTGGTTAGTGGAGATCGAGGATCCATGTATTATTACAGAATATGGTTAAAGGGGTAGTAAGTGTTCTTGAATAATAAGAGGCATGATAGTGTTCATGGTCTAAATAGTAGTTAGATTTTACCTTGGATAGGAGGTTCGTATTTGAAACAGTTAGCAAGCCTGGATAGGGTATAATGTGTAGTCAAGGGTTAATTTATGGTGCAAAAAAAGTGAGGGTGTGTTGTGAGTGATTGGCCGGGTTGATAGTGATTGTATTCGAGAACTCATCCACGAGTTAGAACTGTTAAGCTATGATTAAGAGCGAAGCGATGCAGGGTGCTAGACTTAGGGGGTTAGGGTCAAGTGTTATGGTACGCTTAAGATATACGCTAATGAAAAATGTGGGAGGATAAAGGTTGAGAGTGTACTTCCCTATTTCATGTTTCCTACTGGTTGATTTCTTTATATTATGTGATGAGCATCGAGTTGACCGATGATGCCTATAAGTACTTTTGGTTTGTACTTATACTGCTCTTACTATGTCTTTTGGCATAGTCTAATTGTAGGGTCAACAATATTTCAAAGGTGAAGACAGAGACAATCTCCAACAGCTTCTACTTTTCCTTACATGTGGTGGAAGTTGTGTCGTTAGTTACCAAATTTTATTTATTGTAATCGTAGAAGCTCTTGTACCTGTTTAAATTAGGAGTGTGTTTGGTACGAAGGAAAATATTTTTCGAAAAATATTTTTCAATTTTCTCATGTTTGGTTGGGCTAAAAGTTTTGAAAAATGCTTTTCAAATCAACTCATTTTTCTCAAAATTAAGGAAAATGATTTCCCCTTTAACAATTAAGGAAAACATTTTCCAAAACTTCCTTCAACTTCAAATTAAATTTTTTTTGTTGAAAATATATTTAAAACTTATTATAAAAAATATTTCCAACTTTAAATTTTTATTTTTTTCACCTCAACCCGCCCCTACCCACGACCCACCCCCCTCCAAAAACTATTAAGTTGTTTTAAAAAATATTTCCAATTTTAAATTTTTATAATTTCACCGCACACCCCCTCTCCTCCCCCCCTCCCCCCACATGACTCAAAAAAAAATTAAGTTTGTTTTTAAAAAATATTTTTCATTTCAAATTTTTATCCCCCTCGGCCAGCCCTCATAATTTCAATTTTTCACCCCTACCCTCGCCCCCTACCCCTAACAGCCCCCATTACCTCCCAAAAAAAATTTAAGTTTGTTTTAAAAATATTTTCAAAGTTTCAAATTTTTATTTTTTTTTCACCCCTAACCCATACCACCACCACCACCCCTCCCAAAAAAAAAAAATTTATTTTTAAAAAATATTTTCAATTCAATAATTATTTCTACTCTAGTAAAAATAAAAGATATTTCTCAAAAATATTTTTCATTCATAAATCAAACACAAAATCTTTTTCGAAAAATATTTTTTACTCACCAACCAAACATGAGAAAATAAGTCAAAATTCTACTTGTTTTTCATAAAAACATTTTATAGGAAGACATTTTCCATGAAAACATTTTCCTTCATACAAAACATACCCTAGATCTTTGGGGTGTTATTTATTTTGTAAATTTAACCTTGGTCTGTTTGAAACTCTTTATTTTATAAAAATCTCGTGAAATTCCTTTTATCTCCAATTTTCTTAATATTTCGCATGTTGTTAACCATTTGGGAATCAAGGGTTTTCTTACTTAGGTGTTAGAGTGTGTTCCCGCACGACTCGCTGGATTGGTCGTGACAGATTTCCTACTTTTATTTTTAGTTGTCTTAACTCTTGATTATTCTATAATATAAAAGTGTTTGCTTTTGAGCAAGATGTAACTTATGAACTCATGTCCACGGTTCATTTGATTTGTCATCTCGTTTTTAAGTGATTTTCAATGATTTTTTTTGTCAAATCTTAACGGTTAAATCGATAACCGAAATGATAATATCAATAACCGATAAGTCAATATCTTAATAGTTTTATAAAGGTTTAACATCTCTACAAATCGATAACCAATAAGTCAAACCAATAAACTTTAAAATCGAACCGAATTGATCGATATGCTCGCAAGAAATGACACCAAAACTCTCAGTTGAGTCTTTCAATAAGAAATTCACTGATGTTATTGGTTCTTTGTCATCTTTACTACTTGAAGACTTCATTTTCACACAGAAACAACCTTATTAATATCATTTTGATGGATATAACTAGGGGTGGACGTTCATTTCTTCGGTTCAGTTTTATCAAATTTTGATTTGGTTCTTCAGTTTTTTGATTTTAAAAAAGCTTGCATCGTATACCAAATCAAACTAATCGATTCATTTTTTTTTTTGTACTTCGGTTCGATTCAATTCGAAGCTTTTAAATCGGTTTTTCGTTGTGAATGAATGATAAAATGAGGACAAAATCGAAGTATAAAATACTTTAAGGTTAAAAAGTATGTTAAAGAATATTGTGTCTTGCCATGAAACACTTATTGTGCTAACTAAAATCCTATATTTATCATTGTCAAGAACATTGTGCATCCAACCACTTCTCGAAAAAACAAGGACGAAGATGGATTCTTTTACATAACGTACATTGATAAATTTGGTTCCTCTTGAGAATTAATATTTGAAGTCATCTATTGAATTGTACATTTCTTCTTTTGAATGTCTACTTTATACTATTTAAGAGATTTCTTATTTTTAATTAGTTTTCTGCATTGTCGCTTTAAAACTGAGTGATAAGAGTTCTCCTACCTAGCTGTTAGAATAGGTGTCCGCATGGACCGATGAATTGAATCATGACAAATAATTAAACTCATCAAACTCCAAATCTCTTCTTTCCAATCCCACCATGTATAGTCACTCTTTAGGTCATTTGAATTATTTTACCAACACTCAATCTTAATCCTTCATACATCTTCTAGACCGTAAGTCAATTTTTACATCACCTTGGATCTAGACATCTTTAGGCAGCTTATATCTTAGAAACAATCCTAGCTTGAGTTTTCATAAACTCTTCCCCTTCTTTTTAGATTTTTGGTTTTGATATTAAAAGTCATGATTTATTTCATCAAGGAATATTCTTTTGTTAGGTTTGCACAATATAATTTCAGAATTACTTAATACCAAGTGTAATTATATTTGGAAACAAAAGTAATTAAACTTTTAAAAGATTAATTGGTTATCCTTTCACATCAATGAAAATCATTAAACAAACTGAAAATGGATTGCTGAATAGGAAATCAATTAATATTTGTATGGTTGGCTAGTGAAGTGGGATTTTTCATAATATTAGTAAATGGGGGAGAGTGTGGATTCCACACGAATGCCACCAGCCTTTCATTATCTTATAGCAAATATCAACACTAAAATAACAATAATAATATAAAAAAAAGCCCTATCTTGTGGCTTTACTTTCTTCATATCTCACTCAAACTTTAATTTATAACTTAAAAGTTACTTTTACAAAAATTGAAGTCCCACTTATGAGTAGTAGTTATTATTATTATAAGTTGCTATCCTTTTCTACCATTTTGGTTAATGAATGTGTCTCATAAAATTCTTCTTCCATTAATTTGGCTAGTGAATTATAATTATAATGTTTCAAACTAATCGTATTGAGTTGGAACTTTTTAATTTGTGGCATAAAGAAAGATAAGTTTTTTTTTTTTTTTAAAAAAGAAAAGTCTAGGGAGATATGGATAGGGTTTTCACATAAAGTTAATGAATTAAATAACATACGTAATTAAACATGTCATTATAATTACCTCCCATATAATACTATATTATTTACTTAATTATTCATCATGGTTGATGAAAAATTTGCTGAATTTGGTATCTTTGAGCAATATAATACTAATAATAATGACCGATGAACATTTTGAAAGACTCGTTGAAATTGATTCACTATGAAATTAATATACAAACTAATTAATCTAAGTGTATGTATGGGAAGTGGAAAATGGAAACATAAAAGCTAGTAGATGACAATCTGGTAAATTGGATTGTGATTATAAAGCTTGAATGTAAATGATTACACAATTGAAAAATAAGTGTTGAATTTGCACTAATTAACTTTTTTCTTTTTTTATCACGAACAAACATGATAATAAGGATGAGTTTTTTTTTCTTGTTTTTTTTTTTCGTTTTTGAATTAAATATTTCAAACTTAAATCACGTAAATAATTAAAGGATAATAACTCTTATTCTAAAATGAATCATAAATCTAATTTAATCGAATCAGTAGATTTTGAATAGAAAAAAAAAATCCTCCTTCATGCATGCATGTATAAGTGTCGGCCTATTTGTAGACATGAGAATAACGGCCATTGGACCTTATCCACCTTAATTTAGTTGGTCGTCCTTTCTAAATTTTCTTTACTATTTTGGGTTGATTCTCATTCACAATATATTTCGTACGGAAATTAAATATTTTACAGAGAATATTTTTTTAATATTTTATATTTGATTAATCAAACTTTTTGATTTTTTTATAAAAATAATAACATTTTTAGTGAAAGTAGAAAGATGTGTAGTTTAAAAATGTATCGGTTTTTTAAAAGTGAAAGTAACAAAAGACGAATTTCACTAGTGATATTACTTATTGATTGTGTTATTTTCGTTCTCTAACATTTAAAATGTATGAAGAAGAACGTGAAAGGAGAAAAATTGAGTGTATCAGAACTAACCAATTATAGTTATATGTCAAAACGTATGCGTATAAGAGAAATTAATACATCTATGATCAAACTGTTTTTTTTTTCGATTGATACATATTGATACTGTCAGTTGTATCTATGTGTGTGAGAGAGGGGGGAAATCTAAGATACCTTTTCGCTCTTCTCTATTTCTCTTGAACCGCTCACCTCTCTAATCTCTAAATCTAATTTTATAAACTATAATTATACAAATTATGATCCAAAATATAATTATTAATGAAAATTCCACTTGAGTTTACTCATCTTTTAATTAAGTGCGCATAAATCTTGGGCCTAACCAATTTTACGAGGGCCTAGTTAGTCAGACTATTTATGTATAAATCTTTTTGACGTCACTCTTTAAATTATATCTCCAAGCAAAATAATTCGTAAGTAAATTGAAAGCTATGAACAAATAAAAAGAGAGCAAAGCCAAGTTGAAAATGAGTAGAATTATTAATCATGTCCTTTCAAAGATTTATCTTTGGTCGCCAACACTCTTGTCATCAGGTCACCAACTTTCTTCATTTTACGTATTACACATTAGACTAAAGTGTTAAATTCGTGTTTAAAAATAGTTTATTTTTTTCACAAATAGATTAGATTTAGTCGACAGATTTAAAAAGGCTCAAAAATTATTTGTGCAAATTTCCCCATTTGGAACACAAGAAATCTTAAATAGAAAATAGATATATAACTCCAATTCGTGGAGAATTAATAGTCAATTCTATTTTCGATAGGGACAATTGATAATTGAATTCGATTTTGATCATTATTATCATATTCGTAATATCAACAGTGAGTTTTCTGACCCTTTTCGTGGGTTGAGAACGAGAATTAAACTCTACGAGATCAAATCTCCTATTGTTCCTTGGAAGCTCTGGAGTGTGATCGATTATTAACTGATCGATCGCAAGTTTAAATCCTTCTTCGAGAGATTTGTCAATTAACATTCTATCTTATCTTATCACATTCTTTTATGTAGAATTAGAAAATGACCATCAATATGTAGTCTACATCTTAATATCAACTTTTGGATGCTTGTTTGAAGTTTTCATTGTTAATGACTTAAATGGTAGGACATGCAATATTCAAAAGACTAATAAAGAAAAAGATATGAAAACGAAAGAAAGTAGAAAAAAAGGAAAAGATAAAAGGAATCTCACGATAATAGCTAAACATACGTGTGAAACATTGTGAATCATATATATTATTATCAAGCACCTTCATATAATTCCATACAGAGTAGTCAAATTGTATAAAATTTAATGACCACAAGTAATTAAATAACTATGATTTTATATGCTTTTGTCAAAATAAAATTAAAGCTAATCAATAGTTAACTAACACTTGGTTCTACGGGGTGTTTATAGTGAAAATCACACTTTATCATGTTTGTATTAAGGCTTCCAAATGTACCGGTTGGACTCATTTGATTGAGCGATTCAAAAAATAAATTGAGTTAGTAAATATATAAATTATTGATTTGCTTAAAAGTTTGTTTGGACGGAAATGAATTAAAAGTTGGTCATGATTCAATTTATTCAATTCTTACTAAATTTTATTTATTGTTTTTTTCTATAAAAAAAACAAATTTTAGTATCAGATGAGTTTTTTTCTCTTGATCATAACCATATATATCATGAAGTATCATCAATTTTAAAAAAATATATTAATAAGATTTTTCGGGAATCAACTTAAATTACACATCAACTGAATTTTTAATGAACTAAATGAATTGAACTGATCAAATAGAACAACAGAATAATAACCAACTTGATCTTATATAGATTTAATAAATTATATTTATATGAACTAATTTTGTCACCTCAATCGTCAACAAATGTTATTATATATTAAAGAAGATTAAAAAGGCACAAATTATTGGGGTTTTGAGAGAACGCAATTGGTCATTACATACATTATACAACTATTACCAATATATCCAAATTATTATCTACTTTTGTACAAATGATATTAAAATATAAAAAAATACATCTTTCAGTAATGGTGTAAACTATACACGTAGCCAAGTCATCTCCATTATTAATTTGATTGAGGAAGAAAGTGTTTTTCTTTTTGTTAGAAAACAATGTCGACATTTTATCTGGAAAATCACCATTTAAAATCATTTCTCACAAAGACTAACAGTACCAAGGGCCAAGACATGAACTTTTGGTTTTGGATAATACAATCTTGTTTACTATATTATATAGTATATATTATATAACAAGATTAGGTTACAAAGTCAATTACATTAGATGGGTTGAATTGTGTTATGTCAAAAATCTAATCAATTAGACCATAATGGAGATTTTGTTTTTTATTTAAAAAAATATATATATAAACATATATGAAAGTCGAAATTTGAAATATATGAATTTCAATACGTATTTTAACATTTAAATATTAAAAAAATAAAAGTACTTATTCTCTAATCAAAATTGATATGAAATGGTATAGTACTTCTAAAAATTGCAATTATCTAATCAGAGTTTTAATGTTGTTACCATGTCCACCCGCTAGTGGTGATGGTGACTGAAATATCGTGGTTAATAATGATGGTGGATGATGACTGACAATAGTGATAAACAATGATGGTTTTTAATGATGATGATCGTAGTGAATCTATAATATGTCAGAGGTTGATAATAGTGATTATTAATTATTGATGTAATAATGATGACTGTAAATAACAGTTAGTGATAGTAACAATTAATTGTGATAATCAACGGTGATGGTGATGATCGTGGGAGATATATGAGTTGAGTAACAATTAATTGTGATTCATAATATTATATATACATACATTTTGTTGTTTGACGCCAATTTAAAGAAGAAAAGTTGAGTAAAATTATTGAAAATATCTTCCCATAAAACATTAAAAAAATAAAATAAAGGGAGAATGATAATTATGGTTTTCATTCTTCCATTTTAAAACCCTTCATGAGTACCCATTTGACTAAGAAAGTCATGCTAGATATATCTTTTTGTGCTTAACAAAAACATTCATGGTTCTTGTCTAATCTGTCTCCATCTAATAATACTCTGTCAATCTTGCAAATTGATCTTTTTAAACTTATGGAAGATTTATAGACATGGATTCATTTGTAGATTTATATCCTATGGGCTAACCTTTTTTCGGTATTATGATTGATAAATAATCATTGTCATGAAATTTTAAATTTTATAAGTGAAACTCTATGACAATATTACATAGTTTCATTAGTTAAATTTCAAACTTCTAGGTTCTAGCTATTTCTCAATTACATTACTGAAAAATAACTTCTTATGAATTTTACTCAAATATCATGTAGGACTTATTAAAGGAAAAAAATGGTTTCTATCAAGTATTTGTCTATTTTCCAAAGTTAGAACACATGATAATGGTAAATCACTATATTCTCATGATGCCCTTAAAGTGATTTATCTAATCTCATTGGTGGTCAAACTTTGATTTTTCCTAAAAATAAAAATATATGATATGGAGACAAGATTTAATGGTGGGCATATAATGGATTCTCTACTCCTTTACCAATATGTAAAATTAAAGTCCTATCTTTTTTGACCATATAATACATATTGTCTCATGTACTTTCTACTCCTGTTGTTGCAAGTGACCAAGAAAGTTGACTACATATATTTATTGTATGTTATAGTGACATATTGAGCCTTGCTAAGAGAAAACATAAATAAATAATACTAAGCTATATGACTTAGCTTAAGGGAAACCCTAAACTACTTAAATTCTAGAAATGAAAAGTGTTATGAGTCTAAAAAACACAAACACACACACACACATGACACACACACACACTCCAAAATCACACACAGACACACTCCATCATAAATCAAACAAATGATAAAAAAAAATACTCAAACAAACACATTTTTTTCTCAAATTGGACTCATACTAACTATGATTGATTAGGAAAAAGGGGAAGAAGTAAAAAAGTGGAGGAGTAAGAAACATTTGTGTTTTTAACATTCGTACGGGAGTACGTAAGGAATTTGATACTGCTAAAATATTCATATCTAAGATTATTTTTTTAATGATCCATTGGTTACACGATATCTTAAGGGGTCGTTTGCTACCTGGATATAAGAAGTAAATTGCTCATGTATCAATTTCTATATAACTTATATGACATTAAGTTATTCATGTATAAAATTGATACGATATATGATTGACAAACTCACATAACTAATATAGGTTTAGAGGAAATCTATATGTATACATTATTTCATGCAAAATAGAAGATGGAATAGCTGATTACTTAATTACATAAAATAATACATAGATTCACTCATAACTAATTCCTACATTATTAATATCAATATGAATCTAACTGGCTACCAAACGACCCTAAGTTATTAGTGCTCTCATAATTGATTGCATACTAAATTTGGAAGTTTTCTTACTGAATTAAATTTCCAAATACCTAAAGCACCATTATTATCAATTTGACTTCCATGTAAGAACGTAACGTTAAATATAAGATTATGAATCACTACTTTTTTTCCCTTCATATCGACAAATGAAACATAAAAGCAAAATAAAGTATCTACCAATTAAGATACATCCCTTTCATCTTTATCATGAAATGTGACTTGAAAGAGAAAATAAAAAGAAGAAAGTTGCATTCTAAAAGGGATTGATAAAAAGACTTGATTTTTATTTAATTAAATATATTTTCCAAAAACTTTGAATGTTAAAAAGACATGGACACGAGTCACACGACATTTATTATTCTCAATGTTATGCCCTATGCAGTAATACACTACGTCAAAAATTAAAGTAATTTCGTCTCTTTCTTCTTACTTTTAGTTTTTGATAAAAAAAATATATTATAGTTTAGATGATAAAAAGAAAATATTATAAAGAATATATGTCACTTCAAACTCGAACATTTTACGATCCCCGGTTTGGTCGTTTTTTTTTTAATAAAATAATGTTCAATTATTAAATTCACACAATGCATTATTTGCAGTTAAACTTTTTAATAATGTTATCGTTGCTTTCGAAATATTTAGACTGGAATAATGATTGACTGTTAATAATACGTCTATAACATTATTTTGATATTTGAACAATATTTATTTTAGACAAAAAGAAAATGCAACGTTGATAAAAAAGTAACCAAATTATCTAAATTTTAAATCTCATAAATATGCAAACTTCACTAACTAAAAACTAAAGAAAGTGATACGATTTGATAAAGAACAAAAATTACAGACATACTTCACTAACATATATACTCTTATTATTTATATATTCAAATTTTACGTATCTTACTACTAATTAAGAGTTCCTACCACATATTAAGGAAGACATACTTAGATACATATATTTTTGCTACCAAATATACTAAATTAGGGTGAGAGACAAGCAAGATTTATGTATCACAAATACATGCAAGTCACAGTAGGTACAAGCTAGATATATACATGTATCTGTATGTATCAAGTGTGATTCACATGTATCTGGAGTACCACATAGATAGGTCATAGGAGAGTGACGGGTGAAATGGAAGAAAGGCGAGCGAGATTTGTTATATGCACAGATGCATGCAAATCCACTTGGATACATTATACTTATAACAAATTACACCTAATTTTGACCCCATATATCTCGAGATACGTGTATATGGACACATCAAATTTGATAAGATATATAATATTGCAAACTAGAGTGTATCTGAATAATTAGCTCTTAAATGAATGAGATTTATGTAAGTTCCCCACGTAATAATTTTCCAAGGGCCAAGACCCACATTTTAAATCTACTCGAAAATTAAATTCTTTTAAGATTGATTAAAGAAATTTATTGAGAAAAATATATATTCATATAATATATATCTTTTGTCATAATAAGTAAAGTATTAAATTATCAAGTTATTTGATCAACCTCGGCCTATTATTGATATTAATCTTGAAGATCCTGTTTGTATAAAGTTGATTATTATCATATTTCCAAGAAGATAGTCGTTATGTAGATCGAGGGATAAATTTTACAAAATGCTAATGAACTGTTATAAACATGGTTATTATTGTTATAAATCAAAATATTTTTATAAAAAAATACTCCCTTCGTCTCAATTATGTGGCACTTTTCAGATTTTGAGATTCAAAAAAGTTTATTTTTTATCGTAAAATTTTCATATATTTTAAAAATATTTTGAATTGTCAATTATTGTGACTTATACTACTTTTTACATAGTTTGTAATATATAAATTTCATTTAAAAAACAATGAAGATTTCATGCGCAAATTCGCGGTTAAATTTAAATTGTTTGACTCTCGAAAAATGAAATTTGCCACATAAATTCAGACAGTGAAAGTAAATATAACATCAAAAATAAGTTTCTAGAAATATTTGGTTGTTAATTATATAACTTGTAATCATGAGATGTTATTATATACAGGTCTTGACTATGTTACATTTAATTTGAAGACAATATGAAGAATGTCATCGAAAACATGAAAACAAAAACAATATGTATGATGAATTAATTCTAGGCTTCTGCCTTCTAGAGATAATGCATAAAACTGTTGAGTTTTGACTAAGAGTCAATCGAGTGCAAGCTGCATCATAGGCACATATTAAACTTTGAAGCAACAATATGTGATCCACTAGGCATGCAATGTTAGGCCTTTTTTGTACCAAAAATGTATATGCAATGTTATGCTTTTTAGTCAACTCGAAAAGATCGGAAATAAATAAGAATGACAATGGAACGATAAAGTTTAACGTACATATGCACGGCGAGGCATGTTTGGATATGCGTGGTTGCGGGACGGATCCTTTAGTTGTGGATGTTCAAAAATCTCATAGTATATACCAGTAGTTAATTGTTTGAGTGATTGATATCTATGTATGGTTTTATTTTAAATCGTAAGGCGCAGCCAGACATACGTCTTAAAAGACGTACGTTGTCATGCGCCTTACAACAAATGATTTCACGACATTCACCTTTCGTTTAAATGTTGCCCTTTTGGTTTGAATCTTATTTTTTGTTGCCTTTTAGAATTTTTGCTCATTTTTTTTTCCTTTTTGGCTCCGAATTCAAATTTCTACCTTAATTTATAAAATAACTCTTATCATGTACCCTTTTCTCTGTTGTAAGTACTTTTGATAAGAAAGCAAGCAAGATGGGCCAAAAAATGCAAACCCACATCTGCTAAGTTCTTTTTAGAGCAAGCAAAACTAATCCATAGTAATAATAAATATGTTATCCTTCAAATGTTTTAAACTATTTTTATGGCAAAATTTACGAGCTCAGCTAGTTGACTATTTACACTTTACTTTTTAAATGCGACGATGACACACTTTAATATTATACAATAGTAAGTAGAGGTTCTAGGATACTCGAACGTTACTCATTATAAAATAAATTTTCATATATTTCACCCATTATAAAAACTACGTCTACACTTGATGATCGTTGTTGAGAATATAGTTAAGTTAATGACAAAGGATTAAATTTGCTCTTAAAGTATACGTCCAAAATGGAACAAATTTGTTCTTGTTAATTGTTGGAGTCAAATATATCACGTGTTCCATAATATATATATATATATATATATATATATATATATATATATATATATATATATATATATATATATATATATATACGGTATTTATAAATTGCAATAGTACATCTTTCTCAATGGTAAGTTTTATTTTTCAATTCCAACCAGGTCGATCAAATTCTCATCTAATTAAACAGTATCAAATTTTATATATGAGCTCCTCTTGATGTTTTGCTATTCTTAGGGGTCGTTTGGTACAAAGATTGATAATGCAGGGATTAGTAATGCTGAGATTAGTAATGCAGGGATTAATAGTGCAGGGATTAGTAATACAGAGATTATTTTTATCAAGTGTTTGGTTCATTATTTTCGACCTCATCTTATGTTTGGATTAAAACTTTATAAAAAACTTCTTTCCAATTATACCCTTAAATTCTTATGCAATTGGGTTAAGGTAAATAATTGCCGGATAATATTTTTTTATGACCTTCTAACTAGCTAAGAAAAAAACAATTTTATTGTCATGTTTGCCTTTTTTTTCCTTAAATTATTTGAGGGTAAATAATTGTCATCTTATTAAATTGATCACTTACAAATGTCAATTTTCAATTTAAAAAAAGATAAACTATCAACTTTTAAAATTGAAAAGATGGTAAACAATAGTAAAATTGAATAAACCATCTATATTTACGAATAAAATTGCAAGTTGTAATTTTTGTATGTATTCAATGTTATAAATTATTGAAAATACAAAATATTAAAAAACTGCACAAACATTTAATTATTTGTTTATTTTCTTGATTTTATGTTTTATGGTTGTGCTAGTAAATTTATTTAAATAAATTAGCTTACAAATAAACTAAATAATTTGTAAGCTAATTTATTTAAATAAATTTACTTGCACAACCATAAAACATAAAATCAAGAAAATAAACAAATAATAAAATATTTTGAGGGATATTTTTGTCTTTAGGTGACTTATCCCATGGTATTATATCCCATGTATTGCTAATACCTCCAAATAGAAGGTATTAGTAATACATCACATAATACCATGTAGGATGTATTAACTAATCCATGGATTAGTTATACATAGACCCAATTTTCTACCAAACGTAGTACAAAATAATACCATCTATAATACATGAACTATTTGTTTTAATGCGGCCTACCAAACGACCCCTTAATATATTATTCATAAAACGATTCACATTTTTGGAAGGTTGGATTTTAAAATTTAAACTTCAAAGGTCTTCAATGATGATTTTCATGATATCCACTTCAAATTTCCTATAAATTATCCTAATTTTTTTCTATTAACTCCTCTCAATATTTTGATTCTTTGATATATTATTCACTCAAAATGCTGCATATTTGCATTCAACTATGGTAAGATTATTACTCTCTTTGCTACATTTAACTATTTACTAAAATTTCATATTATGTACATTTTTATCAACTTTCAAAGCATCTAACTAAAAAGGGTCCAAATGTAAATGCATTTTACATGAATTATAAGAATATATTTGAGTTGATAAACTTCGGAGTCGTACAAGGCTCCAATCAAATTAAAATTTCAATCATTTTTTTCTTTTGAATTTTTGGTGTTGAATATTCAAGTTACAGATTGAGTTCTTGATTCTACTTTTAATTTTTTTAAAAAAAATTGGATTTAGAACTTCGGATTTTTAGGTTCGATCTCTAATAGAGGCAAAAATACAAGCTATGTGATTTTTGTTGTCCCAATCTTGGTTGATAGAGTTGCTTGGTACATAATGGTGAGTGATAAGTATCCCGTGGAACTAATCGTGATGCACGCAAGCTTGCTTTGATACCAAAGTTATAAAAATATTTATACCTTATCTTTATTTGTAGCGATTAGACATAAACTCATATAACTAATCCTAATAAGTTCAAAATCGTCTTTCTAGATCCGTCCCGATATCCTATTAGGCTAATGACTAAAACAATTCATTGTGATCGTATTTTCATTGTCATTTGAGGAGTTGTGGAATTGAATCTTTAAGGAAACATATATTGATCTATGTTTGAAATGCAAAAATTACTCCTCTATATTATAGACATTTGTGAAGAGAAATGGATTTTATTAGTTGGAGTTATCAATATTTAAAAAATGGATGTTATAAACTTATTAATTTAATTTTTAATTGTTTCAATTTGGAATTAATAAAGTATATGCTAAATATAAAGCAAAATATTTACAGAAGTGAACATCCTGTGGCTGTAGTTTAGTGGTAAGAATTCCACGTTGTGGCCGTGGAGACCTGGGCTCGAATCCCAGCAGCCACATAATAATTAATCTTTTTTTATCCAAATATTTTTTTCACTAATTAAAATCATGTGTTATAATTAATTTTTAACTAATTTAGATCAAGCAGAACATTTAAGTAAAGCACAACTTTCACATATAGCAAACACAAAATTTATTTTCGTATGCTAGAGCAAAGTTTGCATAATTGTGCTCCATATCAAATATATATATATATGTATAATTCGCTATACATATACAATTGAAGCGAATTGTATTAAACGAACTGTATAAAACGAGAAAGAGATAAATTATATATAATTTGAATTTGTATAAAATGAGAAAGAGAGAAAGGCAAAAGAGACTTGGGCAGGGAAATATTTGTATTGTATAATTATAAGTGTATAGGACGATTATATAAAATTTGAATTTGTATAAAATGAGAAAGAGAGAAAGGCAAAAGAGGTTTGGGCAGGGAATATATAATTGAATCGAATTGTATAAAACGAGAAAGAGAGAAATTATACACAATTTGAATTTATATAAAACAAGAAAGAGAGAAAGACAAAAGAAACTGGGCAGGGGAGTATTTTTATTGTATAATTATAAGTGTATAGGACGAAGATATATGTATTTGCAAGTGTATATACAATTTTCTCGTGCTTTATACAAACAGAAACACAATTTATACAATTTGTTTCTGTTTGTATAAGCGATAGAGGCGAGGGCGGCGAGCAAGATCTGGGAGAGTGGCGAGCGAGATCTGGGAAAGGGGAGAGAGGGGATCGAAAATATATGTATATATACAAATTTTTTTCGCTTTATAAAAACAGAAACACATTTTATACACTTGTGTTGATATAAAAGTGAGAGAAAGCGAGCGAGAGATGGAGCGAGAGAGGAGAGTGGCGAGCGAGAGTTTGAGGGAGAGAGGTGACTGTCAAACAGTTCGCTACGGGGCAGAACTAAATCAAAGTGTTATAGCATTTAATTTATTAATTTGCCATTATATACAAGTTTCTCTTAAAGTAAATCCCATCCCAATTAAATTTTTCTTCAAGTTAATTAAAATACAAGTGTAAGCATCAAAATAAGTTATCTATCTATATTGTATTAAAAGCATGTTGATCCTTAAAAGTAGAAACATTGATTGTATTTTTTATTCTTCACTAAGATATTTTATATAGACAAAATTGTTGTTTATTATTTTTATTAAATAATGGGTAAATAACAAAAATCCCACATTAAATTCTCTTATTACCATTATCCCCTATTAGTTTTACAAATATTCAAAATTCCTCATTTTCACACATTAAATTAATGTATCAGCGCATCAAATTAATGTATCTCGCACATCAAATTAATGTATCTCGCGCATCAAATTAATGTATCATGTATAAAATATACATTATATTATATTAGTGTATCATGTATAAAATGTAATGTATCTTACTTAACGATTAATATATCTCTTGCATCGAATTAATGTATCAGCGCTTATATTATTGTATCATTTGAGGGATTTTGGGAATTATAAACTTATAAGGGACAAATAATAATTTTGCCTTAAAAGTATGTGATTTCTGTCCTTGCCCTTAAAAAATTGCCAATTAATTATTATTTTGATATTGACAATTTTGAAATTAAATAAAGATATAACTATCTTTACGTATTTGTAAGATGTAGAACTTCTAACATATAGTTTTTATCCGCATCTCCTTTATCCGCTGCACTATATTCATTGGGCGTTACTACAATCACGGAATAATCTCTCTCATATATAGATGGTGATATGTTAATTTTGGATTATAATATTAAGATAACCTGATTGTAAACCAAATGATAAAGGGAAAAAAAAGTGTAACTTATAGGCTTGAAAATGGCACACTATTTGTGTTTCTATACAATATAATGTCATTAAAAATAAATATAAAAATTAATGTATAATTATTATCAAATATAAAAATATACCATATTTTAATAAATTGAAAAAAAAAAATTGCAATGACGAGGGTATACTTTACAAGTTTCAACAGATTAGGTAGTTAATACATGATCATATAATCAGAGAGATGTAATTCATTACCATATGAAGATAGCTTAGCATGTATTCTTAGATAAATTGAGTTTAACATGCTTGATCACATGATTTTAATTTATTAATAATGTAAAATGTTATTAAATCATCTGTAAGTTGACCTTATATAAGCTAGTTAATTACTTCTTTCATTTTAATTTATGTGATATAGAATGATTCGATATGGAGTTTGAGAAATATAATATGAGACCTAACATGGATAAAATATTGATAATGTCATTAAATTTTTATCAAATAAGCAAGTGTGTCTTTAATTCATTTTTGAACTAACTAAAAAGAATAGAGTGATACATAAATTAAGACTAATAGAGTAGTATTTATATCAATCAATGATTATTAAATTGTTACCTGCAATATTTACATTTATATTTTATATTGTCATACCATCAATGTTTTAGAGTTCCAACCTCCATAGCAGATGTTCCATGAAAATGTAGGAAAATATTTTTCTAAATTCTCTTTCAATCTTACCACCTCATCCTTCATCACCTAATCCACCCAAACACCCCCGGCGCCTAACCCCTCAACCTACCACCTAATAATTTGACCAACCTGCCCCTAACCAACTCAGGAGTCGAAGAAAACCCTGTCAATCCGAGAAACGCCCTGACCTAAACCCTAACTCAAGACCTAATACCTAATCTAAGATCTTCCCCACCCAAGATCCAACATCAACCCTAACCCCGATCCAAACCTGTGATCCAACCCTTGAGGCCCTGACCCCAACTCAAGACCCGATCCTTAATCGACACATTACCAAACCCTCAACCGTGAAGTGACACATGACCAATCCCTCCCCCTGACTCAATCGTCTCGAGATACTCGATCAAATTACAGCTTCATATAGGCTCAGGTCCTGGAGTCTCAAGGTTGGAGTTGGGTCTAGGATTGGGTTGAAGGTTGGGTCTCAGTGTCTTAAGGTTCAAAGTCAGGTCTCCGAAGGTCGATTGTTTTTTTAAAAAAAAAATTTGCAATATTGAGCTTTAAAGATCGGTATTCTTAAAAAAAATGTAAACGCCCCAGAGGTCATGGACCAAACTCGGTTGGTTTGTACTTCCCTGATTTTTGGTGCTAAAAAATTTCACCTTCAAAATTCAATTTCATAATAAATCTTTTTTAAAAAAAATAATATATTTTGGCTAAAATCAATCGGTCAATGTCAATTTTTTTAAATCAATTTTCGGAGGTTGATTTTGAATCCTTTTTGGTAGTATAAAATTATTTTGGGACATAAATTAAAGAACAAATTGATCATTTAAACCACAAAAACTGACTTAATTATCGTCATGCATGATTGCACCAATATTATGAACCTACAAGCTAGGAATATATATTAGTAGAAAAAGCATAGTAGTATAATAATAATAATATAGCTACAGAGGGAACATGGACTTTCATGTAACCAAAAGTTGTTTAATAGATCGTTAGTAAGTATTTTGAAATATTTGATTTAATCAAAGGGCATTTCTTAGCCAATTGACCAACGGAGATAACATTGTTGAGCTAAAAAATTAACAGAGAATAAAAATAAGTTATTTTGATTAATTTAATCTAAATAATTAATGGAGAATCAAATTGTTATTATGAATAATTTAAGAGCATTTTTAGTCATTTTTTTTGGTAAAAGAAAGATATTAATTACTAGTAGAATAATAGAGGTCCGCTATAATTGAGTAGATTTTATGTTCCTTGTTGCTTAATTAATTTGTCAATGATCAATTTGTGCAATGGAATAACTTGAAAATCAAATTTATTTAAAGAACGACTTCGTATCTAGTAACATGAAGTATGTTATCACTAGCTTGAAATGATGATCTTTATTTTTAATTAGAGATTTTGTATGTTAATTTTTTGTTGATAAAAAGTATTCCTTAATCACAAGCCAACCTAATATGAATACAAATTAATCGCTTCAATAATAATTAAATTTAAAAAGCAAAACATAAAATACTTTTGGCAAAGCCCAAATTTACCAATCGTGATTCAAATTTACCAATTGTGATTCAAACTTACCAATATGTTGGGTTATTATACACAGTTATAATATTTCTGTTGACTCAAACTGTTAATTTTTCATACACTTTGTAATATGCCGACATGCCGACTTCTATAACAAGACCTAAACAATAATTCGTGTCAGAATTTCACTTAAGAGGTGTTAAAATATAAAAAAATAAAATTACATAGAAATCCAAAAGTGTTAATATGCAATATGCACAGTGTATACTAAAGAGATATTTTTATCTAACTATATAATATAATTTTTCGATAAAGAAATATCGATTGGCACCACTCAGTTATATGTGTCTGTGTTGCGGGAAATGCATACACATACATATAAATTTTCATAGTGTTCTGAACTAATTAAATTATATTTCTATTTTTTCGCTAAGTACAAAATCCATTAAATATATAGAATCTCAGATTCATCAGGAAACATGTGGATACATAGCTTACAAATTGAGAATGATACATTACTTAATGGGATGAATATATTCGAAAGGAAATAGAAATGCATTCGAAGGGGATAGAGATGTATTCAAAAAGAGATTTTCGTAACTTTTTTTAAATGATAGAAAATCATAGAGAATATAATGAAATAAAATATTTATTTATGTAATTTTTTCATATAATTAATCTAGCTTGTAAAATTGTAATTCAACTATACTTATTTATTAAACATGTATAAAAACAAAGATCCAAGCAATTTTTTTGCATGGTAAGTAGTGATAATTTTAGAACACATATTTATTGATTGAATTCCTCACCAGCTATTAATTTTAGCTTTAATACAAAGTTTAATTTATTATTCAATAATATCTTAAATCAATTAAAAATATGAACATCCTTTTTGAATAGCAATATCTGTCTTTATCTGCAAAAAATATTCATATCTATGGCCGACGATATAACTTGTTATCCTTGAAGAACTATATAATTAATCCATAGACCATATATAATATCATCATTATATTTACAAGTGGTATTAATGAATGATTTAGTTCCACCATAAAAAAAAAAATTGAAAAAAAATCTGATACATTATATTTTTACTAGGAAAAAGTATTCATTATCCCCCTAAACTTGAAATTTTTTATTCGGTGTACATTTAAATTTTATTTTGTTTGAATTACCCCCCGAACTTGTTTATTCATCCAACGCGTGCACCTTTTCTGTCCACCTGGCGTAGAAATTGAAATCACACTATACTAGGCGCGTGAGGGAGTGATTTTTTGCCACGTCATAAAACTACAACAGTAAAAAAAAAATGTAAAATCTCTATTTTTTTTATATTGACCGGCCGCAGACGACATCATCGTCGTCGTCGTCATCGTTATCGAAGCCCAAGGGCCAATTCTTCGGGTAGCAAAGTTGTTTCTCATCGTTGAAAATGGATAAGGATTCCGATTCAGCTGATTGAGCAAGGTGAGAGGAGATGGAGTGTTATGTGAGCTGGAAGAAACCGTGTTGTTTTGCAGCAGAAAGGAGGTTAGAGTGAAGAATTGATTTTGCATCGGAAAGAGAGATGAGAGAGGAGATACGGTGGTTGGTGGTGGAGATTGACGGCGACCGGAAAAGGAAATGGAATATGATATTTATTTTTTGCCATTTTAATTTATCTAGGTGGCTATTATTTATCCAGCTGGAAATCCATATCATCACTATTTTTGCCAGATGACGCGCGTGTGTAGTCACACTAGGAGAAGCAGACAAAAAGGTGTACGTAATAGTGGAATAAACAAGTTTGAGGGGGTAATTAAAACATAATATAGTTTAAGTGTACACCAAATAAAATGCTTCAAGTTCAGGGGGTGATGAATACTTTAGCCTTTTTATTATGTGTAATATCTGAAAAAAAGATCGAATTATTATATACAATTTTACTATGCACAATTGAAATATATAATATTTAAATTAAATAACAATAATTTTACCAGTCACATTCAAATTTCATCTGAATATATACTTTTTAATTAAATTCATTGCATCTATATTCCTTTGTTGTCTAATCATTTGTTGGTGGCATTGTTAATGTCAAAACCATTATAATTTTTTTGTTAAAGAGTAATAAACACTCGTTGAATCACTTCAATAGAAAACAACAAATTGTTCCGACAAGAAGGAAACTTCTTTAACAATATTACTCCCCAATTATTTGGTGGTGATTATATTAACCAATTAAATAATCGAGTGTTCTAGAGTTAAGCCAAATAATTTAGTCATCTCCCATTATTTTTAATTTGTTCCATCAATTCCAATCCTTTGATTAATTTTCTCACATTTGATTCTATTTTTTTTTTTCAAAGCAAACCAATAATGTTTGTTAAACCTATTTTATAATTTGACATTATTTATTATGAAAATAGAATAAGAATATTTCTTAATTATTTTATCACTAATTATATTTATTCATCATATTTCTAAATTGGCAATATTTGTTATGAAAATAAAATAAGAGTTGTAGACAATAAAATTCGCGTCGAGAAAACAATAATCAAGAACGGAAAATTATAGCAACAATCGTTTTATTATTTCAAGTGCGAGTGTTACAATCTCTATAATTCCTTTGAATTCGCCTTTTCAAATATAAATTTAAAGGCTTTAAAGCTTGTTCTTGAATCTCTAACGAACTTGAACTTGAACTTTATCTTGATCCTGACTTTTACTTAAATTCAAGGGCTTCGAGCTTGTTCTTGAATTCGATGGTCTTGATCTTGATCGTTCTTGAACTTGAATACTTGAATTCTTAAACTTGTAGCTTTGTAGAGAATTAAATGGCGTTTGTACCACGAATTTTCTCTAGCTTCTTGTTTAGAATTTTGTCCCTTTTCTAAATTATGAGGACCCCTATTTATAGTTTTAGAATAGAGGAGTTGTGATTGGAACAGGATTCCATTCGGCCAATCAGATTTAAGTGACATGGCATATGAGCTTTATGGAGCGGGCTTGTCATCTTTGACACATGTCATGATTCTATTGGTTTCTTATTTGACTTGGCATGCCACATTATTTGCACACGTGGCGCCAAGATGGGCCTCTAGAATGAGATGAAATTGGGCTCAACAAATTGTAGCCCAAATCAATTAATTTGGATTTTAATTAAGTCCATATTTGTTGGACTTAAATATTTAACTCAAGTATATCAATTCATAATATTTATTTGAATTAATATATTTACGAATTTAATATAATCCGAATTATTTTATAAATTTATATTTAATAAATTTTAAATGATTACAAATGCCCCCTGCTTCAAGTCTTGTCGAGATATTCTATCATTTAGAGACTAGGCTTGAAGCATTAACCGGTTACTAAATTCTCCTTTGTTAAAAAAAATGAACTATAATTGAATTAGGAATTGTAAACCTACTCAATTTCATATTCATATATATGTGTTTATTGCCTTAGTCAAAATGAAATTGTAATTGAACTAGGAATTGTAAACCTACTCAATTTCATATTCATATATATGTTTTATTGCCCAAGTCAAAAAGGAATTGTAATTGAACTAGGAATTGTAATCCTACTCAATTTCATATTCATATATATGTTTTATTGCCCAAGCCAAAATGAATTGTAATTGAACTAGGAAAAGAGTTTTATTCCCACCACATAACATCTATAAATAGATACATTGTTTCCACAATTTTATCTTCAATTACAGATTGTGAGCATACGACAAAAGGGCATATTCAAGGTAATCTTTCTTTTTTTTTTTTAATTTTTGTCACTTATTATTTACAGCTTGACATGTCTGTCGTAGAAAATTCATATCTCTATGTAGAAAAACCGAATCATAAACCGTTTGATTTATTAGAAACTAGACTTTTTGATCTCTAACATATCCAAAATTCGGAATTTAATACCTTAAGAATCTTTCTAGATGATTTTTTGAAGTTAGCTCTAAATTCGGTCATGCTAAAAAATTTTAGATTTGTGTGACTTACTAAAAATTTTGTGTCTTGACGTAGGAACGACGAAATCACAATCCGCTTGATGATTCCGAATCTAGACATAAAGGTCTACAACATATCCAAGATTCAAGATTTAATACCTTCCGGGTCTCAAACATCTTGACGGGTAGCAATCTCTCCTTCACTTGTATTTTCATCCTTCTTCTTCTTCTTTTTTTTTTTAGATCAACAAAAGCAATTTTATATTTTACGGAGGCTACATAATGGAAAAATTTATCACATAAAAATGTGTTTAACGTCCCTGCCTTAAAAAAAAAAAAAATATTCTCAAGATGTTCCATGGCCCTGAATGTTTAACCAACTTGAAACTTTACTAGAATATCGTGTAACGCTCCCGCCTTGAAAATAAACTCAAGGTGTTACAAGGTCCCGAATGTTTAACCATGAAACTTTACTAGAATACCGTGTAACGCTCCCGCCTTGAAAATAAACTCAAGGTGTTACAAGGTCCCGAATGCTTAACCAACTTGAAGCTTTACTAGAATACCGTGTAACGCTCCCGCCTTGAACCAACTTGAAGCTTTACTAGAATACCGTGTAACGCTCCCGCCTTGAAAATAAACTCAAGGTGTTACAAAGTACCGAATGCTTAACCAACTTGAAGCTTTACTAGAATACCGTGTAACGCTCCCGCCTTGAAAATAAATTCAAGGTGTTACAAGGTCCCGAATGCTTAACCAACTTGAAGCTTTACTAGAATACCGTGTAACGCTCCCGCCTTGAAAATAAACTCAAGGTGTTACAAGGTCCCGAATGCTTAACCAACTTGAAGCTTTACTAGAATACCGTGTAACACTCCGCCTTGAAAATAAGCTCAAGGTGTTACAAGGTCCCGAATAACCATGAAGCTTTAATAGAATACCGTGTAATGCTCCCGCCTTGAAAATAAAATCAAGGTGTTACAAGGTCTCCAATACTTAACCAACTTGAGGTAGGATAAATCCGTGAAAAGACCAGTTTAAGGTGCAAAGGGGCAAATATTGTCCACCTTAAGAAATGAAAATTTAAAGATCCTTTAAAGATAAATCCGTGGAAACTCTAGCTTAAGGAGCAAAGGGACAAGTTTGTTCACCTTAAGGCATAGAAATTTAAAGATTCGTTGAAGGATATAATCGCAACAAAGCTAGCTTAAGGTGCAAAGGGACAAATATTGTCCACCTTAAGGCATGGAAATTTAAAGACCCTTTTAAATATACACCAGTTAAAAGGCCAACTTAAGGTGCAAAGGAACAAATCTTGTCTACCTTAAGGCATGAAAATTTAAAGATCCTTTTAAGTATACACTCGTGGAAACTCTAGCTTAAGGTGCAAAGGGACAAGTTTGTCCACCTTAAAGCATAGAAATTTAAAGATTCGTTGAAGGATAAGATCACAACAAAGCTAGCTTAAGGTGCAAAGGGATAAATATTTTCCACCTTAAGGCATGGAAATTTAAAGATCCTTTTAAGTATACACCAGTGAAAATGCCAACTTAAAGTGCAAAGGGACAAATCTTGTCCACCTTAAGGCATAAAAATTTAAAGATCCTTTTAAGTATACACCCGTGAAAAGGCCTAGCTTAAGGTGCAAAGGGACAAGTTTGTCCACCTTAAAGCATAGAAATTCAAAGATCTATTGAAGGATAATCCGAAACAAGGCTAGCTTAAGGTGCAAAGGGACAAACCTCGCCCACCTTAAGGCATAAAATTCAATTACATGAGCATTTGGAGACTTTGAAGACTAATACTTACATACTTGAAGTCTTACCTTTATACTTAGAGGATTTGAATACTTCAACTTGTATACTTGGAGGATTTGGATACTTCAAATAATAAACTCGAAGAATATAAAGACTTCAATTTGCATACTTGATCTAATTTAAAGACTTCAATTGTACTAATAAGAGACTCATATTTTATAAAGGTTTGCCCCCTCCATTGACCCATCAATACTTCGTGCAAGTCTAAAGTTTGATGAGACAAAAGATAAAATAAAATATATATTGCTTTGACTTTTATGCAATAGATCAAGTGGGAACATTTTTTTTTACACTCATGCAACTGAACTTAGAATATGGTTCTAAGCGCCTACGTACCTCAATAAAGAGGATCAAGTCATAACGTAGTTCTGGGGATTTGAGTTTTTTTTTTTTTGGGTTGTGCCGTACACAGTTTATACTCTTGCGGGTCAGGAGTGGCATGCAGTTTAGGCTCGTATCTTAAGGAGCATCATCATACTTCAAGGATAGTACCTCTTTAGGAATGTGACATTAATAGGACTGATCCTTAAGCCATTAGCATCAACAAGCTTGTAAGCACCATTTGAATATGCTTCTTGTACGACATATGGTCCATCCTACTTTGAGATAAATTTGCCCCCAGACTTGTGCGAAGTAATGATGGGTCTTCTTACCACGAGAACTTGGTCTCTTACTTGAAAGCACCTCAAGCGAACCTTCTTATTAAAAGTACGAGATAGACGAGCCTGATAACATTCAAGGTTTTGTTGGGCTTCTAGCCTCTTTTCATCAAGTGCTTCTAACTCAACAAGACGCAATCGAGCATTTTCTTCCTCAGTGAGCCCTTCTTGAATAGCAAGTCTTAAGGAGGGTATTTGACGCTCGAGTGGCAGGACTGCTTCAACTCCAAAAGCAAGTGAATAAGGTGTTGCTTGAGTTGGTGTGTGATATGTTTTCCAATATGTCCACAGAGCTTCTTCCATTATTTCATGCCAATCCCGTTTGGATTTGGAGACAACTTTCTTGAGCAGGTTGCATAGAGTCTTATTGAATGCTTCAGCAAGACCATTAGCGGCAGCATGGTACATAGAAGATTTACGCTGCTTAAAGTCAAAAAGATCACAAATCTTGTTCATTAACTTGGTATCAAATGGCTTGCCATTGTCTGTTATTATATAGCGAGGGATGCCAAAGAAATAGATAATATTTACTCGGATAAAGTTTGCAACATTCTCTTTCTTCACTTCTTTAAGAGCGATAGCTTCAGCCCATTTTGAAAAGTAATCAGTTGCAGCCAAGATGTACAAGTGTCCACCAGAAGACTTTGGTAATGGTCCTACAACATCCAGTTCCCAAGCGTCAAATGGCCAAGATGCGATGGTTGGGTGCAATACTTCGGGTGGCTGATGAATGAAATTCGCATGAAATTGACAAGCATCGCACCTCCTGGCGTAATATAAGCAATCATTCACCATGGTTGGCCAGTAATACCCCATCCTCTTTATGTGAAAGTGAAGTTTCGGTCAGGATTGATGTGATCCACATACTCCTGAGTGTGCTTCTTGCAGAGCTTGAATCGCTTCTTCCTCTCCCAAACATCGTAATAACACACCCTCAAATGATCCCCAATATAATATGTCCTTGTAGTAAAAGAAACGAGGTGCACGACGACGTATGTCAGTCCTTCTTCTTGGATTTTTTGGAAGTATCCCATAACACAGGTAGTCAATGATGGGTTGTCTCCAATCTTCCTTTGCGGCTTCAACAATGGCGATGATATGATCAAGCTCATTTTCAATATATTTTTCCTCATTTGACGGTGGTACTATCCATTTTTGACAGACAGTTACTTGCGTTTGATCAGGAAGGGTTAGCGTTGAAGCTAGAGTAGCCAATGTATCAGCTTTCTTATTCTCTGTTCTACGCACATGTTGAAGGGTTACATCTCCAAGTCATCCTATCAACTTTTGAGCATAATCATGATAAGGGCGCAATTCAGGCTTTTTTACCTCATAACTTCCCAAGAGTTGATTAACCACCAATTGAGAGTCACCAAAGACTTGTAAATGTAATTGTTTCATATCAACGGCCATTTCAAGTCCAAGTATCAGTGCTTGGTATTCAGCGACATTATTGGAGCAACATTGTTTTAGAGTAAAAGAGAATGGTAGAATCTCTTCTTGTGAAGTGATGAACACCACGCCAGCACCAGCTCCGCTGTGATGTGCAGCCCCGTCAAAGTACATTTTCCAAGGAGGTTGAACTTCAAATAACATCGCACCTTCATCAGGCAACTCATCAGTTAACTCCCAATTATTTGGTATAGGATGGTCTGCTAAGAAATCCGTCAATGTTTGTCCCTTCACGGATTTTTGAGGGATGTACACAATCTCAAATTGTTGGAATTGGAGGTACCATCTTGCTAGTCGGTCACTAAGGACAGGTTTTTACATAACAAACTTGATGGATTTGCTCTAGAAATAAGGCGGACAACATGAGCTTGAAAATAATGCTTCATCTTTTGAATTAAGAAGACAAGTGCCAAGCATAACTTTTCAATTGGCGAATAATTTAGCTCATTCGGCGTCATCTTTCTACTTAAGTAATAAAGAGCATTTTCTTTTCCTTCACTATTCTCTTGAGCTAACAGGGCTCCTACAGACCTTTCTTGTGCTGCGATGTAGAGTATCAATGGTTTTCCAGGTATAGGGGCTGCCAAAACCAGAGGTTTCGCTAGATACAATTTGATACTTTTAAAGGCATCGCTACATGTTTGGTCCCAATTAAAAGGAGCACCTTTCTTTATGAGGTGACTGAATGGTTGACATCTCCCCGCTAGATTTGAGATGAATCTTCTCAAGTAGGCTAACTTTCCTTGGACACTTTTTAACTCATGAATATTTCGAGGTTCAGGCATCTTTGATATTGCATCAACTTTGGTTTGATCAATTTTAATTCCTCGATGTCACACAATAAAGCCAAGGAATTTGCCGGAAGTAACTCCGAAGGAACATTTCAATGGATTCATCCTTAGTTGATATCTTCGGAGTAACTCAAACACCATCCTTAAGTCTTTCAAATGATCACCCCTCTTTCTCGACTTTACTACCAGATCATCCATATAGCATTCGACATTTTTATGGAGCAAGTCATCAAAGATATTTTGCATAGCCCTTTGATATGTGGCACCAGCATTCTTTAAACCAAATGACATCACTTTGTAGCAATAAATACCTTTTTGCGTGCGAAATGCGGTGAGTTCTTTATCTTTTGGTGACATGCGGATTTGATTATATCCAGAAGAACCATCCATGAACGACATTACCTCACAACCAGTGGTGGCGTCAATCATCAACTCCGGAATGGGAAGAGGAAACTCATTTTTTAGGGCATGCATTATTGAGATCTCTAAAGTCAACGCAAACTCGAATTTGACCATTCTTTTTCCTCACAGGAACAATACTTGAAATCCATGTAGGATATTTGACCTCACGAATAAAGCCTGCCTCACTTGTTAACTTCATTTTCTATCAACGAAACCAAGTCTGGTCTAAAATGTCTTTGAGCTTTCTTAACAGGACGAGAACCATTTTTGACTGCCAATTGATGGACCGCTACTCTAGGATTCAATACAGGCATTTCTTTATAACTCCAAGCGAAGACATCCCTATATTCTTTAAGTATATTCATGTAAGCAATTTCTTCATCAATTTCTAGAAACGCACTCAAGTAAGTTGGCCTTGGGTCTTCATCAGTGCCAAGGTTAACTTCCTTCAAAGGATCTATTGTGATCTTTACTCCTTCTTCAAGTTCTGGTGAAGCATCTCTAGCATCTTCCTCTTCCACAGGATCATTGTCATTGACAGATATATGACAACACGAGACAATATCTTCTACCTCTTCCTCAATCTTCATTTGAGGCAAAGAATCGTACTCATTTTGAATTGTAACATGATTTGAGGAACCTACACTTTCTTCATCTTCCTCGCGCTCTTTGGTGTAAACCATAGTATGAACCTTTACCTTGAGTTCCTCTTTACAGGAAACTACAAGTTCCACTCGTCGCCTCATCCTAGAAGAAATCAAACTTCTGAAATCCTTTCGAATCAAATGCGAAGTAGGCGTTGTAACTTTTAAATAACTTCTCAGATTTTTGTTGTTCTTCTTCAAAGGACCTAACCTCTCAAACACAAAAGTTCTTGCAGTCGCTTCCCCAAGTCGATCAAAGACGGAAGGCCTTTTATTGGAAGCAGTGATGTCATCTTCAAAAGTTATATGATTATTGCTGGCCCTTCTTATGGAAATGCGAATTGGCGGCGGTTGGCTATAACCTAGGCCTTCACGTTCTTGCCTAGTCGTATCTTTTGATGGAAGTTTCCCTAGCGCTGATGGCTCACTAGGGTTGTATCCCGCCTTCACAAATAACTTGTAAGCATTAGGATCAAAACCTTCTCTTGTGCGTTTTGTAGGGAGAGTCATATCTCGCACTTGATCTTGAGCGATTGACTTTTATGGCAACTTTGAAGACAAGTTTATTGCATCAATCCATCTGATAGGAAGAGTTAGCCCTCTCAATGCATTTTCTTGAAGGTTAGATGGTTGATATTGTTCTTTCTTCGCTTTTGGAACATAGCAAAGCCTAGAAGTCAACTTCTTCTTTGAAGACATGATATTCCCTTCATTAAGAATGGGACAAGAGTCTTTAGTGTCAATTTTCACCTGTTCGACAGTCGCATCAATTCTTTTGCTTATGATCTTATCAATCTTGATTGATTTGACGTCATTGGATTTGACCCCTTTAACAACATAACTTCTCAAATAGAATTTTGCATCCGCAAAGTGTGTCTCAACTTCGGTGAAAGGATTATCATCTGCAACTATCTTCCTTTCAATTCCACCTTCAAGATATTTCAAATATTGATAGTACGAAGATGAGACAATTCTATTCTCATGTACCCAAGGCCTGCCAAGTAATATATTGTATGATGTCTTTGCGTCGATCACATGCATCCATGCGCTTGATCGCAAATCTTCCATGTGGATCTCTAATTTAATAGAGCCTATGGACCTCTGCCCTCCTTGACTAAATCCTTGTATCAAAAGACAACTTTCATTAAGTTTTTCAGTCGTGATGCCAAGTTCTTTCAATGTGTGGATAGGCAAAATGTTGACTCCAGATCCTTCATCTATTAAGATTCTATTTATCTTCTTTTCTAGCACATGACCCACCTGTCACAACCCAAAAGCATACCCTAGAAGATAGGGTACAATCTTGGATTGTAACCGGCGTTGTCGACCTCTCGGAGGTCTAAGACAAGCCTCTCATATCATTCATTGCATTGGCATAGTAAATTTAGCGGAAAATTTAAAACTTTTCATAGCACATCATATGCTAGAAACATCACATCGTATATATATAAAACATAAGTCATAATACATATTTAGACTCTAAGTCCCTTTGCCATCTTAGACTCAACAACTTTAGAGTACATTAAGGATAAAAACCCTTAAGACATAATACAAAGCTATACATTACTAAATAGACTTTACAATAAGGACATTAGTAGGACATCCTTGAACTTAAGGATTCCTTTCCTTGAGCTTAGGAAATCACCTATCAAGCTCCTCAATCATAGACCTTCTTTAAGCATTCCAATACCTACACTTTGTGTAAAAAGTAAAGAAGAATGGGATTACCACAAGAATATACTAAGTATGGCAACCATGCAAAAACATGCATTTAAAAGTGACATTTCCTTTGAAATCATACTTCATGCCATTTTGAGTAAATCATCATAAAACCTTTATCAATATCATTTATATCATCCACTTACTTCATAGTAACACAATCAAAGGCCAAACATCATAGAAAAGCACATATAGAATATAAGTACACATAGAGGTCACTTTACAGTGAACTCACCTTTCTTAGCATTTAACTCTTTCTTTCAATTCATTAACCTCCTAAGTAATCCTTTAGGGATACTTGGTGCAATGCATCACCTTAGGAACATAAGAGAAAACCATACATAGCATCTACATAAGACAACACATGCCATCATAGAAGTATAGTACAATATAATCATAGTCAAACCAAGACTACAATATCATACATAAAGGACACATACATAATCATATGCATTAGGATTCCTTCCTAAGACTTCCTAAGGAGTCACTTGTGCAATGTCTAGATGGGTTCATTACTTCCACCTATCCTAAGTAACTTACCTTAAGTCCTCCTAGTTAGGATCCTATTCAATTACTTCCATTGTCCATTTTACCTTTAGGGAAACCATAACCTTAACCGACATAGACCATGGGTGCTAATCATGGAATCCGGTGTCATCAAATCCTTACACCGATGGAAGGTGTTCTACCGGCCAAAGTAGAACCATCATAAACATAGCTATCGAGGTAGATTCCTCTAGCTAGTATCCTATGGTGGCAACATAGTTCAAGAACTAAGAGGTAGATATCCCTATTCATACCATATGGTAAAGTGGGCCGCTCCTCATGGGAATCCCTTAAAGTGACACATCCCTCAAACACGGGAATTATCATCACATGGGCAACTTCTAGGATGAATCTTTCCTTTTTATGGACAAGTCATCACCTCCCATTGTCAAGTTCGCTCGGTGCTAAGTTAGGTTCCCTTTATTGAAAAGCCTTTATTACGTTTATTTATAAAATATAAGCTTTAGAATATCCATCATTCATATGTTTATAGCATATTCAAGCACCTATCTAGAATTTATAACATTCTTGGGCACCCCTATCAAGGCTTCTCTAAATTACTAGATCATCCATGTGTGAGTGTATATATATATATATATGTGAGCAAACCATTCACATAACACATCAAGTCACACACATTCATATATCAATGCATAAGTCTATAGGCATAACTATATGAGTAATACTTTCATATAAACCTACTAAGACATTATACACATTCATACCTCATCATATCATATACATCATATTCATAACATATTCATATAATCATCCTTCATATGCATAAGAACCAAACCTAGGAACTATCCTATCAAGATACACATGTGCAATGCATAGACAAGGTCCCATACCCTTGTCCATACTAGTACACCTATCAAGTCATCCTAGTAAGGGAATACAAATCATACATTCATGAACATCACCTTAACATACATAGTAGTAGACACTAGTGAATATGAAAACTACCTTTCATTTAGACACCATGAGTTATACTACTTATAATATGCATGTAAGTGAGAGTGTGTGTACATTGACCAACATGATCACATAATGGCTATCAATAACATCTTAAGTCCGCCACACTTATTAGACCACATTATACTTCAAGCACATAGCACACAACACATAATAGCATAGGAGACATGACAATATATACCATGTAATCAAGACTCCTAACTTTAGCTATTTACACTTCCATATAAGGGATACATGGGTAAAGGTTATTAACCACTTTAACACATCAATGGCAGCACCTATACAATACCCTAACATGATTATACTCATGCCCATACAATAGCCACATAACCTAATTCACAACTAGAATAGGAAAGTAGGCATAATCTTCTCATAGTATCATTTTAAGCACATATTCATAAGTTCATCAATTTGCCTTCATGGCCATGGTCAACACATTTATAATAACAATAAAGTAAACACCGCCACCATAAGTGGACCATACCACACAATGCCATACAAGGCTTCATCAACATTACCATAAAGGAATAGAGAAGTAGAAGAGTAAAGGAATTAAGCATTCTTACCCAATTCTCACCCTTTGATCATCATTGATCAATACACCTTATTCATCAATAAAACACATATATGGCAGTAGCTAAATGTACTTTAAACATATAAGAAACCATGTACAAGTCACTACATGATTATACCATAACATATATATCACATACTAGGAAAGTAGAAGAACATAGATCGCTAATCAATTTCATTCATATGGATTATAGGTCATATTTCATGAATCATATCACCCTAAGACAGTAGCTAATGAAATCATAATCTAGATGAGACACTACTACAATTTTCCATTTAGGTCGATACAAGCATGCTTCATATAGGGAGTTCATGGAAAGTAAGTTTACATAGATTAGTCATATTCAATCTATCATGAATTGACCCATATTGTATTAATTACGTATAATTCATCCTCATATTTCATTATAGGCAGCAGCTATAGACATTAACCATAATCAATTCTTATAGCGACTAACCTAACGTCAAGATCACAAGTTACAACTTCATAGACAAGAAGAACCTAGATTAATTCAAACCAAGCCTTCTCTACTTTTGTCACACATGATTTATATCCACAATTCAACCATGGTATTAACCTAAAACAGTAGCTACAAGAACCACAACTTAATCGAAACTCACTTTGGATCACAAGAAAACCAATGTTACAGTGACTATAGAAAACTAGGCTAAACATGCTCAAATCTTCATAGATTGATCCTCATGTATCATTCAACATCAATTCAACATAAATTCATGTAATTAACAGTATATACAATCACTTCAACGTAAGGGAATCGTAATTCAATCGATAACAAGTCAAGATCACAAAGCCCATGCAAGAGCTAAACCAATTTTGGAAGGAACATGGGTTCATCATGCAATTGGAGTGAAAACACATTAAAACCATTGTATTAACTTCAATTCATCATGATTTAATCATTAAAAACGTTTTGAGAAAGAACCCATGGCTAGATTGGAGAAGAAGAACTTTGATCATAAACTTTCTTTGAAAACATTGAGAAGAACTCTCCAAGTGAAAGGTTACTTAGAGATGAAGGATCACCATACCTTTATCTACATGAAAACCTCTAAAACTTCATGATTCATCCATGAAAAACCCAGCTTGAATCTGTTCTTGAGCTTCCCCAACAATGGTGGTTTTAGAGAGAACATTTTTGGAGAAAAAGGCTTAAAATATGTGAGAGGGTTTGGGAATGGGTTGATCACGTTTTTAAAGACTTATATACACCTAAAATTACTTAATTAAACCTATTATAGTCAGGTTAGGACGTGGGGTGAATTTACCATTCACCCCTTTAAGTGGCAGCACGCAGGCAGTCCACATGCAGGCACCCGCGACGCATGCCTTGACGGGGCGTCATGGGCTTGACGGGCCGTGGCAGCCTTCCGTCACAGGAGACTTAGCCAAAATCTTGGCTCAAAACCTGCCCAAGGCAATTCTCCTTCGACGAGACCTTCTTGACGGTCCGTTGGTGGCCCAACGGTCCGTCATTGGGTCCGTCAAAGGGACACTGCCCAGGCAGTGTATAGGCAGCCTTGGGGTCCTTCTTTTGGGGCCTCTTGTGGGGCCCTTTAGAAGTCGTACCCGGACGTTTCCAACGCGATTACAAACCTTAACATGTTATAGACCTACCACATAAGTTTCATCCAAAACAAACACCTACAAGACGTCCAAACAGCCTTGACCCCAACATGACATACGATGAACGTCTTAGGGGCTATCTTTCGAACGCCTTGGACGTTCTTGGGCGTTTGACCTCCAAACTTCACGAAACTTCATACAATAACATTAAACATCATTTAAAACCATTTCAAGACTTATTTGACTCATTTCACACAATTTAGGCATGCATACACACATGAGGCACATAAGCGACTATTCGTCGAACGTCTTGGACGTCCCTTGACGTTCGACTTCCAAATCACTTCAAACTTTGCACACTGACTCTATATGACATAATAAGGCATTTTAGGACCTTATAACATTAAGACGAACATGTTAAGCTCTATACACCTTATATCATTTTCGAGGTCTTACAATATCCCCCACTTGGGAACATTCGTCCTCGAATGACACTTAGGACTCTTTAATCACATCAAAGACTTCAATGCACATAAGAGCAGTTCATCATATTTAAAATATCATCAAATAATTTAGCACTCAATCACACAAGTAAGCAAAAACCATTACTCACTCACTCTCTAATGCATCAAACACAAAGGTCCTTTTTTTTTTATGTTCATAGGGCAACATCTTTCTCCTAATCATAACATGATCATTTCACCTTACTTCAATACAATAAAGTCTTGAAACACTACTCAAAGGCAGACCATAACTCACACTCAAAGTTAATTAAGCACTCATACTTCAATTCATATAAACTTGAGTTAGTTAAATCACAACGATCTTCATTAGTTATACCTAGTACTATGAAGGTCATACTCAACCATACCATACTTAATGGGGTACATGGAGGAATATCTTCCTCCTCAACACATTTACATGCATCAAGAGTTCATACCTTAGTAAAGTACAATGTCAATTTCTTTAAAAATGAGAAATCTCAACTTTCAAGCAAAGACATGCATACATTTTCTTCCTAGTGAAATCTAAATAGCAAATCACACCAAGTACATTACCACAAAATAGGAAGTCATTCCACAATTTCTTTTCTTAACATAATACTCACCCTTATAGTAAGCCTCATTTTGAAAAAATAACACGATTTATAGGCACACACATGAACACTTAGCTAAACATGCTTTCATTTTTTTTAAGAATGAGCCTAAAATTTTTGCATCACAAATCATCAAATCACTAAATTTTAAAGGGAGTTCACATTTTTCATTATAAAAGAGAGTCAACTTCCATTACAAGGCTAAACAATTTAACCTACAAGTGACTATCACCAAGTTCCTTGTCTTACCTCATGAGGTCAATTTCACAATTAGCACATTAAAATGCAAGTCAACAAGAGAAAACATGGATTTTTACAAAAATTTCTTTTCATGCTTCTTTGAAAATTCACCATGTATTTAAGATGATGTCAATCAATTCATACCAATCATATAAATATCATGCAATTCACACTTTATGTAAGACTATCTTCATCAATAAGCATACTAAGAATTTTCATTTTCAATTCAAGTAAGAATAGAAGGACAATGTAGACAATTTCTACAAATCTCACTACTCAAACACCATCCCCCACTTAGGGCAAACCCATTTAAGAGCAACTTAACCCAACATGTAGAGAATCTCAAATACAAAACCTTCATATTCATCACCATATAGTCAACAAGATTAACATCATGTATAAATAATCGTATCATGCACATCTTCATGATCAATAGACAAATACTATAATATCATACTATTTAATTCACATAAGGTCTTCCTACAATGCAATATACACTAAGGTCATACTTCATCAGGGAAAACAACAAGGAAGTTAATAACACGACAAGAAGTTTAGAAATAACTCTACGACTCATCATGTCATAAGATTCTCATCCTTTCAATTTAAATGGCAAAAAGCAAATATTATTTTCTACATTCCTTATCATGTTCATATTCGTAAATTCTACACATATTTCAACAATATCTAATCAAAAGACAAATTAGTAAGTGTTCCAAACATGATACAATAAGTTGCCTAGTCTTTATAACGAGCATGTTTTCAAATACCCAAAAGTGTAACATTTAGACATTTGATGGAACATGTATGGAATTAAGAAATAAAGCTTTACCAACTCATTCTTCATAAGCATTCATACTATATTTACAATTCAGGTCTCCACAAAAGACTCTAATTTATACTAGCAACTCATCAAGTACCATTTATATACAAAGGAAAACAATGCACATTTTTAATCGCATACACTCATAGGATAGCATACCTCCATAGGTAGTCATTAAACAATCCAAGTTCAAATCTAAATATTTGGCTACTATCATACAAAACCATATAGGAATACACAATTTAAGAGAAATCACTTTAACCACTATAACCTCTAGCATGCTTCAACTATATCATGACATACATCATCCGACATAACATGCTATTTCACATAGATTTCATATATTGCCATAATTGGCATCACATCATCCAATAAGAGACATTTCATATAAAGCAAGGTAAGATGACCAATCATAATCCTCATAGAGTTAACATGTGCAATGATCACGTAAAGCTCCATAACTTCACTAAACCAAGTAACCCAACAAGAACTACAATTAGCATCATACTCCACTCATCTATAACCTTCATGCATGGATAACTCCATATCTTTAGCACACTAGGCTATTTACATGTTTACAAGCATAGAGATCATCTCATAAGGACATTCATATTTATCATCATACACATACATAGTATTAACCTCCTAAGGTCTCCATCAAGGAAAACTAGTGCAAGACATAGGTAGAGTCCCATACCCCTACCTAAGTCTAGTTAACCCTTCAAGTCGCCTTAGTTAGTATATACATCATCAAATAAGGACAAGTGTCACCTTCACACATACTCATTCAAACCATAAAACAAAGATAAGCATTTTAAACTCACCTTTTCTCCCTCAAGCATAGAGAACTCTCATCCAAGCAATCATATCTAAAAGACCACCGGACAAGAAAACATAAGAGAGAGATCTTATAGAATTAAGTTCTATGGCACGATATGAGATTGATGAAGAAGGGAAACTCTATCGTCCTATAGCCTCTCGTACCATTTAATGTGTCGCGACTCACCACCAATGATACGAGACTCTACTAGACGTGGCAATATGAGACTTTTTAGAACCTAAAACCGCTTCATAAACCTCATGCTCTGATACCAAGTTTGTCACAACCCAAAAGCATACCCTAGAAGATAGGGTACAATCTTGGATTGTAACCGGCGTCGTCGACCTCTCGGAGGTCTAAGACAAGCCTCTCATATCATTCATTGCATTGGCATAGTAAATTTAGCGGAAAATTTAAAACTTTTCATAGCACATCATATGCTAGAAACATCACATCGTATATATATAAAACATAAGTCATAATACATATTTAGACTCTAAGTCCCTTTGCCATCTTAGACTCAACAACTTTAGAGTACATTAAGGATAAAAACCCTTAAGACATAATACAAAGCTATACATTACTAAATAGACTTTACAATAAGGACATTAGTAGGACATCCTTGAACTTAAGGATTCCTTTCCTTGAGCTTGGGAAATCACCTATCAAGCTCCTCAATCATAGACCTTCTTTAAGCATTCCAATACCTACACTTTGTGTAAAAAGTAAAGAAGAATGGGATTACCACAAGAATGTACTAAGTATGGCAACCATGCAAAAACATGCATTTAAAAGTGACATTTCCTTTGAAATCATACTTCATGCCATTTTGAGTAAATCATCATAAAACCTTTATCAATATCATTTATATCATCCACTTACTTCATAGTAACACAATCAAAGGCCAAACATCATAGAAAAGCACATATAGAATATAAGTACACATAGAGGTCACTTTACAGTAAACTCACCTTTCTTAGCATTTAACTCTTTCTTTCAATTCATTAACCTCCTAAGTAATCCTTTAGGGATACTTGGTGCAATGCATCACCTTAGGAACATAAGAGAAAACCATACATAGCATCTACACAAGACAACACATGCCATCATAGAAGTATAGTACAATATAATCATAGTCAAACCAAGACTACAATATCATACATAAAGGACACATACATAATCATATGCATTAGGATACCTTCCTAAGACTTCCTAAGGAGTCACTTGTGCAATGTCTAGATGGGTTCATTACTTCCACCTATCCTAAGTAACTTACCTTAAGTCCTCCTAGTTAGGATCCTATTCAATTACTTCCATTGTCCATTTTACCTTTAGGGAAACCATAACCTTAACCGACATAGACCATGGGTGCTAATCATGGAATCCGGTGTCATCAAATCCTTACACCGATGGAAGGTGTTCTACCGGCCAAAGTAGAACCATCATAAACATAGCTATCGAGGTAGATTCCTCTAGCTAGTATCCTATGGTGGCAACATAGTTCAAGAACTAAGAGGTAGATATCCCTATTCATACCATATGGTAAAGTGGGCCGCTCCTCATGGGAATCCCTTAAAGTGACACATCCCTCAAACATGGGAATTATCATCACATGGGCAACTTCTAGGATGAATCTTTCCTTTTTATGGACAAGTCATCACCTCCCATTGTCAAGTTCGCTCGGTGCTAAGTTAGGTTCCCTTTATTGAAAAGCCTTTATTACGTTTATTTATAAAATATAAGCTTTAGAATATCCATCATTCATATGTTTATAGCATATTCAAGCACCTATCTAGAATTTATAACATTCTTGGGCACCCCTATCAAGGCTTCTCTAAATTACTAGATCATCCATGTGTGAGTGTATATATATATATATATGTGAGCAAACCATTCACATAACACATCAAGTCACACACATTCATATATCAATGCATAAGTCTATAGGCATAACTATATGAGTAATACTTTCATATAAACCTACTAAGACATTATACACATTCATACCTCATCATATCATATACATCATATTCATAACATATTCATATAATCATCCTTCATATGCATAAGAACCAAACCTAGGAACTATCCTATCAAGATACACATGTGCAATGCATAGACAAGGTCCCATACCCTTGTCCATACTAGTACACCTATCAAGTCATCCTAGTAAGGGAATACAAATCATACATTCATGAACATCACCTTAACATACATAGTAGTAGACACTAGTGAATATGAAAACTACCTTTCATTTAGACACCATGAGTTATACTACTTATAATATGCATGTAAGTGAGAGTGTGTGTACATTGACCAACATGATCACATAATGGCTATCAATAACATCTTAAGTCCGCCACACTTATTAGACCACATTATACTTCAAGCACATAGCACACAACACATAATAGCATAGGAGACATGACAATATATACCATGTAATCAAGACTCCTAACTTTAGCTATTTACACTTCCATATAAGGGATACATGGGTAAAGGTTATTAACCACTTTAACACATCAATGGCAGCACCTATACAATACCCTAACATGATTATACTCATGCCCATACAATAGCCACATAACCTAATTCACAACTAGAATAGGAAAGTAGGCATAATCTTCTCATAGTATCATTTTAAGCACATATTCATAAGTTCATCAATTTGCCTTCATGGCCATGGTCAACACATTTATAATAACAATAAAGTAAACACCGCCACCATAAGTGGACCATACCACACAATGCCATACAAGACTTCATCAACATTACCATAAAGGAATAGAGAAGTAGAAGAGTAAAGGAATTAAGCATTCTTACCCAATTCTCACCCTTTGATCATCATTGATCAATACACCTTATTCATCAATAAAACACATATATGTCAGTAGCTAAATGTACTTTAAACATATAAGAAACCATGTACAAGTCACTACATGATTATACCATAACATATATATCACATACTAGGAAAGTAGAAGAACATAGATCGCTAATCAATTTCATTCATATGGATTATAGGTCATATTTCATGAATCATATCACCCTAAGACAGTAGCTAATGAAATCATAATCTAGATGAGACACTACTACAATTTTCCATTTAGGTCGATCCAAGCATGTTTCATATAGGGAGTTCATGGAAAGTAAGTTTACATAGATTAGTCATATTCAATCTATCATGAATTGACCCATATTGTATTAATTACGTATAATTCATCCTCATATTTCATTATAGGCAGCAGCTATAGACATTAACCATAATCAATTCTTATAGCGACTAACCTAACGTCAAGATCACAAGTTACAACTTCATAGACAAGAAGAACCTAGATTAATTCAAACCAAGCCTTCTCTACTTTTGTCACACATGATTTATATCCACAATTCAACCATGGTATTAACCTAAAACAGTAGCTACAAGAACCACAACTTAATCGAAACTCACTTTGGATCACAAGAAAACCAATGTTACAGTGACTATAGAAAACTAGGCTAAACATGCTCAAATCTTCATAGATTGATCCTCATGTATCATTCAACATCAATTCAACATAAATTCATGTAATTAACAGTATATACAATCACTTCAACGTAAGGGAATCGTAATTCAATCGATAACAAGTCAAGATCACAAAGCCCATGCAAGAGCTAAACCAATTTTGGAAGGAACATGGGTTCATCATGCAATTGGAGTGAAAACACATTAAAACCATTGTATTAACTTCAATTCATCATGATTTAATCATTAAAAACGTTTTGAGAAAGAACCCATGGCTAGATTGGAGAAGAAGAACTTTGATCATAAACTTTCTTTGAAAACATTGAGAAGAACTCTCCAAGTGAAAAGTTACTTAGAGATGAAGGATCACCATACCTTTATCTACATGAAAACCTCTAAAACTTCATGATTCATCCATGAAAAACCCAGCTTGAATCTGTTCTTGAGCTTCCCCAACAATGGTGGTTTTAGAGAGAACATTTTTGGAGAAAAAGGCTTAAAATATGTGAGAGGGTTTGGGAATGGGTTGATCACGTTTTTAAGGACTTATATACACCTAAAATTACTTAATTAAACCTATTATAGTCAGGTTAGGACGTGGGGTGAATTTACCATTCACCCCTTTAAGTGGCAGCACGCAGGCAGTCCACATGCAGGCACCCGCGACGCATGCCTTGACGGGGCGTCATGGGCTTGATGGGCCGTGGCAGCCTTCCGTCACAGGAGACTTAGCCAAAATCTTGGCTCAAAACCTGCCCAAGGCAATTCTCCTTCGACGAGACCTTCTTGACGGTCCGTTGGTGGCCCAACGGTCCGTCATTGGGTCCGTCAAAGGGACACTGCCCAGGCAGTGTATAGGCAGCCTTGGGGTCATTCTTGTGGGGCCTCTTGTGGGGCCCTTTAGAAGTCGTACCCGGACGTTTCCAACGCGATTACAAACCTTAACATGTTATAGACCTACCACATAAGTTTCATCCAAAACAAACACCTACAAGACGTCCAAACAGCCTTGACCCCAACATGACATACGATGAACGTCTTAGGGGCTATCTTTCGAACGCCTTGGACGTTCTTGGGCGTTTGACCTCCAAACTTTACGAAACATCATACAATAACATTAAAAATCATTTAAAACCATTTCAAGACTTATTTGACTCATTTCACACAATTTAGGCATGCATACACACATGAGGCACATAAGCGACTATTCGTCGAACGTCTTGGACGTCCCTTGACGTTCGACTTCCAAATCACTTCAAACTTTGCACACTGACTCTATATGACATAATAAGGCATTTTAGGACCTTATAACATTAAGATGAACATGTTAAGCTCTATACACCTTATATCATTTTCGAGGTCTTACACCACCATATACAAAGGACGATTGTGTAGTGTTTCACCAAATAGAAGATCATTATCTGTAAATGTGATTTTAGTATCACATGCATGTGCTTCTTGAAAAGAAGGTTCAATAGAGTTTTCAGAAGACGAAAGAGACATCATTGTTGTTATTTTCCTTGTTTCTTTTTCTTCGTCACTAGGAGACACTTTTGGTGAGGGTTCGCTCGATGTTCCTTCTTTTCCAGTAGAAGGCGCCTTCACTATTTCTTCTTTATCATCATTGAAACATGATGCCTCGACGTTGTCTTGATTAGACTTTATGGCGAACGAGCTTGGCAAGAATTCCTCTAGAGTCACAGGACATCGAGGTTTTTGGTAGTGATGCACTTCTACCTTTGTCCTTTTTGGGCGCTTGTTTGATTTTTGGTTCTCTGATTTCTTCACCATTCTTCCTCTAACCGGTTGTTCAGATAATTCTTTTTGTAAGCTTGACTTGTTGCGTCTTCGTCGAGTTACAAGAATCCAACCCTCATCACCATCTATGTCAACTTCCTGGTCTACTGACTCTTCTTCATGCTTTTCAGAGATATATATTTGGACCGGATCAAGTGAGCCAAACGTGATAGAGATCTGGTTAGAACTAGCCTTCTCATCATCAAGGATAATTTTATTATCGTTAACCAATCGCATCACTCTATCCTTAAAGACAAAATATTTTTAGGATGACTCACAAGTCTATGATACTTGCAATAATTTGGGTCATCAGCTTTTCCAGCTTTATCGGGTCGCTTCATCTCTGGCAAATCAATGAGCTTTAACTCAAGCAATTCATCAAAAATTTCAGAAACGTCAGAATCCAAGAAGGGATACTTTTTTCCTTGCATCTCTCTTAGTGTCGACTTTTGATTTGAACGTGATTGGAAAGTCGTTCTCATATTTTGCTTTATGTCCTCAGTCGTGGTGAACTTTGCAGGCGATACATTTACACTCATGGATTCTTTGTTATCATTTCTAGGCACAAATTTGCTCCATCTCTTGGGTTCCTGCTTTTTCTCTGCGAGGATCATGGACAATTGTCATATCTTTTCCAGCAGAGGACATGCTCACCTCTATATCATGAGCACGAGTAGCTAAATCTTCGAAGGATTTTGGTTTTATTCCTTGTAAGATGTAAAGAAGCTCCCAGTGCATACCTTGAATACACATTTCAATTACAGAAGCTTCACTAAGTCTGTCCTTGTAATTTAGGCTTGCGTTTCTCCATCGATTTATGAAATCTATAACCGGTTCATCTTTCCTTTGGCGAGTATTCGTGAGTTCTACCATGCTCACTGTACTCCTTGTGCTATATAAGCGATTGAGAAACTCATGCTCTAGTTGCTCCCAACTATCAATAGAGTTAGGTTCGAGATCCGTGTACCAATCAAAGGCATTTCCTTTTAGAGAGCGGACAAACTGTTTGACAAGATGGTCTCCATAAGTTCCAGCATTATTACATGTCTCCACGAAGTGCGCAACATGTTGTTTCGGATTTCCTTTTCCCTCAAATTATTGAAATTTGGGAGGTTGATAATCAGCAGGCATTTTAAAGTTATCAATCCTAGCAGTGTATGGCTTAGCATACATATGAGAAGACTTGGTAGAGACTTCATACTTATCTTTGACAGTACCTTCAATAAACTCCTTCAAACGATCGAGTGGGATCATTCCTTCAGAAGAAACTGGCATCTCTTTAACAAACGGGGCTTTCTTGGCAGGATCTTCGATATCTTGAACTTCGATACCCTTTCCAGGCGCATGGCTAGCATCTCCATCTAAAAGTCCTTTCATTCTATCCATCAACTTATCGATTCGAGACTCTTGGTTTTGTACATGCTTTGTCAATCCTTCAACCAACTTCGTCAGATTTGCGAGTTGTTCCTCAGGAGAGGAAGCAACAGTCACCATCGTTTGCATGACCATTGGAGATGCAGGAGAGTAGCACGGATTGTCGCGTAAGTTAATCTTCAGCGGACTCACGTTACGCGATGTACATGGAGATGATTCATAAGTTGAATCACAGTTCTCCCTTGTGGTAGAGCTCTTGGAACCAGATTGCTCAAGGAGAGCCAATGTCTTCTTGATCTTTTCAGCAACACTGCTTCCTCCTTCTAGAGCATTTGTGGAGGAACTTGCTCCTTTTGGAGTCGAAGACCCAAAAATAGGAGTTAATGCGGACGACACTTGAAGTGTTTGTTGTCCTAGTGTAGCAGCCTTGCTTCTCGTAACAACTCCGAAATTTCCAAAGGTAACACCAAGGATGCCTTCAACTTCGGTAGAGAACTTGGAACTAGTAGCCTTAGAGGCAGTTGATCGAGAGCTGTTGTTCATAGAAGTCATCTCGATATTCTTTGACGCTTGAAAAGTTGAGATGAGAGGTAGAGATTGTCCCACTGGGCGTGCCAGAATTTGTAGACAGTAAAATTCGCATCGAGAAAACAATAATCAAGAACGGAAAATTATAGCAACAATCGTTTTATTATTTCAAGTGTGAGTGTTACAATCTCTATAATTCCTCTAAATTTGCCTTTTCAAATATAAGTTCAAGGGCTTTAAAGCTTGTTCTTGAATCTCTAACGAACTTGAACTTGAACTTTATCTTGATCCTGACTTTTACTTGAATTCAAGGGCTTCGAGCTTGTTCTTGAATTCGATGGTCTTGATCTTGATCGTTCTTGAACTTGAATTCTTAAACTTGTAGCTTTGTAGAGAATTAAATGGCGTTTGTACCACGAATTTTCTCTAGCTTCTTATTTAGAATTTTCTGTCCCTTTTCTGAATTATGAGGACCCCTATTTATAGTTTTAGAATAGAGGAGTTGCGATTGGAATAGGATTCCGTTCGGCCAATCAGATTTAAGTGACATGGCATATGGGCTTTATGGAACGGGCTTGTCATCTTTGACACATGTCATGATTCTATTGGTTTCTTATTTAACTTGGCATGCCACATCATTTGCACACGTGGCGCCAAGATGGGCCTCTAGAATGATATTAAATTGGGCTCAACAAATTGTAGTCCAAATCAATTAATTTGGATTTTAATTAAGTCCATATTTGTTGAACTTAAATATTTAACTCAAGTATATCAATTCATAATATTTATTTGGATTAATATATTTACGAATTTAATATAATCCGAATCATTTTATAAATTTATATTTAATAAATTTTAAATAATTACAAGAATAATTGTAATTTTATCCCCCCCTTCTTTCATATATTCCTGCACCTACATATACTTGTAGAAATTTATTGCTAATCAATATTCTATCATTTATTAATTTCGTCTAGAAAAAAGAAATTTCAAAATTAGCAAACTCCTAAATATCTTGAAGTGGTTACATTAAAAAAAAAAGTGTGAATTATATGGGAATTAATATAATTTTCCTGTAAATTTCACACTAATTTCCAAAAAATTTATCATATAATTCACAGTTTTCTTATAGTGTTATGAAAGCGTAAAAAGTTTTTGAGAGACTAATATCTCAAATTCATTAAACACTCACCTCACGTTTTATGCATTTGACAACTTGACTCATTTTCAAAATGTATTTTACGTTGTGTTTGCTCTATGGTCTCTCCTATATGTTGTAATTTATTTTTAAAATTTTAGTTTAATTATTTGACAATATTTAAGAATTATTAATATGACACACTCTCTATATATATAGTTGAATCAATTCTTGCATGTATCGCCAAAAACTATATTCATATACTCGGAACCAAAATTTGTACTTGAATACAAAATTCATTACAGAAAAACAATACATTTGTTAGATACAAAATTCTTACTCGAATACAATATTCATTAAAGAAGAACTGAGTATATTTCTCGTATATAAATTTGTATGTACATTTTTCGGATATAAAAATTTATCATAAAAGAATAGAGTATCTAACCCTGCCCAACACTCTATGAATCATACGATTCATTATAGGTTTGTTCAGTCGTCGAAGAAGACAATAGTAAAGTCTTTTTATCAGCAATTTCTCCTATCGATTTTCCCACTTCATCACATTTTCTTTTTTAAGTTAGTTGTCACGACCCACAACGTTATCATGCCACTTAGATGTCACATGGCATAAGGAAGTCTTTTGTCGTTAAGAGAATTAACAAAGACACGAGAGTTTTGAAAAAGACTTTTATATTGCTTAGAAGATTGATGAGTTTTGCTTGATGAATTTACAAATTAATGTTCATTTATTTATACTACTAACTTAAGATTTATTACGTAAATAATAATTATCAAACAAGTCCTTACATATTTATAGATAAGTTTTTTCTAGAATACTCTACAACTCTAGAACATTCCATGAAATTATATAACCTAAGTTGCCAACATGTCACGACGTGATATTCTCCGAAGTCGGTAGTCCATTTTCAAATCTAAAGTTATATATATACTAGTAAAATTAATCGTACCTCGCTCGAGAATTCAATAATACAAAATTTATAAAATAATACTTAAAATCTATCCGTCATCAAACCTAAAATACTATATTATTTTACATAGAAGATGACGTAGTAACAAACACTAATAATTATATAATTTATCATTTTGCTTCCACGAAGTGTTACAATTTGATATTATTGGGGAATCAAATGAACATCAAACCTAAGGTATTAAATTTCTAATAAATAAATAATCGTTGGTGAAGGGATAAACAAATTTTAAAAGGCAGAAAAAAGTAGACATATATTCTAATAGTGATGGAGTTCAATATGAAACTACACTTTTATTTCAATCGCAGTGTCAAGAAACTTATTTATTACTTCAAGAAAAGTATTTGCAAACTTATGGTAAACTGGATAATGTATTCATATATCATACTGAATATTAAAAATTAATTTATTGTGTAGTTATTTATGTTTTTGGGATTAAAAGAGGCTCCAATCAAGTCATATTCCTTTATATGTCATCCGGCACAACATCCTTGAAGTCATGTCAAAAGTTTTGTCTTCTTTTGCTGGTTCACTTCACATATCGTCTTTATGTCATTACAATGAAATTTGAATTTTGTCTTCGAGAGATGGTATTATAGATCTTTGAGCGATTTTTTTATTGTATCTTCAACATTTCTAGTAGAGAAAACTTCTGTGAATACCCAATTGACGTGTGTTATTAATTTGTACTGACAAATACTTATAATAATAACTTTGCAGAAACATAAATAACAAAGTTTAAAGCATGTACTCAAAAATAACAAGTAATAAATAAGCATAAATTAATGATTGTAAAAAAATATACCAGGATTTGTAACAATAGAATGAAATAGAAAGGAAAAAATCGAGTCCACGGAATGCACAATGTGCCCATAAGAATATTATTCTCCTCAAGTACCCGAGGTTCAAGGGAATAGATACCCTCATGATAGATTCTATTCACCAGTGTAATGATATAAAAATAATGGTGTCAGTGAGCCACTCAACAGGAGAAAAATATACGAATACTTAATTGTGTAGAAGAAGAAGAAGAAGCTCAAAATTTTTCATTATTTTAAGATAAGAGAAAATTCCTTTATTTGTAGACAACAAAGGATAGTGTGAACAAATGATTATTGTGCCTTATCGGAAAGATCACAACTCTTTGAAAAAGTTATAACCCTTTGAAAAGATCAAAACGTTTCATAAAAGTCACAATTTTTTAATAAAAGTCGCAACTTTTCATAAAAGTCACAACTTTTTATGAAAGCCGGAACTCTTCATATTTCATTCATACCTTTTAAAATTCAACAACGTGTACTTCAGGTATCAATTTAAAGCTCTAATAAATGACATTGACCTTCAATCTATATTGTATCGTCCCTAGATTAAAAAATAATAATTAACTCAGATAAGCAAAGATAAAGTAAGATTATCGAGAAACGATAAAATAATGCATGCAACAATGTTAGGATTTTAAGTTTGGTTCAGTATTCCTATCTGGCGATCAGTTGCTTAAGTAAATTCAAAGAGGCTCATATTTATACATATGGAAGATTTGGTGGAGGCTTAATTTGTAAGATGATGGTGACAGTTGTGAAAGTTTCTGAGAGGTGGAGAAGACTAATTTTAAAAATAAATAAATTAAAAGAAAATCTTAGTTTGTAGTGACACTACATAGCGGAAACTAGGATTGTTTTATATATATAAGTTTTATTACTTTAATATTTTATACCATTTCCTATTCTTTTTTCAAATTTGAAAAAAATCCCTATTATATTAAAAGTATTGGTTAAAAAATAGGGTTTTGCACTATGGTCAATAAAATAGTAAAACCTCTTATTTTATCTTCTAAGTATTAGACATTGAAAATTTTATATAAATCTTTTAAAAATCTCCACTTATTATTTTATATTTACATTAAAATTCGATTATATTCAAATTTTTATATTTTCTTTCCTCTTTGATTAACGAAGGAGTATTTACCTGTTTATGCTTAATTCAAAGAGACTCAAATTTAAAATCTCTCGATTAGAAATGAATGAGCAATTCAACACTTAATTATAATGGATTATAACTAAAAAAATTCGTAACTAAATAAATGAGTCTTTACCACTCCGACGTGAGTTGTTTAACCATTCCTAACAACTATAATAAACCCTCCCATGTGAGTTTGCACTTTTAGCCAACTCCCTCTCTCCCTTCTTCTTCTACTTCTTCAACCCCCGCCCCCAACCCCATTTCTACTGTCTCTCTTCTTCTTCTTTCCAAAATTGAACTGAAGAATTGATTTAGGTTTGTCAGCTATGGACCCGAAGTTCACCGGAAAGCCTATACCCATCCCATTTCTACCGGGTCGGATTGACCTTGACCAGATGCCGGATACTCCGACCCGTATAGCGCGTCACCGCCGGGCACAGTCGGAGACTTTCTTCAGGTTGCCGGACTTCGACGATGACATCCTCTTAGACGACGTCGTTGCTGACTTCAACCTTGACATCTCGGCGCCGGCTTTATCCCCTTCTACTGATACCCACATGCAGCCGGCGAATTCAGCTGACTCGTCTTCAAATGGACCGGGTGCTGATCGTAACCCTAGACCGTTTAATCACTTCAGGAGTCTTTCCGTTGACGCCGATTTTTTTGATGGTCTGGAATTTGGTGAAGATGGAGCTACAACGCCCGCTGCGTCGGAGGAGAAGAAGATGATGGGTTTGGGTTTTGGTTCGAGTTCTCGTCATAGGCATAGCAATTCGATGGATGGTTCTTTTTCTGCTGCGTCGTTTGAGGCTGAGAGCTCTGTTAAGAAAGCTATGGCGCCTGATCGGCTTGCTGAGTTGGCTTTGATTGATCCCAAGAGAGCCAAAAGGTTTGAACTTCTATCAACTTTTTTCCTTTTTTCTTGAAAAATTTGTGTTTTTTCCAATTTAAAGAGGAAATGTCTCTTAAAAAAAAAAAAAAACTGGGCTTGAGGTTATTTGTTTGGTTAAGAGTTTGACTTTAAAATTATGCTTGGCTCTAGTGATTAAGGTTTAAACTTTCATAAAGTTCTGTTTGTTTTTGTTTCAATTTTATATGCAGTTGCCTCAATTATAGTATGGATTTTTTGGGGGTTGAGGGTTTCTTTCTTTGGTTAAAGAGTTTTTTACTTTGGAGTTATACTTAGGTCTAATGCTTTAGAGGAAATCTCTCTTCGAATTATTGGGCATTTTGGAAATTCTTGATCTCTTGGGCACATGAAGCAAAATAGATGGTTGCTGTATTTCTTGGTTTTGAAGTGATTTGGGAATGCCAAAATTGTCTATATTTTTAGCTGTAAGGAGAATGATTGACTTGGTATAATGGAGTTGTCAAGTGTGAATTTGGTGAAATTATATGAGTTACATATTCTCACACTCAGAAAAAGAAAAAAAAAAGGATATGATTTGAGAAAAAGATGTTGGTGATCATTTGCAACACTTCTCTTGTGGGAAGTGAAATAAGTTTCCACTTCATTATATGTGAATGGCCAGGATATTTAACACAGGGGATTAGTCTTTACAAGTAAAATTTTTATATTGGGAAAATAGAAGTAGGGATTGAGAGGGAGGGAGGGGGGACTATACTACTTAAAAGCAGTGCAGAGGCTCCTAGCAGTGAAGCTGGAATACTGAGTTTATGAAGAGATATTATTGTACCTTGTATGCTCATTTAAGATGAAAGAGAATGCAGTGCTACTATGATGTATTCTTTAATGAGGTGGTATTACCTGAATGGTAAGAAATGAGAAGATTTGGAAACTATAGGTTACTTACGACCTCTCAATGTAAACATTTGTAATCTAAATTTTTTTGCACATAAGGTTATAGCGTGTGACGAGTCACTGTTACATAGCATGGCTTCCAACTTTATTGTCTTGTAATTTGTATGTTTTCAATTTTTCCTTAAAATACTAAGTCCCCTTATAAATTACAGTTCTAGCATTAAACTTTGGTTTATGCTTTTGTAGAAATTCATCTTTTTTTCTGCATTATTACAGGATTCTTGCAAACAGACAATCTGCTGCACGTTCGAAGGAGCGGAAAATTCGTTATACTAGTGAACTGGAGAGAAAGGTGCAGACTCTGCAGAGTGAAGCTACTACCCTGTCTGCACAAATTACGGTTCTGCAGGTACATAATAGGGAGACTGTATTCTTAAAAGCTATTACCGTACTCTTCTTTGTTCTATTAATAGGCAAAATGACTATATGCATCCTCTTCATGGTTATCAAATTCTATTGTATACAGTTAACTTGAAAATTCAATAGCTTCTCATGCTTTCATACAATAAATTATTGAGTATATCCAATAAATACATATTTGGTTATGAGATTTTGTTGTATGAATTAACCCTAGAGATTCAATAGCGTTTTGTGTTCAGATATGTGATTGCATGTGTGTGAGTCAGAGTCGTAACATTTGCAAATCAAAATGGCTCTCTGCTTTGTATGATTTTTTTTACTTAACTTGAATTATCTCAATTTATTCATTCCATTGGTAATAAATTAGGATGTAATGATTTTATATTCTTATGAGATTTTAGTTGGGCTTAAAGAATGAACTACATGGTTTTCTTATTCTGGCCAATTTGTTGCATTAATTTTTGATAGGATGATTTTCTAATAGATGTCTTTATAAAGATTCTGTCTGTATTTCTTGCTAAGTTGCGCGGACTCTTCACTTTTGATGCCGCACCCGTGTCGACACGACATGGGTGTGGGTGTGGATGTGTGATCCATGTACGATATGGTCAACCGATTTTGGGTACTTTGACCAAAATTGATGGAGAAAGTCTGCTAGTTTTAATGATTTCTATAATCAATAGTACACAAGCTAAGGTGAAATTGAAGAAAATGGAATACCTTCTATATAGAAATTTATATGTCACTCATTGTCCTTTAATCTGTTTCCAATATTATCCTCAAGTTCTCCACATAATATCTCATAATTTAGGTTTTATAACTCTATTTTAGATATTTTAATTATATTTAGGCGAATCCCCGCACCCTTATCCATACATGGATCCATATCCCGAATCTTAAAAATTAGATCATGAAAGATCCGACCTCTAGATTCGTACCCGTAGCGGACACCCGCACCCGAGTCCGAGCAACTTAGATTTCTTGTACTTTTTACCTAATTGTGAGGGTTGAGAAAGAGAAACAAGCTCTCGTCCATTTTGTAATTGAAAATCAGAGGTTATGAATGCTGAAATTGATGACGGAAATTAGAGGCTCTATTTGCTATTTTCAGTATGTTCTATAGATTAGGATCATTTCTTCAGTTGTTCAGAAGGAACAGAGGGATAGAGATGTTTTTGCATACAAGTCACATCATTGGATATGTATAAGATTATATCTTTAGGTTTTTTGGGGGAGCTTTTGAAATAAGATTCATGCATAGTTTGTAAACTGATCGCAGCATGTGATTAAACAAGTTGGCAACAGTGCTGGTAACTTGAGCTGAGATCTTAGTTGACTTTATGTGTAGTCGATCCAATGTTACCTGGATGATTATGTTTGAATCAGAAAATGTTTAGCTTTCGGAAATCGAAACAGGTTACTTCCCTCTTAAAGTAAAGCTGAACTTTGTTATCGAAGAAGTTTGAAAGTTAAGTGCTCTTTTGGATAAAAACACCCCATTACTCGACTAGAACTAAATTACAATCATACCATCAACAGAAATAGATCTTTGTTTTTTTTCCTTTTTAGGTTGTCTTTCAGCTGAGTAAGTGCCTACCGGGAAAAGTAGATTAAAAATTGAATAAGTGCTATGTTTATGATCTTGTCTTTTACTCAAATTATGGCTTGATGGGGATGAGAAAGTAGCTTTTGTGAAGGATTATCATTGAGGTTGAGAAATTGGAGAATTGATGAACAGCAGTCTAGGGGGGGTGCAGCCAAGAAGGAGGGGGGCATCACAAAGCTAGAGATGGGTTTTTTAGGACTTGAGGAGCGCCGGTGCTGGCAATGGGTGAGGGAGTTAGTGGTGCATGAGGAGGAGAGGGGATTAGCATTATGATGGTGAAGTAGGTTTGCCTTCAGGAGGAGGATCAGGGTTGTAAATATTAGCAAAGAGGGAAGTTAGGGAAGGGGGAGGAGTCCCGATGATTGGGAAGGAGTGTGTTTGTGTTGATCTTTAAATGGTTTTCAACATGTGGTTAGATGAAGGAAAATACATCTAAGTACAATATACTGGTCAAGCAATTGATCGTTCATGTTACTAATGAGAAGACCATGATGAAGAATCAAGAATCCTACTCTTGGCGAGCTAAGAAGTAAAAGGGGCAAAACTTGGCAGACCAATTTGAGGAAGAACTTCAAACTTAGGAAAGAAATGTGCGGATCAAGAACAAAGTGACTTTGAAAGAAATCTTGGCGGATGATCAAAATATTAAATGCAGCCGGGATGGTTATTACTAAAACAGTGAAGCGTCCTTTTGACTTTCAGTAGCCGAGGTTTCGTTATTTCGTGCTTGCAAAAAATTAACCCTTTTTTCATCAAAGAAGTTAGAATTAGGGCTTTTATTGGGGTAACTTGTACCCATCTACCACTAAGCTGCTATGACTACATTGACAGCAATTATTTCATTTTCTTCACATTATTTTTTTATTTATTTAGGATTATGTTTGATAGAGTGAGTACTATGTTCCATGTTCCTGCCTTCTTTTGCAAGTAATGTGGAATGCTTAGGCCTAAAAATGGTAATGGGGAACTGGAGAAGAGAGAGATGGTGCGATTGCTGGTTGCATATGGAGGCTGCTGTTGCTGGCACTGGAGGAGGGAACTAGTGGTTGGGAGGTGAATATTGGAAAAAGTGAGATAGTGTTATCCCGTGAAGGTTTGAATGCATAGAATCAGGGAAAGGGAAGTTGTTCGAGTATTAGCAAGATGGAGGGGAGGAAGATACAGGAAAGTAGGCTTTTCTAAGCTGTTGCATTCTCTTTGGTGCTAATTATGGAAAGCATAACTTTACTGGAAAATTTTCAGTCAAACCTTTTTTTTTCCACCCTCTAGCTGGTCAAGCAATTAGGCTATTTCAAGCTGCTGCGCTTCTCTTTGATGCTAAATTAATGATCTTTCTTTTAATGGAGGAATAGTCATCATCAATTAACAGGTTCTTATTCTTATCTTGTTTTCTAGCATCATTTAAATATCCGAGTATGGTATCTTGCTAGCTGGCAATAATTTTTTTTGTAGAATCTATGTTATTTTCGTTGCTCTGGTTGTAAAATCTTTTTTTTTTTACCTTCAACTTTTGATTGAAAAGTCACCTGTATGCTACTTCTTCGCTCTTTTTGTTATCGTTGAGTATGGATCTGACTGCCACAAAATCATGCATATGCACTTGTGTGGAGGTCTGCCATTCTTGTTTTTCCATGAAGCTCCTTGCCCTTTTTGTTTTCCTTTTTAAAAAGAATTACTTGGGTCAACAGTTGAACTTTTTGCCCTTATTCTCATTAATTTTGGTGGGTAACATACATTAGGACGATCCATTTATTCATGAGTCATATATGCTGTGCGTGCAAAATCACAGTTTCGAGTTGTGGACAATTCTGTAGACATATCGACTATATTGTATTTATGTGGTGCTTGGATGGAATATTACCACTGCAAATTATGCTATTGCTAACACTGTTGTCAAGAACCATAATAACAATTGACATATCCTTTGTCATTTCTGTATGATGATGCAGAGAGACAATAGTGGATTGACTACTGAGAACAAAGAACTCAAACTACGGTTGCAAGCTTTGGAACAACAAGCCCATCTTAGAGACGGTACGTCTTATAACAACTTAATAAGTAGTATAATTTTCACTGCTATTTATTGTATTAACATGTGTGTGAATAATTTCCAGCTCTGAATGAAGCTTTAAGAGAAGAACTACAGCGTCTAAAGATAACAGCTGGTCAAATGTCAGCTGCAAATGGAAGCAGGGGGCCGCGTCCACATTTCCCTCCCCAGCCTCAGTCATTTGTCCAATGTGGTAATCACCATACTCAACAACAGCAGCCACACATGTCTCAGTCTACGACAAGTACCCAAAATATCGGTGGGCAGACTCAACCTAGCTTCATGAACTTCAATAACAGGGGTTGAAAATGTCAAAGAAAGGCTACATGTCACTAATGAGTAATTAGCATAGAGCCTTGTATATATTGATGATGATATGTAATGAATAGTGTTACAGGCTGTGGAGTGCATTCTGATCAGATCACTTTGTACTATTATCAAAATACCTAGAAAAGATTCTTCTGATAAGAAATTTGTTCTTGAGTACTTTATCTTAGATTATGGAAATAAAATTTGCATTTATTTCTCTCTATTTATGTATTTATGGTGGATTGATTGCCTGTCAAAGCCTCATACTAGTTGATAGATTGGATTCTTTATGATTGCTATTGAACATGATTGGACTTTTGTCATCGTTGAGTATGGTTTGGTGAGTATGGTTTGGTGGAAGGTCCCGATTCGTGTCTTGAGAATGAAAAGAAGTCGGCATGAATTCGGATTAATTGAATTCCAAAATGAACATGTAGATCATCGAGAAAAATAAATGAGTTCGAATCTACAATGTGAAATAGACATGAAACTATTTTGACATTATTAGGAAGAAGATGCCATATATTCATAGGCATTAGCAATGATTTCAACGCCAAAAAAATTCATTGTTGCAATGATTCAAATATTAATTAATTAATCACTTTCAAATGTCAAGTAGCCTGTCATGACAATAAATATTTACACCAATTAAGTTAAACTTTAGTTCCAAAATAAAAAAAAAACAGTAAGTGGCCTTAGACAAAAAGAAAAATTTTAAAATCTACGAATCAGCCAAGTTAATTAAGGATTAATTAATAACTCCCCACATCCACATGGCAAGCAGCTGTGATTAGACAAGAATGTTGACACCAACTAAGCTAAACTTGGCTTAATTCCAATAGGAAAGTGGCATAGCAGAAAAGTAGATAGAATGGTGAAATCAATTTTTCCGCGTTTGGTTGATTTAAATTTTGAAAAATATGTTCCTTAAAATGAAAAAAATAACTTCCTAATGGAGTTGTGGGAATAAAAAAAAAGGAAAAAAAATTCGCTTTAATCTTCTGGCCAAATTTTATTGTCATTTAGCATTTACCTATAAAAAGAACAAATTCCATAAGTATCTTTCAACGATTATCGTTTCCTCTCTGTCCGCCGATACACTCCAACCTACCCCACTCCCATAGTGTTTGAATAGATTATACACAAATACTTGTGGTCTTAAATGAGAAAATTAAAGTTAAATTGTTACTTACTAAATATAGGAACGAGTTATTCTTTTGAGACTGACTGATGAGGAAAAGAAAAGAAACTCACATAAATTTGGACGGAGGGAGTATTATATTCAATGGGGTCAATTTGTCTTATACCATTCATCTTGTACAAATTAATGGACAACAAACAAGGAATTATTTTTAATACTAAGCTGTTCACAGAACATTCTTGACATCATCAGTAGAATATCACATATAAACTCATCAAATTTTGCAGATTTAACACAATCAAGAATGGAGTTAATCATGTTTATTGTAATGTTATTAGTGTTAGTTTTAGTAGTTTTACTAGTCCTATTAAGAACAAATAAGACTTCTCCAAAAGAAATGGAAGCAATTCCAGGTACCTTAGGATGGCCTATTATTGGAGAAAGTCTCTCTTTCATATCCGAATTTTCGAGCCCTGCTGGTATATACAGCTTCATCAACAAGAGACAGAAACTGTGAGTACATCATAATATAGCACGTCGAGAATTGTTCATTTTTTTTCCAGGGGCAATCCTGAATATGTGCTATGTTTTAGAAAGGTTATAGCAAGATAATTCTTGCTATATATAAGGTTTTGAGATTGATCTAACATTGTCATTCCCTTCAGAAAACTCTTCAACATGCTATCTTTACATCATTTCGCGAAGAAAACTCTCTGTTATCTAAAGTCTGACCTCAATTTTATGATTTGTGTTATGGTTTTGCTTATTAGGTATGGGAAGGTGTTTAAGAGTTATGTATTGGGAAGGTATACGGTATTCATGACCGGAAGAGAAGCAAGCAAAATCTTGTTGACAGGTAAAGATGGGATAGTGAGCTTAAACCTTTTCTACACAGGACAGCAAGTACTTGGACCTACTAGCTTGCTCCAACAGACAGGAGAGGCACACAAGAGACTCCGAAGACTAATAGCTGAACCACTTTCTGTTCATCTGTTGATGGTTTAAAGAAGTATTTTCAGTTTATCAACAGTTTAGCTATTGAAACATTGGATCAGTGGTCTGGAAGAAAAATTTTGGTTCTTGAAGAAACTTCCACAGTTGAGTCTTGTGATCATTTTTCGTAGAGTTTGGTCTAAAGGAGACATATTTGAACCTTAAGGATTATGTTTTTTGCAGTTTACACTGAAGGTGATAGGCAACATGATAATGAGTTTAGAGCCAACTGGTGAGGAGCAAGAAAAATTTCGAACCAATTTCAAGATTATTTCTGGCTCTTTTGCTTCTTTACCCTTTAAAGTCCCGGGAACTGCCTTTTATCGTGGCATTCAGGTAACCAATTGTCTATATTCTATGCAAAATATGATGAATGGACAGCTTAAAAGAGATGACTATCTTTAAACTACAGGCTCGTGATCGAATGTATGCTATGCTAGACTCGATAATTGACCAACGGAGGAGTGGGGAAAACATAAAACAAGATTTCTTGCAATCCCTGGTGAAGAAGCATGGCAAAGATGCACCAGAAGGAGATGATGATGACAAACTCTCAGATAAACAACTTAAGGATAACATATTGACGCTTCTAGATGCAGGCCACGATACTACAACTGCTGCTTTAACATGGCTCCTCAAATTTCTTCAAGAAAATCCTGCTGTATTGGAACAACTAAGAGTAATTCTTATGGAACCTAACAGAGAAAAGGAGCAACCTTTAACTGCTGACATTAGTTTATAACTTAGAATCTTTTATTTACAGGAGGAGCATAGAGAAATCCAAGCTCGAAAACAAGGCACATTAGATCTCACCTGGTCTGAAGTCAATAATATGCCTTACACCGCCAAAGTGAGCATGCATACTAGTCATAAATCCAGCTTCTGTTCATACCTGAAATTCAAAAGTAAACCAATTTTCTGTTGATATTTCAATGTTCAGGTAATCAGTGAAACACTTCGAATGGCCACAATCCTTCCGTGGTTTTCAAGAAAAGCAGCACAAGATTTTGAGATTGAGGGTAACTGTCAGATTTCTCGATATCTAGATTTTGTATGATCTAAAATGATTTCTTTAAAACCATGTTCAGGGTGCAAAATCAAGAAAGGATGGTCACTTAACTTGGATGTAGTGTCTATTCATCGCGACCCCAAAATATTTCCTAATCCGGAGAAGTTTGATCCTTCTAGATTTGATGTAAGTTCTTCAACATAATAAGCAGGCTCCTTCTATTCAACACTCTCTGAGATATTCATAACAAAGAATATTGTTGAATTCTGTACAGGATCCTCTAAAACCTTTCAGCTTCCTTGGATTTGGAAGCGGACCACGCATGTGTCCTGGAATCAATTTAACCAAACTGGAAATTTCTGTCTTTCTTCATCATCTTGTCTGCAGATACAAGTAAGGAAAATAAACAACAAACAGTCTTTTTGAAGAAAAAAAATAATCTAATTTCCTGTGGGCAACTGCATTACTTACTTGAAAATTTGTCTTCCTTGTAGATGGACACCGTTAGACACAGATGACTCCGTCCAGCCAACACTTGTTAGGATGCTGAAGAACAAGTATCCCGTCATGGTTGAGCCACTTTAGATAATGTCTTTTACATTGTACTACAAAAAGAAGAACTAAACCATTTTCAGATTTATAGGATAATGTAGAAGCAGAAATAAGGAAAAATAACCATGGTGCTGTAGTTGTTCCTAAAGATCCAGTGTTAAATTGAAATATAAAGTATGGAACTCTTTGATGATGATTAAATATTTGCAGTCTCTAACAAAATGATATATCTTTACGTTCAAAGCAACTACTTGCTGAAACAAATATTGCAGTCATAACCGAACAAGTGGAGAGGAACACACAAAATTCACAAAGTTGCCACGTAATTTTGGCAAATTCTTCCTTATAGAAAACACACATACGCAGAAGCATAAGGGCCACAATAATATGCTTCTACGAGATTCGAAGTCACAATTCAAACATCACTTCTACAATGAATCTAATGTTTCATACAGAAACAAAGAGAAACCAATTATAGCTTCTCTAATACAAACATCATTTCTACGATGCCTCTAATGTTTCCTACAGAAACAACAGGAAACCTATAGCTTTCTCTTCTCTATCTAAGAGATCACTCAGTGCTGAGGGCAGCAACAGTTTTTACTCCCAATATCTGAAGCGAGACAAGGAGGTTTGACGTCCTCATTCTTGTACCAGATTGATCGTGCTTCAACTAATTCGTCCAAGAAGTTATCCAGCTTATCAACTGTCACACTAGGCATCACAACAACATGTGCCATATTTCTTTCACAAGCAAGTTGCCACTTGCGAACAAACTCCTCATCTTTAGGTCGCTCAAAAACAACTGTGCTGCTCAGCTCATTCAGCATAGCACTGATTCCAGCTCCTATAAGGCGGTCTTTCAAATAATGAGCATTCCTTAGGCACTTCTGGACTTCTTTCTGGAATCCCTTGTACCCTTTTCTGTTCAGAGTGTACCAAAGGAAAAGTGGAGCATGCCCATTCCGACTTCCCATGATAGTGGCATCCCTTGATGCAAGGTACTCCACATTACTAGAGAGGGCATTAATGTGCTCTAGCCTTGTTAGTTGAACACCGCATGGCATTGGACATCCCACAAACTTGTGACCAGAGACACTCACACTCCCGATTGGCTTTTTGAAAGTAACCTTTGGTGCCTGTAAGAATTTAAGATATTTCAATTAGGAAAATCTGAGACAACAATAACATCTTGTTCCATAAAAAAGTAGTAATGGGAGCAAAGAAAGATAATAGACAAATCTATGTTACAGAAAAGTTGCGGCAGTGGATAGTCTCTTCTTACAGAATCTCTTTTTAGTCTTTTACTGTGAAGAAGTACCCCCATGAGAGCATTCATTTATTTCTCAAAAAGAATAAGGAACATATAAACACTGCCAACAGGACAGTAGATCTGTATACATAATCTCTTATTCTTCCTATCTCTGATTTGGTTGTACTGTGAAGAAGTATATCCACACAAGGAACACATATGAAAAGAAGATTAGTTTATCTTTTAGTCCTCCTAATCAACCAAAAGAAATGAATTCTGTGTTTTTCTTCATCTTTTCTCCCTTACTTCCAAAAGCAATGGTTACAGAAAACAGAAAACAATTTTACATTATAACCTTCCGCAACATTAGTAGTGGCATCAAATACCTAACAAGGCTGCAAACTATTTTCACATTTTTTATTTCATAAGAGTACCTCAAATAAACTCCTGCTTTGCTAACGATAACGTAGTATTTTTACATGCACTTCAGAGTGGCTAGTTTAAGAAATGCAAGGAGACGTTGAACAATAAAAACAGTTTGGAGAAACAAATCTACTTACGCGCTTGACAAAGGGCATCATAAGCCCAAAGAGAGCCCCATCACAGTGGATATAAAACCGATCATGTGAAAATCCGCAGTCTTCAAGGGTTTTTATAACAAGATCAAGATCATCAACAGCTCCTTTCACAGTAGTTCCTGTCAACCAAAAAAGATGGCACCTTAGGCATATAATTGGATGTTGCATTTAGGGAAATATATCAGACAGTGAAAGAGTCAGACAGTACCAATGTTGACATTAATGATTGCAGGCTTATCCTTGTTGGCTAGTAGCTTAACTTTGAAGTCTGCACAATCTATTTCACCAGTTAGTAGAGTGCCAACCTTTTCACATTCCATCCGATACATTCGTGCTGCTTTAAAAATAGAATAATGAGACTCCTTTGAAGCATACAAAATTCCTTCAGGAAATACTTCTCTCCTGCATTATTAAGATCGTGTTTACCGTAGGATAAGTAAAAGAATAGGATAAGTAAAAGAGAGGAAAATCGAGGGTAACCATTTCTTGATAAGCAAACCTAAAGTTCTGAAGGAATAAATTAAAAAATATACTAACCCAACAAGGATTCCATGAAGATTTCCCTCGGTTCCACAGTTTGTGATGTATCCCCAATATTCATCCTTTTCAATATCCCATAGGCGCGCAAACCAGTCCAAAACACCAACTTCAAACTGCCTTGAGTGCACACCATAGTTACTCTCAATGAATGGATCTCCTAAGTTATTGATGGAGAAATGCTGCAATTGTGTGAGTGCACCATAATCGAAATCCAAATTATATGGATACCCTGTGACAATCAGCAATCGTAAATAATCAGGCAAATAATTCTTTATACTAGAATGTAATGAAAGAAGTAGAGGATATTGTAAACTAGACTAGCTCATCCACCCACTGGACATAAAGTTGGCTAATTTCAACATATTCATCGCACAAAATATTAGTATTAACATTACTAAGATAGTTCAAAGGCAATCAATATCTAAGGTTCTAACAAAAACTGACTTTTTTAATAAGGAAATACAAGGATCCGAATAATTTTAATTTTAGAGAGAACTTTTTAATGCTAAAGTCAACACAAAAATCAAAACTTTAATCATCAGCAAATAAGACAATCCATAGAGCGGTTAAAAAAGAAAGACAAAAGCCATGCCAAGTTATGTTGCCCCACCAAAAGGAGGTGGGAGAAAACTATATCTAACTTAGGTGAAGATTATGAGAAACACTTCATATTAAATAGTCACCCAGTGTTTTCATCCTCTCATCCTCTCAGGTTACATCAATATCATCAGATATGACACACACACACACCAAAACACAACCTTTTTGGTAGAAGTAACAAGTTCGCTACTTTCATACAATATTTCATACAACTGCTACTTTTAAGCCCGAAGAATAAATAAATTATCAAAATCTGAAGCCCAAAAAGGAAAATAGTAGTAAAATCTATGTCAAATGCATAAGCTGCCCCTATCTTGCCTTATTATTTCATTTGGACACCTAAACTAGGGAAGGTACCTAAAACAGAAAACTAGACTACTCAAGAACTATGCTAATCACACGCGAGGCATTGAGACTGTCAAAAAATGGGATATGTGTATTTCATGTGTGGGTGACTTGGGAAAAAACAATGCAATAAAGACACAAGGATTTAGTAGCTTCCAAAAATATTGAGCAACACGAAAAAAAGTTTTCTTCTTCTTCTTCCCAAAACCAACAATGAGACCAGACCCACAAAAATTAAGTCCTCATCTCTTTTCCAAGCAAACCCAGCTACACTCAAAAGCTAAAAAACTAATCCTTCTGCTTCCTACCCTCTTCCATTTTTGTCTTGTTTACTTCCACTTCTTGCTGGAGAAGGATCACCACTGACTTAAAGACACCTCGACCATATGAGATCAGTAACTTCAAGTTTAGCATTAGCTCAACCTTTTAGGACAACTTTGTATATTTCTAGAGATAGCAAGTGAGTTGGTCTGCAATTCTAGTTCCTTCCATCATATAGAGACCTTTTATGTCCAAATCTCACCAAGTGTTATAAAGTAATAGAGACTACTTTCCTATGTTCTAGTTCACTTTCAACAGCTTCTCTAACCCTGTGCCACCAGCAGAAAGTGGCAGAGCAATATATTTGTTGGTAAATTTAAGGGTTGCACCAATATAGCCCACAAAGTTTCCAGAGCCATCATACTTTGCCATGGCGTTTGGTAGGTCACTTTTACCTTGTGGATATTCATGAACCAAAAATGTTCACTAGTTTTTTTGTTGTCATTGATTTTAGTTTCTGAGTGTTCTTGGAACTTTTGGTGTCCAAGTGTTTTATAAAATGGTAGACTTTGACGGGTAGAAATGAATTGGGAGAACTATATATAGAAGAGGAATGGATTTTATTAGTTTTAAAATCAATGTTAACTCAATTTTGACATGTATACGATCTCAAGATAGGTGAAACTCACCCATTTTATCAGGTCAACGCTGTGTATAATTGATACAGTTCGAGCAGGTCATGAGCTGAGTTAAGGTGTCTAGGTGAAGAGTTTTAACAAGTTAGGTGTTTGTTTATGTCTTCAGCCTAAAATTTACACTGGAGCTGATATCCTAGTCTTTGTAGTCATAATAGATATGTATAACAGCTATTTGAAGAGCCAAACTTAGCCATCAGTAACAACTTTTGTCAAAAAGGTAATCTAAGCCAACCCAATACGATTCTATCTATAGAATAACCAAATATAAACAGAATCAAGTGTAATAATTCAAAATCAAAACGAACACAATACCTAAATGATACTTAGTTCGATCAGTGAGAGTCTTCCTATACCGAGCCAGAACACTAGCCATATACGCTTCCTTATCACCAGTAGAATCATCATCCGCATCAGGTTCCGTAACAGAAAAGGACGACGTATGTATATTCCGTCCTAACACAATCTCCCTCTTCTGCTCCTCGCCACCGCCATTAACCGCCTCCGATTTCACCACTGCCGGCACCAGCTCCGGTACTACAGCCGTCGGATCAAATCGAACATCCGCCACCTCCTTTCCATTAACAGTTGAACTCATCGATTCGATTACTGCACTTGTTCCTACCATAGCTCTGTTCGAATCAACAATCACTGCTTCCATTTTAGTACAATTTAATCAAATCGTTAACACAAAAATTAACACAATGTATGAATATAAATGCGAAAAAATAGGAATTAGTGGATAAATGTATGGTTTACCTTGGAATCAATGGAGATTTCTGTAAACGGAAAACCGGCAGTGTCGGCTAAGCAACGATCGGAAAATTTATTGATTTTTGTGAGAGGAAAATTAACGAAGAAATGTCGTTTGTATATATATAGGCGTATAACGTATTAATAACTGATATTTTTTTCGTTATAATTTTTATTTCTTCATATTTGCTAATCACTCCCTTATAGAATTTCTTATCACAACATGTCCCTAAAAGAACTCCCTCGTGGAATCATTATGATTTTATTAGTTTACTTTCACTCCTCGTATTCTCTAGAATTGGATATATTTCCCATGAAATAGTCTCGTTTTATTCTATTAATGAATTATGATTTTTAACTTTTTTTCTAATTCAAGACATATAAGCGGAGTTTAGAAAGAGTGACGTGTATATAATTTTGCGAAGGTATGAATATAGAAATTATGTTAAATAGACATTCAGTTAAAGTAAAACTTATCTAAAAAATAAATAAAACAACAAAGAAATCACTTTAAAAATAGCAATGTCTTTCGAGATGACTCAGTTGGTTTGGAGGTGGTTATCCACACGGATGACCCGGGATCAATCCCCATCAACACCTTTTGACTTACACATAGGGCTTGCCTAATGTGATTTATATCCGTTGTGTGGTTTGCAGGCTATTATACATGAGGGGTTTATCCAATGGGATTTGCAGGCTATTCAGGCTGTGACAAAGGCATAGAATGTTCATCCGAAGTATAGGGACCGTGACAAAAATTATAACATCGTGTATTATATATTATGTTATGTTAATCATGATTTGAATGAACTTATGTAATTATATTTTAGTATATACTATGATATATATTTTTAGAAATTGGAAAACATGAAAGAAGTGTTATAAAGATATCAAATTATTCAAAAAGATAAATATAAAATCATATAGTTTCAGCATGTTTGTTTGACTTATCTTAAGAAAATTAATCATTTAAATAATTATCACTGTCCCTTGGGAGTGCCGAACAGCCATTTTAGTTTTATCGTCTAATTAATTACTATGTACATGTAATTTAAATTTTTAAAACTATGTAAATGAAAATTTTCATAAGCTATGAAATGATCAAAAGAAAATTTAAATAAATAAATTATATAATTTATAAACAAAATATCAAACGTTAATTTAAAACCATAGTCCATATCCAAGCACAAAAGGACACAATGAATGCAATGTAGGTCCGAATTTTGTAGATAATATAAAAAAATATTATTTTTGGAATAAAAAAACATATAATAGTACAAATATTTAAATTTAAAAAATAGAATTAAAAAAAGAAAAAAGAGGGAAAAAGATACGTATGATAACCAATGAACGTAAAGCAATTGGATTCCACAAGATTCAGTAGGGTAGAGTACACAATAAGTTATCATGGTGACGTGGGAATATCTGACTAGGTGGGGACCACTTGACTGTTGGCACTTTCTCCTATAACCCATCAACCTAATTTTATTTATTTTTTAAGTGGGCAAGTGGCAAATGTGTAATACACACAAAATCTATGGGGCCCATGCAATTGCTAAATTGCTTTCTAGTCCCTTTGTTTGCTTAAATTGTAACGTTACCCCTTTAAATTTTCGATATATTATAATTTTTAGTTATTGGATATAACGTTTTTTTTTTTTTTTGGTTATAGGACAAAACGTTTTTGCTAAGATTTACATATTTCAGATATTACTTTCACAGTTTGAAATTTAAAATTTGTTATTTTTATTTTTAGTGCGTTCTAAAAAAAATGTATTTTTCAGTTTTGGCAATTATTTAATTGTAACTTTGATATCATAGGCGTGGCTATAGCCATCCAAGGGTGTCTAACTGGACACTTTTTGCCGAAAAATTATATTGTATATATGTGTCATCATTAACAAAAGTTATGTCTTTGGCGTAGTAAACTGAGTATTTATTTAAATGAAGGAGTTTCGAACTTGAACTCCAAAACACAATATTTTTATATATTATTTTTTTTTTGACAATCACACACAATTATTCAAGAACACTCTTTAAAAAAATTTAATTCTGCCACTATTTGAGATCATAAAATTAAGTGACATTTTAGTATATTCTGCATATTTTTAACTTATAGATCACATGATTCAAAAGTTTTTTATATTTTTTTAAAAAAATTATGTTAAATCTAAATAAAATAAACAGATTGAAAAATAGAGAGTTATTGATTCACCAATTTACTTTGTAAAATAAGTCTTACCCTTATCTTTTAATTAATATTAACTACTCCTCGTTGAAGTAAGGAACGAAGATAAAAAAAAATGTCCTAATAATATAATATAATGTTAATAAAATGGACATCGAGTTTAATTGTGCATTCCACAAATGATGAGGACTACTAACACCCCTCTTCCTTATGCATGCTTAATTAGACCTACTAATCCCTTTATTTAGGTTGCATGACTCCATAAATTTAAGATATTAACACTATTATGTGACTCTGAATTAAACTTAACTCTAAAGATAATTCATGAGTTGAGAATCGTAAAGACTATATAACGAATCTGATTGTGCATCTCCCAAATGATGATGCATTACTAATAACACCCATCTCCCATGCCCCCCAATGCAATCAGTTGTTAGAATCAATAGGTCTTCAACTTGTTCATTTGAAAAAACATATAAAAAAATTCTTATTGGACGATCATGATACTTTCCAAAATTCTTGCTCAATGGAGGAACAATATCATCATTTTTGCTCACCAAAGTAGATGATTGACTCATTCTTTACCTAGAAATAATCGTAGAAAATCCTTTGATAATCCGAATTCCTACTTCTCAATGATATTCCACGATCGAGACATTGGCTAAATCTCGTAAAACCATTTCATATATATCATTTTAGACCTATCAAGTAGACAACATATCATGATAGATCTGATTCTACTATCATATTACAAACATTTAAAAAGCATAATTCGATTTTAAACATTAGCTCGATATGATTCCAATTATTTATTGCATGTGGAACAATTATCATACATAGAGGTTAGTGGAGGAATATAATATTACCTTTGAGTTGATATTGATTTCCATTGGATGGATGAGGTTTTTTTCTTTTGCAAGTTGAAGAGTACCTTCAAGGGACACCAATTCATTTTTTGCATTTTTAGTATTGTAGACATTTTATGAAGGTGGGAGAGTCATTGAAAATTTTCTACTCCATTTATAAAGACAAAATTGTCTTAAGATGACATCAAATTGCAAATGAGAACTAAGGAAATTAATTAAAAAGTGTGAACGTAACTACTTTAATTTGGTTGTTGTCATGGCTAAAGTTTAATAAAATCTACTTTTAACATGGGGTTCTCCTTTTTGAAACATTTAAATAACTAGCTTAAGATAAAATATTCGTTTACATATCTATTATATAGATTGAGAATCACAATCCATATTGTTTATGAACCATGATTTTGTGATGGCAATAAACTAATAATATTGCATGTTAATGAACCATGAGTGTTGTGCATGTTATGATAATAAATTAATGCAAAATGGTGACAATAATTTAACGAACAAAAAGATAATTATAATTAGCAATAAGAACAAGAGCTTTTGCTTTATAAAATAAAAAGGGGAAAAAAGAATGGTGGTTGTGCTGCTTTAGAATTTATTTTCAAGAGAAAAAGGGTGGGCAGTGGGGTTAAACACTCGATCATTTCTAATCATACATGTCTTCAGACAATATTAAATATATTTTAAGAATTATACGGATAATATATCAAACTTAGTAAAATGATTATGAATTTATGTGACGTTATTTTATGGATAAATTTGTTATTATTCATTATTAATATTTTAAAAGACTGTTGGAACTTGCTCGGAGCTAGCTCGTCCATAATAAGGATAAGGATATAGAGTCCTAGTACGTTAGTATGTTTTGTTATATACGTAGTTATTTCTCTTCTATTTAGGCCTCTTACGTTCGATAGACTCCTTTATCTTCTATACTTGTTCATGTATAAATACCACACATTGTATCAATAATATAACAAACGATTTCATAATCATATACAACTCTTATATGGTATCAGAGCCTCCTAACCACTCTGACGAGTATATCCGATCATCTTCCTCTTTTTTTCCAGCTTCCAACTTTTTTTTTTCAAGAATGCCTGTTACTCCCTCCTCCTCTCCCAACTCTCCAGCAGTCACTCTCAATCAAGGAGGTGTCATTCAGCCCTCCCAATTGATCTCTTTCAACCCTGCGTCTCAGCTATCCTTCAAGCTAACAGGAAGTGCAAATTATCAAACTTGGAAATTCCAAGTCACCACTCTATTGTTTGGCTACGATCTTCTTACTTTTGTTGATGGTTCACTTCCCATCCCAAGTACGCATATTATGGACAAAGAAAATACCCAAATTCCTAACCCCAACTTGAGATTGTGGCAGCGACAAAACAGTCTTGTTCGCAATGCCATTATGGCATCCGTTGACGCTACAATCGCCCCCCTCATTGCCCATGCTTCCACTGCCAAAGAAGCTTGGAATATTCTCCAAACAACTTATGCGAGCAAATCGCACTCCAGAATTTTCAGTTTGCGCGATACTTTGGCGAATGTCAAACGAGACGCACGCTCAATCAGTGATTATATGAGAGAAATCAAGTCCATTGCAGATGATTTGGCCTGCAGTGGTTCACCCGTTAACAACAAGGAGCTTGTCATTAAGGTCTTGAGTGGTCTAGGTCCTGAGTACAAGGAGTTATCTGCAGCAATAAGAGCTCGTGATAATCCTATCACATTCGAAGAACTCTTTGATAAACTCCTTGCACAAGAGATGTTCATCAAACACTCAGAACCTAAGGTCGACACACCCATGATCACTGCTCAATTTCATCAGCATTCCACCAATAATGGACCCAAAAATCGACAGCCTAATTCTTCCAATCGTAGGAACACTTCTCCATCAGGTTCCTACAACTCTCGTAATCAATTTTCTGCCCCGCATAATAATTCATTCACCCAACAGAATATCACAAAAAGCAACAATCAACGAGTCCAATGTCAACTTTGTGATAAGTTTGGTCACATTGCAAAGGTATGTAGGTCCAAGTCACACAGTGCTACTGAAGCATATGCTAATTTTGTCAACCGTCAGTCTTATGCTTCCAATTCTCCAAGCCCTTGGGTTGTGGATTCTGGAGCGTCGCATCATATTACAAACAACTCTCACTCCCTTCAGACTCCAACTGAGTTCTCTAGAACGGATGTGATAATTGTTGGTGATGGTAAAACAATTCCTATCACTCATATTGGTCACACTACTTTATCTTCTCCTAATCTTGCTGCCAATTTTCTTTTAAAAAATGTTCTTTGTTCTCCATCTATTAAAAGAAGTTGATTTCGATTGCTCAATTTTGTAGGCAAAATCTAACTTTCATTGAATTTTTTTCTTATTCTTTTGTTGTGAAGGATTTGAGCACGGGGTCATGTCTTCTTCAAGGCAAGAGTAATGGTGATCTCTATGAGTGGCCTACGGACATGACCAAATCAGTTTCACCTCGTCCTCAAGCACATTTTGTTGCATCAACAACTCCATCATTGCATCTATGGCATGCTCGTCTTGGTCATCCTCAACCTCGTATTACCAAAGCTTGTGTCTCTTCTTTCAACCTACCAGTGAACCATGTAGAGTCTTTTACATTTTGTAATTCCTGTTTATGCAATAAGAGTCATCGTCTACCATTTGGTAACAATTTCATTACAAGTTCTAGGCCCTTTGATGTTGTCTATTCAGATGTTTGGGGTCCCTCTCCAACTATCTCTTTTGATAATTTCACATTCTATGTTATTTTTGTTGACCATTTCACGAAATATACTTGATTGTTTCCTCTAAAATCCAAATCAGACGTTAAGGAAATCTTCATTAATTATGTTCAAATGGTTCAAAACCAATTTCAATTGCGAATTAAAATGTTATATACTGATGGAGGAGGTGAATACATTGGCCTTAAATCAACTCTCTTGAATTTTGGGATACAACATTTTATAAGTCCTCCATACACTCCCCAACTAGATGGCACTGCCGAAAGAAAACATCGCCATGTTGTGGACACCGCTTTAACTCTTCTTCACCATGCTTTTGTCCCTTTCAAATTTTGGTCTCTCGCATTCCAATGTGAAGTATACCTCATTAACAGGCTGCCAACACCACTTCTTGGTCTTAAGTCTCCATATCAGTGTCTCTTTAACACTACCCCAAACCCTCTTAAACTAAGAATTTTTGGTTGTCTTTGTTATCCATGGTTAAAGCCTCACACGTCAACCAAACTTGATCCCAAGTCCAATCCCTGTGTGTTTATGGGATATTCTGCTGCCACGAATAGTTATGCTTGCCTAGACCTTGCCACTTTAAAAATCTATATCTCTAGGCATGTTGTATTCGTTGAACATATTTTTCCTTTCACAATCAACTATCCTCAGTTCTCTCGTCCACAAGGCTCGCACATGGAAAAATGGTTGTTTCCAGATGACCTCTCTATCTCTTCCTCTTCCTCACAATCTCTTTCACCTCCTATTGTTGCAGACCCAATTCCAATCCCTGCTACTACTGATTTGGTTAACTCCATGTCTATTCGTGGATGTCACACTCAGGGCCATCAGGATGACGTGTAAACAGGCTCCACTGTAAGTCCTCCTACACATTCTTTGTCTTTTTCTCCTTCTCAAACTACCAGTCCATATGCATCTCAAACACCAACGCCTGAGACACCATCAAATCGAATGATCACTAGGTCTCAAAATAATATTTTCAAACTCAAAGTAATTTTTGATTACCTTGCAACCTCTACTGTAAAACACCTTTCACTTACCCCAAATACCTTTAGTCAAGCATCCAAATATCCTGAATCGTTAGCTGCTATGAAAGAAGAACACACCGCTTTACTTAAAAATAATAAAACTTGGTCATTGGTTCCATCTACTCCCTCTCAAAAAGTAGTTAGGTGCAAATGGGTGTTTCCTGTCAAACACAAGCCTGATGGATCCATAGAGCGTTATAAAGCCAGATTAGTGGCAAAAGAATTTCATCAGCGTCCTGGAATTGACTTCCATTCCACCTTCAGACCAGTTATTAAAACCACAACTATTCGCCTCATCTTGTCCCTAGCTGTGTCTCTAAAATGGCCGTTGCACCAACTTGATGTAAATAATGCCTTTTTACAAGGTACTCTACATGATGTCGTTTTCATGCAACAACCACCTGGTTTGTAGTTCCCCAATTTCCTAATCACGTGTGCAAACTACACAAATCTATCTATGGACTTCGCCAAGCACCACGCGTATGGTATACTGAAATAAAGACGTTCCTCTTATCATGTGGCTTTGCTAGTTCCAAATTTGATGATTCTTTATTCATCAAATGGTCTCATAATTCTCTCATTATTATCATGATCTATGTTGATGATATTGTTGTTACAGGCTCTAACAACTCGCAAGTTTATGCAACAATTAAGTTGTTGGGTGACAGATTTTCCATTAAGGATCTTGGTCCTTTACATTTTTTTCTAGGTATTGAAGTTATCCAGCATGATCATGGATTGAGTCTCACACAAAGTAGCTTCATTGCAGACATACTCACCAAGTTCAATATGCTGGATGCAAACAGTGTGAGCACTTCTCTGTCCACAAGTGAAATTTTATCCTTGGATGACGGTTCTCCAGCGGTAGATGCTACACTTTATAGGCAGATCATTGGCTCATTGCAGTACCTCACTTTCACACGGCCTGATATATGCTTTGCGGTAAACAAGCTCGCTCAATTCCAAGACTCTCCATCAACTAAGCATTGGCAAGCAACAAAGAGGCTTCTTCGTTATTTAAAAGGAACCATCACCTATGACCTTCACTTCAAACGTGGTAACTCTTCTCAATTACTTGCATACTCAGATGCAGATTGGGGTGGTATTCCCGATACTAGACACTCCACTTCATCCTACGTTATTTTTCTTGGAAAGAATCCAATTAGTTGGTGCTCCAATAAGCAACGCACTGTTGCCAGATCTTCAACAGAAGCTGAATACCGGGCTGTAGCAAGTGCTGTTGCTGAGCTAAATTGGCTAACCAACCTACTGCAAGAACTTTGGGTCAAGCTTCCTTGTCCCCCTAAGGTTTTTGTGATAACATTGGTGTCACTTCCCTGTGCCGTAATCCAGTCTTTCACAGTCGAATGAAACATGTCGCAATTGACTTTCATTTTGTCCGTGACCAAGTAGAAAGTGGAAAATTTCAGTTCATCACATTCCAACTGGAGCTCAACTAGCAGATGCCTTAACTAAAGCACTTCCTAGAAGGTCCTTTGTCCACCTTGTTAGCAACATCGGTCTCAAGCAAATTGAGCCTATGTTGAGGGGGCATGATAAGGATAAGGATATAGAGTCCTAGTACGTTAGTATGTTTTGTTATATACGTAGTTATTTCTCTTCTATTTAGGTCTCTTACGTTCGATAGACTCATTTATCTTCTATACTTGTTCATGTATAAATACCACACATTGTATCAATAATATAACAAACGATTTCATAATCATATACAACTCTTATAGTCCAGAGGTGGGGTTTTAACAAAACGTTCTGAGACTTAAGTGTGAGGCTTAATAATGTACTTACACTCTAAGCACGCTCAGAGACTAAAGTATGGGGCTTAATGATGTACTTACGTCCTAAGCACGCCCAATGTCCGACGCTCGGTGCTCGCCTCATAGATCTTATACAAATTATGTGTTAAAATCAGTGTTTTTAAAAATGAATCCCGGGCGAGCCTCGGGGCGGAGAGCACCAAAAACGCACTGGTGGGGCACAAATGTAAGGCATGGATAGATTCATAGGGTTTAAGTCCTCAAATTTGAATCGTAAACTCTGGGTGTAAAAACGTATTCTCTAAGGGTTTTAATTATTTATTTTTGAACTTTTTTTGCGTTAAATTATATTTTTATTTTTGGTATAATGAAATTTCTCAAACACTAATCGTAATACTTTTTTTTCTTCGTTATCGGTGATTAATATCTTTCCCAAATAAAAAATCATAATATATATATGTGTGTTTGTGTTTGTTATTTAATAAATTTCATTTGTAAAATAATTGAAAGTTTTACTTTTACTTCTTTTTTTGTAATAAAATTATAAAATTGAATATAAATGAGACTATGCCCCATAGATCTATAAGACTAACGTCTTATGTCTCGAAATTTACGTCTCGTTCCATATCGTATAAAACGTCTCATCTCACACCCCATCTTTTAAAACATTGTTCATTACTAATGTCAACGCACAAATAATAAGAGAAAAACACTAAAGACCCAAGATGGAAAGAACAAGAATCAAGACATCATTTCGATTTTTCAATGATTGTCTTGAGTCTTGACCAACACTTATAGTATCAATTTTTAAGTCTTTTGCTGATATACACAATTGTACAAATAATAAAGTAGTAAGATCAACATACCAAGCCCACAAAATTTTGTGATTAACCATCAACATAGTTATTTTAATAGAGACTACAAAACTAGAAAATAAGAAAGTAAGCAAAACTTAGAGACAAAATTCAATAAGAGAGAATATTATAGGGTTGTGTAAGTTAATTAAAATGTTTAGCTATCCAGTTTGTTGGAATTCTGACTCCCGAATTCGCCTAAGGAACAAGTTTATTCTATATGTTTCTTTGCAGATTATAGTAGTTACGTTTTGTGAAGCAAATAAAATAATGACACAATATTTTATCGTGGAAAACCCCAACTCGTAAGGGTAAAAACCACGACCTACACCTCTGTAGGATTTAACTCCACTTCATTCAATTTTGAACATCAACAATAGATTACAAGCCTATGTAACCTAAGGAATTATAAACTCTAATTCCTTGAGGAATTATAAACTCTAATTCCTAGCTAAGAAATTATAAACTCTAATATCTAGCTACCCAAATACACAACCCACCCACCCACCCCCCGCGATTTTATATCTTCAAATGTTCTTCAAGTTCTACAACTTGTCGAACAACTCTTACTCACAAAACTCAGATTGTAATCATAACTCTTAATTACAATCTTTCAACTTTTTCCTCACATATTGGCATCCAACACAGTTGAATTACCTAATTATTTATTGTTTAATAGAGTTAATATTGCTCATAAAAATCTCCCAAATTTATTCGAGTTAATCTATATTTATATATTTATGAAATTAGAATTAACCGGAACACATTAATTATTTATATATAATAATTAAGCACGATGATTTTGCTATATATCTATTAAATTCACGAATTCCCTACCCTCTCTTCTGCTCCCAAAATATTTCAAAAATATAAAATTAAAAAAAATCATATTTAAGATTGTATTTTTTTTATGTGTCATCGGTGCAATTTCAACATAGGTAGCGGAGGACTTCAAATACCTCTAAATTCATCTTACACATCAAAATATATATCAATATAAATATCACTTAAACTACAATTAGATTAATAATGATTAAATATATGTAATTTAATTAGGTTGAACATCACCTACATCAAATAAGGTCTCAAATTAGCCAAAAAAATGAGATACAAAGACTTAGAAGTGAAATATGATTACTTACTTTGATATCAAGCTTATTAATGAGGAGAGCATACAATGTCATTATCTTATATTTCCTCTGTCTCTAGTTATTTGCCTACTTTTGAATTGATATACCTAATAAAAAATAATTTTTGACATAATAAGTTTATCATTTTATCTCTATTAATTAAGGACAGGGGAGCAGTGGCGGACCTACCTTGGTCCAAGGGATGTCGAGCGATACCTCTTCGTCGAAAAATTATATTGTATATAGTGATTAAATTTAAGTTTTATAAACATAAATACATAATTATAAATACATAATTGACACCTCTTGAAACAGTTGAAATTTAGTCTATTGGCTAGGAGCTTACAAACATTATATGAGGTCATGTAGTTCAAGCCCTACTAGCCTACTTATAATTTCTTTTACTATAACCATTGACACCCATTCATGAAAATCCTCGTCCGCCACTGAGAGGGAGTAGGATCGACTCCGTAGGAGTTTTAAAGAATGCAAACGTTTGCGGGCTTTACAATGTCATTCTCATACGCATAATATTAAAACATGACTCTTAATTTGATTTTATCGTACAATTATGACATTATAATTAATTGATTTATTTTTCATATATTTAAATTTTGTTACGAATAATTCGTTACTTGAATCAAATTTCTAATGGAAGCACCATGCATGCACATTAATGATTTTCTAAAACTCCAAAAACGTTAAGCTTAATTATTTCCATGGTCATCCCCAATTCTCCTAATTTTCAAGATAAAAATGATTATTAATATAGAAAAAAAAGAGAAATAATTTAAAAGAAAAAAAAATCTTATTAAGAAAAGATGCAGAGAACCATAAACAATTAATGAGGCAAGACCCCAGTTAAAGATTTAGTATGAGAAATGTGACAAAATACACTTGTCATACTTATCCACTGAGAACATGCATCCTAGTCAAATTTGTTGTAATTCTACTTTCCCTATATATTTTATCTATCGTAATATTATTATTTTTTTCAATGAATCGAACGTCTTGATTCTGTCATTATAATTTAAATAAAACGCATCAAAATTCTTGAAAACCACTTGGAATTAGAAGAAAATAAAGAAACTGAAGGAATCTAAGTTAAATCAACTATTCATTCCAATCAAAACTATCTACGAAGGCAAAATTGAGATTTTTTAATTTATAAACTCTAGATTATTATTATTTTAATTTATTAGATTCTTGATAGATTATTTGTGCGTATTAAAGAATTTCAGAACATAATTATAAAATTTAAGCTAAAAGCAATTAAATTCTATCGAACTTGTTATGGTAGACGCCTCTGCAAATGTTGGGTTATCCCACATCGGAAGTGGAAGGAGCTGGTGGTCAATTTATAAGTGTGAGGGAAAGCCTCAACCTTTGAGCTATTTTTTGGGTTGAGAAGGCCCAAGACCACCCAACATTGGTATCAGAGCCCAGGTTGTCAACAAGTCTCAGCCCACCGGGAGGAACTGGGTTGTCACTCTCTCCAGCCCAAGGCCCGATGTGTGAAGGGGGAGATTGTTGGGTTATCCCACATCGGAAGTGGAAGGGGCTGGTGGTCAATTTATAAGTGTGAGAGAAAGCCTCAACCTTTGAGCTAGCTTTTGGATTGAGAAGGCCCAAGACCATCCAACATCAAAGTATCATTAGAGTCTGCGAATTGTTGACAAAGTTACTATAAGGAAAGCCCATAAGACAAGAGATGGGCATTAAAACAAAAAAAGAACAAAAAATTGGGAGAATGTATACAAAATTAAATTCATATTTACACAAGTGTATCATGAGAGTTTTGTTTATCAAATATATCCCAGGATTTTTTTTATAAAAAAAATCACTTAAATGGTTAGAAATTTCACTATTCAAATTTTCGTGAATGAAAGTTGTATAAAATCTATGAAATATGTATATAACTGTATAAATTTTAGATGTTGAATTCTCTTGAATGATAGTACATAATAGGGACTTTTAGTTGTCATATATGATATTTTATATTGGTTATAGCAATAATCGAAAATCATTTAAAGGCTGCTGATCGATTAACAAATTATTGATAACAAATATTTCATAGTTTAATTATTAATTTAACATGTTTATAAATCGAATTGATAACATTCAAAATTAAATCGAACCAACTAATAAGCAGCCCGATCAAACACTATATTCATTTTCCATCTTCAAACCACCATAACCACCTCCAAATACTTCACAAAATTTGAAAATTTGAAATTAAGAGCGAATAACAAACAGAAAACATTCGTTGTAGTCATAGACCATAGTGTATAGTAATCAAGTGGTTAAATTGATCGTGGAGGAGTGATAAATACTTTGTCATCGTTAATTAGGAGATCTCGTATTTGAGTTCCTTTAAAAATAAAATTGTCTTTATTAGGAAGTGCGTCATCCTCCGTCTAAAACTTTTCGCACAAATTTAAATTTAATCGGATTTTAACGTAAAATTAATATGAAGGTTATGAAAATATGTATGCTTATATATGTCGCAACAAAAAAACAAAAGGACAAATGAAAACATCTCATTATGACATTTTCTTCTCACTAGGTTATTCTGAATTTAGCATAGTTAAAAAAACAAATTAGTAGGTGTACTAATTAATTAAGGGTGTTTTTGATAGGGAATCTTTTTTTTATTTAATTGATCAAATTAATTTTAAAATGAGTTTATTAGTGACGGTAGGGAAAATAAATTTTATAATTAATTCTTTAAACTCATTGTATACTCCCACCCCCAAAATGCCCCCAATATCCCACTTTCTAATTCAATCCTTTTAAAATAATATATTTTCTTTCATAAGTATTTTCAAATAAGAAATAAATTTAAAAAATCACTTATTTTTGAAAAAGTATTCTTCATAATATTTTTTTTCGTTCAAATGAATATTAATCTAAGTATGTAGTACAATCTTTATTATAACATTGGTTAAAAATATCTATAAGTTAGCATATTAGAATTAACTCAAAATATCCTCCGTTTGTCTATTGAATTAAATTTATCTCTGATGAGTACTATTTTTAAATTTGAAATTGCCTCTTCATTAACAAAGTAATTATGACACTTGATTAAATACGTGTTCTTAATTTAGTTATCCGCATAAGAAATTAATACAACCCAAAACACAGAATTTATTTTTAAAATTAAAGCAACTAAGCAATAAAATCTCTTTTTTTTCCCTCTCATTTTTAACCAATTCCTATACCATTAATTTTAAGAACTTATTATTGTAATTGTTGTTCATGCTAGCTTCTGTCCATACTAATAAAAAAAATCAATACAATTTGTAAATACAAAACAAGATTCTTAAAAAGTAGTGCAAATATTTAAAAATAATTCATGTCCTAGCATTCTTGGGATTCGTTCAAGAATTGTTTACTTCATCCTAGTTTATTAACCAATTTATCATTTAGTTATTGGTACATAAATTAATTAAAAATGGGAAGTGAAAAAATAATTATATTGCTTGGTTGTAATAATTTAAAATGAGTTTTATGTTGAGTTGGATCGTGAATAATTGAGGTCATTTCGTATAATTGTATCGTTAATATTTAATAGAAGGACAATTTAGATTCTAAAGAAACATTTAAGATAAGTTTAAGTTATTAGGTGAAAATAAAACTTTTTCATAGCAGTTTCAAATATATATAGGCATTTTTTAAAAAAAAAATCCTTTTGCTTACTTGGTATTACATGAAGAGGTTAATCAACAACAGTAATATGTCTAGTAGAACTTTATAAGTGGGGTTTGACGAGATTATAGTATATACAAGTTTTATTACTATTATCTTTTAAGACAATTATTTCAAAATGATCCTTGACTTTAAGTATAGCTATTTTAAATAGGGAAAAAATGACAAATATATCCTTGAACTATCATAAATGGTATGCATATACCATCAGTCATACTTTTGGGACATTGGTGCCCCTGCCGTTCAAAAGTTAGAGCGTATATGCCCTTCACTCGAACGGAAATATAGTTATTTTAAATAGGGGGAAAAGGACAAATATACACGTGAACTATCGTAAATGGTATACATATATCATCAGTCATACTTTTGGGACATTGGTGTCCCTGCCGTTCAAAAGTTAGAGCGTATATGCCCTTCACTCTAATGGAAATATAGTTATTTTAAATAGGGAAAAAATAACAAATATACCCTCGAACTATCGTAAATAGTATGCAGATACCATTAGTCAAATTTTGGGATATTGGTGTCCCTGCCGTTTAAAAGGTAGAGCATATATGCCATTCACTCTAACAAAAGACTAAATAAGGACGCGTAATACAATATTATCCATCGATCCGATGTCGGGTCGGTGGATAAGATTATGACATGTGTATTTCCGTTAGTAGAAAGTGTATATATGCTCTAGTTTTTGGACGATAGGAATACCAATATCTCTAAAGTGTGACGAAAATGTCTGCATACTATTTATGATAGTTCAAGCGTATAGTTATCCTTTTTTCCTTTTAAATAGAAAGAATAAGAAAAGATAACAACTAGTAATAAGGGAAGCTGTACAAATCATATAAAACTAATTTAATAATTGAAACACAATAAACAATAACTGAGTAATAAATATCAAAAGCAAGAACTATAATTATACAACTAATGCAACGACAAATACAATCAGTCTAAACTTCCGAAAACAAAACAGCATCGTATTATTTACTAACTTTCTATCTAGTACGCGATGTTATCAAATCAATTGCAAATTGCAATAATTTATTGATCCAATTTGGCAAGTGCATATAATATAATAAAAGAAATTAGAAGAAAAAAAAAAAAGAACACTTTCCCATCAGCATAGCCAGATACAATGTGACAAAGCAGTCAACAAAACAAGAAAACCCCTTTCTTTCTTCTTTGGCATACATACATACAAAGCACAAACCTTTACAGCTGATTCATCAATCAATCTCTCCGACCACCGTCCTCCGCCGTACACCGGCGATGGAGTTTTCACCTCTGAATCGTCTACCTCAAGATACCCTTCATCAGATCTTCTCTCATTTAACCCTCCGTGAAATCATCGTTTCCAAATGTGTCTGCAAATGTCTCAACGCTACTCTCTCTTCTCCGGCGTTCCTCCACCTTATCTCCACCCAACAACCACCTCTCTCCCTCCTTGCCCTCCGACCATCTCACCGTACCCACACTCATACACACAACAATTCATCTTCTCATTGTGCACTCCATGTGTTCGACACAATGCTTAACTACTGGTTCCGATTCCCTCTTTCTTTCCTTCCTTTTAGATCTCACTACCCCATCACTTCCTCTCATGGTCTTCTCTATCTCTGGGCTGAAGGACCCATTTCCGTTTCACCTCCTGGTAACAATAGCAAAACCCTAATCGTGTGTAACCCTTTAACTCGTCAATTTAAGCTGCTTCCTCAATTGGGTTCAGCTTGGTGCAAACATGGGTCGGTTCTTGTGGGTTCACCTAATCAAGTTCTAGTCTTGACTGAGCTAGCTGCTATTTACTTCTCTGGGTCGACAACTTCCAATAATTGGCTGAAATTCTCATCAAATTTACCATCAAAACCTAGGAGTCCAATCTTGATTTCTGATACCATTTTAGCCCTCTGTGATGTTGGATCCCCGTGGAGGTCTCAATGGAAGCTGTTTAGGTCAACAGTTAAGGATTTGCAGTTTAGTCAACAATGGACTAGATTAGAAAAGCATGAATGGGGTGATATTTTTGATATAATGAAACGCCCCAGATTGCTTGCTGGTAAAAATGATAAGGTGTTAATGATTGGTGGTTTGAAGTCGTCCTATTCGTTGCATAGCACGTGCTCGACAATTTTGATACTTAGATTGGATATGGAATCTTTGGAATGGGAAGAAGCTGGGCGAATGCCACCTGAGATGTTTAGGTATTTTCAAGATTCTAGTAAGTTTAAGGTGTTTGGTGGAGGGAGTAGAGTTTGTTTTTCGGGTAAGAGGGTGGGAAGATTGGCGCTTTGGGAAGAAAATGAGTGTGGGAAAGGGGAATGGAGGTGGATCAGTGGCGTCCCAGGGAATAGTGATGGACTTTATCGTGGATTTGTGTTTGAGGCTCGGCTAAATGCGGTGCCTTAGAAGTGGAGTTGGAAGAAGACCATTTGCTTCAATGGTAACTTTTATGATTTGGTAATTCTAACTTCTGGTAATGTTGAAACTGAATGTTGGTTTTATATTGATTGCCGTGCTAAAACAGGATGGAGGCAGTGGTCTCCTAGAACCCTTGGTCCTTCAGAAAGGATAATGTTTTTGTACTACTTGATGGTTATTTATTGAAGTAAATCTGAACGGCAATTCAATTTTCGAACAAAGTGGTTGGTTGGTTTGTTGTATGATGTCTGATTTTCGTGTATGCAAGGATTCCTATTTCATATATTCGAAATGTATTTGATTTATGAGTTTTGTGGTTCCATATGATGCATAACAAACTGTTATTTGTTTCATCAGTAATTTAGCTATATTCTTCATGTAATCAGATTGCTTGTTGCACAGCAGCGATTGTGATTTTTCTATTGCTTCAATAACAACATACCCAGTGTGATCTCATAAGTGGGGTCTGGAGAGGGTGAAGTGTACGGAGACCTCTCCTACCTTGTGAGGTAGAGAGGTTGTTTCGGATAGACCCTCACACCTAATTTGTACCATGTCCAAAGCTTATGAAGTTGAAATATCCCTTCATAGAGATCACTTATGTAATGATTTTAAGTTATACCATGTGGACTATGTGGTGACTGATGTCTCCCATTGATGGATTTGCTCCCTTTCTAACTAATAGTGCTACGTTAGTTTCCGATTATCCCCCTTCTCGATCATGACACTTAACTCTTATCAGTGTTAGCAAGACACTAGGATCAGAGGTACTTCTTAAGCTACTTACTTGGCTGAGACCTTTTTTTATTCAATTGAATGCAAATATTGATGGTGGATTGACATGCTATTATTACAATCACAGAGTGTTATCAAAGGTGAAAAGAGAAAAAGGTGTTGGTTTGTTGAGTCTTTATATGCAAATATAGTGTCTTAATGAAAACAAATGTTGATAAAAGTAAAACAGTATATATAACTCGTGTAATAAAGGAGTTGAAAAAATTATAATCGAGTGGAATGAATATAGTAATGAAGGATCCATGAATGATGAAACAAACACCTTAGTGTCTGAACTGAAGTGCTGCCTAAGTGGTCCGAAGCACTCAGCTTGTTTTGACCTAACTTGAGAAATTAAGTGCACGTTAAGCAAGCCTTTGACAACACTACAGTTATGGGTGCTGCACATTCTCTGGGACAACCAACTATTGGATGGGCAATTTACTTTTTGAAATTTGATTCATGCAGTGGATTGCTTGATATCACATGGATATAGACTACGGAAGCATAAAAGTAGATATAGATTGTGCTAGCATAGTATTTTTAACTGAAGCATGAACTTTTTGAGGGAATGATTCTTGAGAGTACATTTTGTATCTTTTAGACAGGAAAGTGATCCTTTCCTCTCACCTTTTTTCCTTCCTCTTTTCTCTTTATATCTTTATGAACTGCTACTCTCTTTCTGTCTCTCTCTCTCTCTCTCTCTCACACACACACACACACATAGCACACATACACAAAGATGAGTTGTGTAGATAAGGTGTGAGGTTGAGTTTGTATCATTCAGTGATGTAGAGGTAACAAGCAGGTTGGTCGTCATATTCATATCTGGAGTTTATTGATCTGTGAAATTGTTGAATATAGAGTGAACATCACCAATTTGTAGATGAAAGTCAGTTTACATCTCGAGAACTGTATAGAGGAAGTAGAGAAGTTGGTTGATTTCCTAGGTACTTTGTAAAGTTCAGATTTGATTCTCACTCCCCTGTAACATGTTTTTGGTGGTGCCAGCAGTCCTTATGCTGAAGAATACAACAGTACTAATTCTTCAAAAAAAAAAAGCTTACTGGTTCTCATTCAATCCCTTAAAGAGTTCATTAAAAAGGAATCTTTTAATGAACTGGTGGTGTCTTCCTATTATTGGTTTTGACTTTTTTCTCATGATTGATTTGATTCTCTTGAAAATCAAAGTGTTGCAGTGCCCTCTTTCTCTGCTAACCTCCACCTACCTTCCATTTTTTACTCATTAAGGCCTCTTTGCTCTTTGAAGAGGAATCAACTCTTGTCTGGAAATGCAGGCGTGGTTTTAGGAGCTTGAACAAATTATAGTTGATCATCCTCTTATGAGCATAGAGGCTTATTCTTTTTTGGATGTTTATTTTAGGAAAAGTTGAAGTAGCCGCTTGTTTTGATGCTGATATTCTGTACATGTGGAAGCAGCTGTTTAGTGCTACTTGTAAGTTTAATTGAGTTGATGGCTGGTAGGTCACTTCTACTTGTACCTGCATTGTCCTAGATAGTGCAACTACTTTATAATTTTATTGGGTTTGTACAATTCCTTTTGGTAAGCATGTGTAAATAATGGCGACTGGTCACCGCTCTCCGTGTTCAGTGGGAGAAGGTTAATCTTCGTCCTTTTGTCAGACATTTCCTAAGGTTTCATTTTGATGATGCATCTCTGTCTTCAATGTTTTTTAAGTTTCATATTCTATATCTTGTATTTTTATTTCATGAACAAATATTTCTCGCATATCCCTCAACATGGAAAACTTATTTATTTATTTGTTAAAACTCACAAGTACTTTTTACTAACTAAAACAGAGGATTGAAGAATCCCAGTATACTAGCTGTATACAAAGGAAATTTTTAGTCATCTATGCAAATGAGAAGTTGCTGTGTGCTTCAAAATAATCATTAAAAAAAAAAAAGCAAGATGTTGTTGGTCTTCAACATCAATGTTTCCAGTGTATCAATACTATTTCCTGTAACATCAACTTTTCTTGTGTATCATGGCCTTCCTACTTCGTTCCCTCCAAATTATCTTAAACATGAGACTCCCATCCTTTCTCTGTTAGGACCTGCTTGTTTGGAGCTTCCTGTTCCTTTAAAATTATGTGCAGTATTTGGGGAATGCCTGTGTGGATGGGTGGGGGGTGGGGGGGTTCCAATTCCGTTCAGATTGTTCTGATCACACATACCATTGGTGTCATTATGGAACTCAGATTTTTTGAAGAATCTCAGTATACTAGCTGTGTACAAAGGAAACTGTTCGACATCTATGCAAATGGGATGTTGCTGTGTGCTTCAAAATAAGCAGAAAAAAGAAGCAAAACGTTGTTGGTCTTCAACATCAGAGTTTCCAGTCTATCAATACTATTTCCTGAAACATAAAGTTTTCTCATGTCTCAGTGGCCTTCCTACTTTGTTCCCTCCAAATTATCTTAAACATGAGGTACTGAATGATCTCCCCATCGTTTCTCTGTTAGACCTGCTTGTTTGGAGCTTCCTATTCCTTAAAAGTTGTATGGAGTGTTTGGGTGTAATGTCTGGGGGATTGAATAATAAGAAGCTTTATAGTTTTAAGAAAACGGCGATGTAGTAAGAGATGGGCTGTACTATTGGCTCATTGCTCAAGCAGATTCACCTCATCACCTGCTTGTGTTCTGATTCTGTTCAGATTGTTCTGATCACACATACCATTGGTGTCATTATGTAACTCAGATAATCTTTTATGCCCAAGGATTCCTGTTAAATCCTGTGATGGCTGCAATCTCCTTCCCTTGCCATCTAGATCGTGCTCATCCAAAATAACGGTTCCTGTTAAATCCCGTGATGGCTGCCATCTCCTTCCCTTGCCATCTGGATCATGCTCATCCAAAATAATTTTTGGATAGGAGAAGTTAATAGTTAGAGTACGGAGATTAAGCAAAAATGGTCATATTGTTGGAGAACCAGGAACTCCACTACCAAGATTGTAGCATTGAACTACTCTTATTGGTGTTGCTCTGATGTCCATGCCACTATTCCAGAAGAGATCTGACTTCCTTTCCTTTGTAGTCTGCTTTCTGGAATTGTACTGCTTCTAGTTGCTTGCTTTAGGAAATACATTTTTCATACCTAATGAAAGGGAGAGACTATGAGTGATACTTGCACACAATTACTTCCATTCACAACTGTCACCTTAAAATTGTTCTAACTTAACATACTTTTTGTTGTGTCTTTCCTCCGTTTCTCATGATGGAGGTTTTTGACGTCCCTGGATCTCATACTCCTTTGGCAAATTGACTGTGATTGCGTAGAGTGTGCTCTGTTCCTAGATCCTGCTACACTCTATGTTTTGATCTTCTGCTCTTTCCTCTATCTTCTGCGGCGTATGCAGGTGTTTTACCAATGAATTGCAATCCGTAAGTTATCAAAAGAACACGTAAGCAACATCTCCAAGCCCCAAAAGATGCTATGCTTAAGAACTTCAAACACCCACCTTTTGAGGCTCAGGTTGTGACTGTCCATACATCTATTTTCAGTGGATCAGTTTCTGAATCTACAATTCAAGAAAACCTTACCAGTTACCATTTGATTTCCCATTGATTCATACAGTTAACACTTAAGACAGAGGAAGACTGTTATAAGAGTTCAGTATAGTAGGAAATTATATTGTTACTATTTCCTGTTTATTTTTTTAATGATATTGAGTCTGTGCAAGTTAGCAACAATCGGTGAAATTTGAGCGCAGACTGAACTATTCATTGCGAGGGTGTAAGTGTGTTGATCTTTCATGACTAGATGGCTTCCATTGATGTGTTAAACAGACAATGGTGTGCTATCACTCTAAGCTAGATAGCTAGAGTTCAGCTACCTAAAGATCCTCTAAATAGAGTCCTCATTTTTTCTGTTCCAATTCTAAAGTTTGTCCCATGTCTTCTGTACTGTTTCCTATCTTTGCCCCTTGAGATGTTTAATTGCTGCATCATCTTTGAAAGATGTGAACAGATTGAATAAAGGAAAGTAAACAATAAATCATTTGAAGTGACAAAAAACAAGAGCGTAATATTTTGCTGCTAAAAGAGAATAAGCTCATGTCCAGAATCCAGATTATTGAGCATGCCAAAAGGTAAGCATAATGAGCTGGACTGTGCTGATGTGCCTCTCCAAGGGAATAATCTGTCTCTATTGTGGCTTTGTAGTACACTACTATTTTTCTTACAGAACACAAAATCAACTCTTAGTGACTGACAGTATGTGCGTCGTCTCTTTTTTAACTTGTTAAGATACTATTTGCATTGTGACTTGGTCCTACAACTGAAAAGGTTGCTGATTATCTCGTCTAACATCAAGGGTTCCAACTTGATGTTAGTTCTCCCAAAACTAGCTATGCAACATTTTGTATTAGTAGTAGAAGTTTTATAGTACGATACATAATTCATAAGAGACCTAAGTCAGGGTTGTAGATAGGTAAAGTTGAGGCATAGTGAGGTTTTTGTTGCTATCTGCATTTTGTTGTTACAACACAATATATGTATTTTGCCTGTTTGTTGTAGCCACTGATTTTGGTTTTGTTGGTATGTAGAAATCACAGGCCACTCTTGATAAGTAAATTATTTTAGTGGTACATGTGTGAATTTGTCTGGTGAAATTAATGTTTAAAACTGAGGGGGAAATTAAGGAAAAGAAGCGTGGTATGGTGGTCGGTGGTAGGTATCCCGTGTAATTAGTCGAGGTGTGTGAAAGCTGGTTCGGACACTCCGATCATAAAAAAAAAGAAGTTAAAAAGTAGTATCAAGAACTAGTGTTTAAAAATAGGATTTTTTGCTTGTGCTGGCTCGACCAGCCAAATTGAATAACTTCTTTAGCACTCGAGGGTGTGTTAATAAAGTGTGTTGAGAATCATGAAGTCTGGGTTTAATTATTTAAATTTATGAAGATAGCGCGAGCTTTCCTCTTCTTTGTGGTATACTCTTAGAACAAGTTAGTGAACAATTTGTTCAGTTGAAGCAGAACTGCCCCTAAATTGCAAAAAGCACCAAAAAAGGAATACAAATTAGAAAGAGAGAAAAAAAACAATCAATAAGAACTCATCATACATCATGTTACTAGGGTAAAAGTTACAAGTCATTTTTCAGTTTCTGTATTTGAAAATGAGTGATGTGCCATAAAGTTCTGGAGTTTCACTTGTAAATTTGAAGATATAATAGCTACTTTTCAAAGATGGGGTCGACAAGTGGCTAGTAAACGCTATTTCTGTTGCTAATGTGTACCAGTACTATATGTGTTTGTTGTGATGCTTTTCTAAACCGAAACCATGTTTTGCAATATGAGAATTATCATGAATCTTGTGTATAAATAGGAAAATTATAGCTCGATACCTTTGGTCAATCTAATTTATAATATATGTATAATACAGACTTGATACATAATATATTCAGTTGAAGTATAAGGAGAGTACTTACTTCGTTCATATTGATAAATTAGATGAGTGAAGTGTACATTTACATAAGTTTCCTTGGGAAATATCATTGTAACTTTGCATAATAGTTCTTTGTCATGAGTTGAGATCGATCTTTCAAATTGATGAGGGTAAACTAATGAGCTCGAATATAAATAAACTCGATAAAAAGTTATCTATTCAATCTTAATTATATATTTTATATTACAATAATCTTTATTGGTACTAAGAGGATGGTCTTGGACAATATCATTTTCATCTACCAAAATAGCAAAAGAAAAAAACGTTGTGAGGAACAATTTGTTATTAGATATTTCCTCTATCCCTATTTACTTGTCCATATTTTCTTTTATATCTGTCCCTATTTACTTATCCATTTTAAAAAAATAAGAAAGGACAATAATTTTTTTCCTAATATGCCCTTATTTAATTCTAGAAAATTTCTAGTACTATTAAGTTATAATGCATGTTTTTTGGAACCAGAAAATACATTTATTATACTTGGAGAGTTGCATAATCTTTTAAATTAAGGGTAAAATTATAACTAACTTATAATAATTATTGGTGCCTTAATATGTGTGTCACTTCTAAAGTGGACAACTAAATAAAGACAGATGGAGTAGTACAAAGGACCATTCTCCGGTCCACAATCCAATCATAAAGGTTGAAAGCTTTACAAAATATCCAAATGAATCTCTTCATTCATCAATGACTAGAATTTTTGTTACTTGAGCAAAACATTATGTTTAGGGGTCTATTTAATTGAAAGATTAGTGCTTGATATTTAGCAAATTGTACTCTTAAGTGTCATGTTCATTTTTTTTGTTTACATCTACAAAAAGAAAGGTTGAACTAGTAGCTAACCAATATTTAATGCTTCATGATACTTATTGGTTTATATTGTTTAGTTTATAAGTTTGCTTGTATTTTATTGTTAATTATATTTTATTGTATTGTATCATTAAATTCATTATATAATAAATAGTTTTATTTTGTGTAACGATCGATTTAGGACCTGTTTGGATGGATTTATAAAAATAACTTATAAGTTAAAAGTTAAAAGTCAAAAGTATATGGTACCCTACTTTTGATTTTTAAGTTATTTTAGAACTTTTTTGGCCTAAAATTGAGAGTTTAAAAATACTTTGTAACTTTTTCAAAGACTTTCAAAATTAAAAACTACTTAAAATTCAAAATAACCTAAAATTAAGTTTATCCAAACAGACACTTCATGTATTGATCATGTCGTAACCTCATATCTATTTTTTTAGAAAAAAATCCTTTGCCTTACCCCGTATCGTATTTTTTCTTGTAGATTAATTCTTCAAATTCCTAATGTGCAATATTATATAATGATGAAAAATGATATAATTTATCCAAATATTATATTCATCAAAATAATACAATATTATACTAATACCTTATGAAACAATACATAATAATCCAGGCTCACTAGTTAATTATCTATAAAAACTCACTAATTATTGTGTCATACATTATATTATATAGTGTCAAACAAATATCACTTATAGTAATTTGTCGTTTGGAAACGAAAGTATTTTTTGTTTAGAAAGATAGATACATGCCAATAGTGTTTTATAGTCAATGTCACAAAAGATCTCCATATCTATACAAGTGATTAATTAAGAAAAAGAAAATCTATTTTTTTTCTTAATTTTATTTATAGCTCTAATTAGTTCTGTTAAAATTAAACTCCTTTTATTTTTTAATCAAATAAGGCAAATAAATAATTAGGTCTAATCTTGCCTCCAAATATAGTACTATAGTCTTGAATGATGACCATTGATAATGTACATTCAATTAAGTTGAAAATATTAAAAAGGAAACAGTATAGAAGAGGTGGATAAATCAAATCAATAAGGCAATTGAAAACACAGATATTGGATGGATTAAGAAAAGTGGAGACAAATGCAAAAATTAAGATTGTTGTCTAACAATATATTTTCCAAGGTCAATTAAAACTCCTCATCCTTTATTATTATTATTATTATTAATATTCGATATAATTTTACTAGTGAAATTTTCTTTATCCTTTGTGAAGCTAAAGAAGTTATTTTCGATAGACTTTTGAATACTACTCAAGTATAGTTATAAACAATAATGTTAACTTTTTAAAATGTAGTAACCTACAACTACATATCACATACTTCCTGTTTCATCTTACTTGTCCATATTTGACTTGTCAGACTTTTTAAAATAATAATAAATGAATGTGTAGTTTTACTATATCACCCCTATTAATTATAAGTTATTTCGCAATTGGAAAATAAGTAGTACCAAGGGTAAAATAGACACAAATTGATAAATCATCTCTTGATTTTTTAAACTAAACAAGTAAAGTTGAATAATCATTTTTAATATATTGGACAAATAAAGATGGACGAAGAGGATATTAAACTATATATAGTTATATCTAATCAAAAAGTTTAGTTGTGAAGGAGAGTTTAGAATGGTCACAGTAAAATTATAAAACTATAGGTCACAACTTGAATTGTAAAATCAATTATTGAAACTTGTATCGTTAAGATAGGATATTTACACCACACTCCTTTAAGGTATGACATTCCTTTATCGAACTCTGTATAAATATAATGCTTCGTGAACTAAATAATCTTTTTTTTTTAAAACAAACAAACTATAATTACCTTTACAATAACTTTTGATTGTATACATATTTTCATATTGTTAATAGGTGAAAAAAATCTTAGGTCACTATTTTTTGCTATATATATGATTTCATAGATCACAATCATACCCCTCATGTCATTTTTGCCTCCAATAGATTCTAAATCTTTTTTCTTTTAGATATGAATATAAATGATCTATATAGGTCCCATAATGTTAGCCCCCCTATACCTTATCCTCTTTCTTTCTCTATTCATGCATGTTCCTTTTGGAGAAAAAAAATGGAGCCCTTTAGCTTGTAACTTATGAAGACTTTGGTTCCTTATTTATTGTTTTTTCTCATGTTTTGGAATCTTTTTTTTTTCTTTTCTCATTATTTGCATATTGACATAGGTGGGGAATCGAATTCCTTCAACTTTATCAACATTTTATACCCACTCCTATTGTGTCATATATATATAATCACTTATATGCAGCAGAACTATAGAGATCAGTAATTCAATATTATTGTGACAAAGATGCACTAATGAATAAGTGTCTTTTAAGGTGTGCAATGGAGTGATAAAGTATTTTTTTTTAATCATATATTGAGTTCGAGTTCAAATTCAAGTTCAAGTTTCCTGAGTATAGAGTTACCTTTGTTAGGGATCAGAAATTTTGTTAAGGGTGTTCAGCTTTAATATATATGTATGAAAAATAATTTTGTCCGATATTCTTTGTACAATTTCTTATAGAGAACAACTTTTTGATGCACGGTGTTCAACTTGCCACCCTAAGTTACATACATATGCCTATGCCACTGGTATGTACCCTCTAATGTGAGACTTTTCGACGTAAATTTAAATTTAATCAGACTTCAAATATATCGGACAAAAAACAAAAGGGGTGAATTGTGGTGCATGAAAATCTTTTCAAACTTTAATTTGCTTTACGAATATATGAATTGTGATTTGTGAAGATATAGTTGTGGTTCCTAAATGAATATGATATCCAAAATTAGCTTATGAATTTAATTCTATGAATATAAATATGATACCCAAAATTAGCTTATGAATTGAATATGTCTAAAATTATATAAAAAGACAAAATCATATTCTACAACAAATTCAACACCTTTTATCACACCACACCAATTATAAAACATACGAATATAACATAGAAATTCAACATCGAATAAACAAAAAATAAATTGTGATGACATAATGTAGGAGCGAGAAGCCCAACATGATGGGGTAAATAATGTTTAAAATAGGCTAATTATATTATATTTAAATGTAGACTAAAGGATGACTTTTAATTTGTTTGTTGGGTCTATGATTTTGATTTGATATAATAAAAAAACTATAGCCTATATGTGAGTAGATTGAATAGAAGTAGCTTCACTTCTTTAAAGATGATGTTCTCTTTATTTGAAAACTACTTCCACTAAAAATTTTAATAGCCCCTATGACTCCTTCAATTAAATATTTTATATTATATATTATATATATAAAAATATAAATAAGAAATTCATATAAAGTACTCTCATAATCCCATTTCCTCTATGAATTATAAAGAAATACAATATGCACAATGGAATCAATCAAATGGAAACTAATTTATCAAACATGTTGTATATATTGTGTAGAGATATGTGTATTATATGTATATTTAGTAAATATCGTGTAAACTACTTTACTTATGCATAAGCAAATTCGGAATCATTATATTTTTCTTAATAAAAGAAACAATATTTACTAATATTTGTAGAATTCTCACATATATGTGAAGAATCAAGGATTGTATTGATGATTGAATGATTGAGTTACATACTTCTTATATAGGAGAAGAGTCCTATACTAGCTACACTAGGAATTCTAATACAACACAAATATAATATATACACCTTATCCTAGTCGTACAAAATATAGACTTGTACATAAATTAGGATTGAGTAATCTAGTCCTAGTGTAACTCAAACTCTAACTCGCCAGACAGCTTCACCGAACCTGTTCCTTTGACCTGTTTCATCAGCTTCCTTCAACACTTTCCCTCAAGCTAGTGAGTAGAGGAACTGTAACTCATAGCTTGCGACGAAACTCATCAAAAACCTGTTTGATTAATGCTTTTGTATGAATATCTGCTAACTGATCCTTAGACCTCACAAATTGAGTAACAAGTTGTCCTCTAGCCACCTTCTCACAAACAAAATGATAGTCCATTTCAACATGTTTAGTTCTAACATGCATAACTGGATTAAATGTCATGTACAAAGCACTCATGTTGTCACAATACAATGTAGGTACAGACCGAAGAAACACCCCAAGATTATGAAGTATATACATGATCCATGTCATCTCTGCAGTGGAGGCAAGTGCTCTATACTCAGCTTCATTACTTGAACGAGCAACTGTGGACTGTTTCTTGGAGGTCCAAGAAATACAGTTTGCACCTAGGTAGATGCTATAGCCCGTAGTGGATCTCGTAGTGGTGGTACAACCTCCCCAATCAGCATCAGAGTACCCATACAACCTACATGGTGATTGTGAAATAAGTCTAAGTCCAAAATGCACCGTGCCTTTGATGTACCTGAGAATTCTTTTCACCCCTTGAAGATGTGCACTATTCAGATTTTGCATAAATTGGCTTGCTAAATTCACAGCATGAGTAATATCTGGTCTTATGAGAGTCAAGTATTGAAGACTCCCTACTATTATTCTGTAAAAAGATGCTACAACCAGGCTTCCCACGGCTTCATGTCGACGATGCTTCTGAGCCAAATGAGTGGCTATAGCCTTTGCAAAAGTCATTTCAGTCTTGTCTAGCAGCTCAGCATCATACTTACTCTGGCTTAAGTGGATGACCCCATCAAAATACTTAACCTCAACTCTAAGAAAGAAGTGTAAATGGACAAGATCTTTCATGGCAAACTCCTTCCCAAGTTGTAGAACCAACTCTGAGACATGAGATGGATTACTTTCTGTGACAATAATATCATCCACATATAACAAGAGAAATATTTTGACTTTGTGAGTTTTCAAAGTAAATAAGGAAGGGTCAGCCTTACTACAAATGAAACCAAGGTGTAAGAGATGGATGTTAAACCTATCAAACCAGGCTCTTGGTGCTTGTTTAATACCATACAATCCCTTTTTATGTAGACATACATACTGAGGATACTGGGATCAATAAAACCAGGAGGTTGACTCATGTACACCTTCTCTTGTAAGAAGATATGGAGAAAGACATTTTTTACATCGAGTTGTCTAACTTACCACTTCGAACTGACAACAATGGATAGAACCACCCTAATAGTTGTTGCTTTAACCACATGACTGAATGTTTCTTCAAAATCTATCCTTCAAGCTGCGAGAATCCCCTTGCCACAAGTCTGGCCTTGTATCCATCTACTGTTCCATCAGCTTTTAATTTTGTCTTGAACACCCATTTTAATCCAACTAAGTTATACCAGGAGATTTGGGCACCAAAATCCATGTCTTGTTAGTATGTAAATCATCAATCTCTTCCTTTATTGCTGCAAGCCAATGAGGTGATTTTAGTGCTTCCTTAGTAGTATTTGATTCTCTCACAATTTCTGTGCTGCTGCGAGCAACAAGTGACAAGTATTGTTCTTTCGCCTTGTTCCTGGTGATCATATGATATCCTTGTGGTGCATGAAGTACCTCAACTGGTACATCAACTAAAGTGGTTGTATGATGATGATCATTGACTGGACCTGTAAGAGCAACCTGTTTCTCACTGCTGCTGGCAGATTCAAAATTTGTAGCTGGACTTTCAATACTACTATACAGATCATCAACCTCAACCTGTTCCTCAGCATCTGATCATACGCCTGAGAGGTCAATAATACTCTCATCATCACTGAGTAAATGAGGTGTAGCAGCATTATCACTAGTAATATGTGGGCTAGCAGCCTGTACTTTCCCTGAATCACAATTATCATGTGCCTGCAATTTAGAGAAAAGCAAGGTGAGGTAAGACATCAATGTTAGTCTGAGATTGCTTTGAAGACATATAGGTTAATGTGTTTTCATCAAACACAACATGTCTGGATATGTAAACCCTTCTTGTAGAGGGATGATAACATCTATATCCTTTGTGTAAGCTGCTGTACCCAATGAACACACAAGGCTAGGTCTTTGGACTGAACTTATTGTTGCCCTTGATATATGAAAAACATCTACACCCGAACACTTTTAGACTGTTGTAATCAGGTTGTTCCCCATACAACTTAACAAATGGAGTCACCATTTTTAGGACTGATGAAGACAATCTATTGATGAGAAATACTGCAGTGAGGAAAGATTCAACCCATAAAAATAAAGGTAGATTAGCATGAAGTAGTAGAGTTAGACCAGTCTCCACAATATGATTATGTTTTCTCTCTGCAACTTCATTTTGTTCAGGTGTGTTAGGACATGAAATATATCTCACAATGCCATGATCTTCCAAATGCTTAATGAAGTCTGTTTGGATAAACTCACCACCTCCATCACACTGAAAAATCTTAATCTCTTTAGAGAATTGTTTTTCCATCATTTTATGAAATTTTAGAAAGACCTCAAAGAATTCAGATTTCCTTTTTAGTGGATAAATCCATGTATATCTTGTGTGATCATCAATAAAAACGACATAATATTTCATATGTTGGGAAGATTCGACTGGAGCAGGTCCCCATAAGTCACAATGGATTTTCAATAAATGTTCTTTCTCAATTTTATTTCTCAAAACAAAAGGAAGTTTACAACTCTTTCCCAACTGACAACTAGAACAAACAGTAGGCATTTTATTTCAACTACTAACATTGATGCAACTATTACTATTCAAAAACTTTAATGACTTCAAACTAGGATGTCCTAATCTAGTATGTCACATGTTTTCTGACGTGTTCCAATCGTGTGCAGCAGTTAAAGAATAGATATTGTTATCTTCCAAAGCATAGAGTCCATTCCTTTTAGTTCTCCTGGCCAGCAGTGTCCTTGTCTTCTTGTCCTTTACAACAAAGTTAGTTTTATAAATTCAAGAGTGCAACAATTATCCTTTACAAGATTAGTAACTGAGAGTAAATTCTTATTAATCTTAGGGACTACAAAAACTCCTTTAATTTTAGACCTGATCTGGATGTGTTCCCAACATGTGTTATGTCTAACTTTGATCCATTCCCAATAATAATTTTATTTGGTCCATTATAGTGTTTAAGATTCGTTAAGATACCTGAGTTATGTGTCATATGACTATTTGCTCCTGAGTCTACATACAAGGTGTCATCGGTGTTTTGTAGATCAGTAGCAACCAATGCTTGTGGTAGCTCATCTGCGGCTTGGTAAGAGTAATCCCACCTGTAAAAACACTTAAGAGCAATATGGTTATTTCTACCACAAATTTGACACGCATCAGAATTATTTCTCTCATGACTTCCACTTGACGGACTGTTCTGAGGATCAGGTCCATTTATGCTGTTTTAATAACATGTTCCCTGTCCAGCAGGATTAAAGCCTCTTCCTCTGTAATTAAAATTATTGTTTCCTCTTCTTTGAGAGTAATTTCCTCTTCCCCTGCCTTTTTGGACAGAGAATGCCATTTTATGATTTTGTTGAGGCACTTCTTCTTAATCCTCCCTCATATCAAAACCCCTAAGAGTGTTAATAAATTGATTAAAAGTAGGATACGGTACCTTACCTAACATGACAGTTCTGAAGGTCTTGTACTTAAGACCTATACCTCTAGCAAAATTAATCACTTTGCTATCCTCATCTACAGGCTTGTGAATGGCTGCAAGGCCATCACATATGCCTTTGAATTCCTTGATGTATTCATCAATTGGTTTGGTTCCTAGCTTCACACTTTGCAGTTGTTGCTTGAGCTGGAACTCCTTATCTTTTATTGCTTAAAGATATGTTTCTTCCGAGCATTCCCACATCTCCTTGGAAGTTGAGTAGCCTACGATCATGCACATGCTTTCTTTTGTCAAGGTGCCTGATATCCAACTCCTTAGAAACACATCCTTCTCCTCCAGTCATCAACAATGTTGCTGTCTTCTGCACCCTTCTCGCCTTCTATAGTTTTCTCAGTAGTCTGTCTAGTGGAACAGGTCTCTTTACGTGGTTCTGTGATGAGATAGATTAATCTCATCACTTGAATCAATTGAGTCATTTGTGTCTTCCATAGAAGATAGTTCGTCGGCTTAAGCTTAATGGAGCAGGACGAAATAAGGTGATGAAGTGAAGAGGTCGAAAGAGTGTTGGTAGAAGGGGCCATTGTGGTTTGATAATTTGTTTTTTTTTTGTTAGATCTACTACGTTAAAGAGCGGAAAATCTTTATTGCTCTGATAACATGTAGAATTCTAACAGATATGTGAAGAATCAAGGATTGTATTGATGATTGAATGGTTGAGTTACATACTTCTTATATAGGAGAATAGTCCTATACTAGCTACACTAGAAATCCTAATACAACACAAATATAATATATATACCTTATCCTAGTCGTACAAAATATAGACTTGTACATAAATTAGGATTGAGTAGTCTAGTCCTAGTGTAACTTAAACTCTAGCTCGTCAGACAGCTTCACCAAACCTGTTCCTTTGACCCGTTCCATCAGTTTCCTTCAACAATATTATGCCTTTCGATTTTCTTGCTAATAGAATTAGTTATAAATATATTACTTGTGGTTGATTGGGTTGTTTTACGTACATTTTGTCGAAGCAAATAATATAATGAAACGTTTTTCTCAAATTTAAAGTAAAACATTATTCCACAAAAATGGAATATGACATAATTAGATTGTGTTTTGGAATAAGTAATGGAAGTTCTGAAGTGGAATATAAACTTAAAAAATTATTAGTAAAAAGATACTCCAATGAGCATAATTTTTTTCAACTTCAATGTGACCATTAAGCTCGTGTCACGTCAATTTTGATGTAAGATTTGGAGTGCCTAAGGGGCAATATAAGATTAAAAAAAGAATAGTACTACTACTATAATAATAACAGTATAGTTGATTATTTGTACTTGAAGCCAAAAAAAAAAAGAAAAGAAGAAGGTAGTACTAATACTTAATTGATATTTTTCAAAGTGATTGGCCATTAAAATCTTCAAATAGGAAAAACATTTCATAAGAATATCATCTAATCTTGTCAAGAATCAATTAAAATAAATGCTTCGTTTCTTTAAGCTTAAGCTATGGCTTTTGAAGTATAGACTTTGACCTTGTATGCATAGGTTTAACTAAATAAAAGTAGATTTAAATTTATCCGGTTTAAATGTCCTTTGAAGTGTTCGAAGTGAATTTGAAAAAGATGTTCTGGACATTACGATCATAAAAAGAAATCATTTAAATTGATGTAACAATTCAATTAATCTCTTATTTTTAACTATTATAAATTATATTTGATCATTTAAGACTTATTTGAGTGTATGAGATTGATATTTATTTAATAGAATCGAATGTGTTTTGGATAACAAAAACTAAATTTAGTATAGATTTTTTCTTTTTTTTGGTATGAGTACAATTGCATCGAATAAAAACATTGGTCAATGCCATCACGTTGAAAGCTAGGACATGGAGTATGAAGAAACCAATGTGAATATTACCGTAACCAACAAAAATAAGCAACTAATACATATTAACATCCAATCTCGTGATAACCATCTACTTGAAAAGGTATTACGAGACATCAGTCCTCCAAAAGCAGACTGATTATAAATGATTCTATGAATCAAACCTCTATAACTGAGCTTTACTAGATATCTAATCTTTCTACGAACTTTTATTAATTAATTCCCACTAGGTTAGCAACTAATCATACATTATTACCGTAGTAACGAATTATATTTTTAAGATAGAAAAAAAAATATACACTGACCCTTTTAAATGGGTTAAGGAGATTTGGAAGAATGGGCCGGGTTATTTTAAATGGGTTGGGTTATTGGGTTAAAATAAGGAATATGTTTTTTTTTAAAAATCGGGTCAATTTGGGTCCGTCCGTCTAATGAGGGGTAAATTTGGTGAAATTAGTAACAGAAGGATAAAATTAACTTTATTTTGACGGCGAGGATACATTTAAACAATAAATCAAAGTTGAAGGATATTTTTGACCCTTTATCCTTCTTTTTATTTATTTTTAGTGCTGAAAAAGTTACAATCAACTAGTAATTTATTAAGGAAAGGCTAAATTATTATTAATTAGGAGGAGATTAGGTATTAAGATCCAACGTGTTAGGAGATTCTCTTGAGATACTTTGTAGATCCTATTTCTTAATAAACCAATCTTATCCTCTAATTAATTAATTAAAAATTTAATAAATTGGTCAATGTTTTGGTTTAAGACTATTTATGTATTTTTTAAATAAACAAAAATTATAGTGATTCACGCGGAATGAAGAAAATGTTACCAAATAAAAGGAAAATGTGATTAAATATATTGTTTAATTAAATGTGGATATTTAAATTTAAAATATGTGGGAATATATTTTTGGAGAAGTTACACATATGGTTAACAAATATTAAATACCTAGATACTTCTTTCGTTAAATAGCAATTGCTCAAATATTAAATTTGGTTGCAAGTGTGAAAATAAGATTAGCCAATATCTACAACAAGATGTTATAAGTTAAAAAAGAAATCATGATTGTTTGAATTTAATTGTGAAATAGTAAAATATCATATAATTGATTTTGCGTTCAGTTTTGCTAGGTATTAATCTTCGTTCAAAAATAATATTAGCAAAAAAAAAATACTCAAATACAGAGCAGGTATTGCCATATTTTTTTCTTTCTCCATGTGATATCACGCACTCAAGAAGCAAAAGAATGATCTTATTGTCTGATTTTCTAAATAAGAATTCGATCGGCCAATTACCCTTCTTCTTTTTCAAGCTTTTAGGTTTTCAATTAGTTGTTAATTGATTTTCTTGTGTTTAATAGTTTATGGCCGATTTACGTTGTTCCATTACATTAATAATGTGATACGATGTTCAAAGACAATTATATCTTTAATGAAATTAATAAATGTATTATTAATATTATGTAAGTTTACAGATGCATGTTATACGTAACATACTAAAAAAATAAAATGATAGTATATTAAAAATAAACGTGTCAATCGGTTCACGTGTTAATGCCTTCTACAAATGAAAAAAAAAGTATTTCCCTTCCATACGTATGTACTTTATTTTCCTTTACGGCAACCACCAACAGACAAATTTGCTTTCGTTTCAAAGTTTCAAAGGCGTTTTGCATCATCACTAACCGCCAAAACACTTTGTTTTGAATGTCGTAATATATTGTGAAATTTATCATTACGTAACGGTGAAATTTTTTCATTATCTTCTTTTAAATATTCATTACGTATTGAGATGAAACTGTGGGCAACTTTCCAATTCGAGCTATACTTTATACAATGGCAAAAAAGAATTTTGAAATATACAAAAGTAACTACGTGAAATTACAGGATGAAAAAATCTCTTACTTCTACCTAAATTCGCCCTGACTATATATAGGTTCGTATATGTATAAACGAAGTAATAGCACCTACATTTAAAAAGAACTACGTTGTGGAAATGGTTTAAAACATTTGATAAAAATAATGGAATTTCACGTAAAATTAGACAAAAAAATAATAATATAAAGTAATACTAGCATTCATTAAATTTTGCATGCACAGCCTGAGCCATATACTTAAGTTAGGACCAAAAATTTAAAGGTGACATAATTATTAAGTAGTATTATTACAAGCAGAGCCCAACTTTCTTCTTTAGTATTTTAATTAAATTATAATTTGTTTTCTCCTACGATTTTCAAAAAGGTTTATTCCAAAATTAATTTATCTCTAGCAATGTCATTGGCGAGAACCATTTTTTCTGTATTAAATTGTAATTATTTTTTATTAAAAGTGTTCATATTTGTTAGTAATGTTTTCCATTTTTTTTCCAAAACTGAATTAGTAAATTGTTTATTTATTTATTTATGATATTTTAATCATCATATAAAATTTAAAAAAATCAACTAATATAAAATGATGAGAATCATTTTTTCTTCTTAAATACACGTCCTCATAAATTTTGTTAATATGACCAGAAACTTAAAAAGTTTATAATATCATTTTTATTTTAAACTAACTGATATTTTTTCAATTAAAATGTATTTAAATTAAAAAAGTAAAAATATTCAAAAAAATAAACTAACGTAATATAAAATATATTATTTTATTATTCTAATTAAATTATGACAAAATCTTTTGAATAAAAGGATTTTTTCGTTCGTCAAATTAATAGTGATTAACCAAATATGAAACGGATGAAAAGGTAATTACTTTTATGTCTATAATTTCAGAAAATTAACATTATTGTCGGTTGCACCAACTACAAGACCAAATTGTAGTAGTACTATTATTTTATGCAAACAAAAAGTTACTCCATTTGCCTAACCATTTTCTCTTCTGTATAAATAAAATAACATTTACTTCAATAAAATGAATAATAATAATAATATCTTTTTTATGACTCAGTTGAATAAGAGAATAATTATTCACGTAATTAATATAGGATCAATTTAAATTCAAAAACTTGGATATCCATTAATGTAATTTCACTTGAAATTGGCACGTCACTGGTTAAGAACCCTATCCAGTAGCCATCTCTCACACACACTAAAAACACACACACAGAGAGAGTGAGTTTAGTGTGTAAGAGAGTCAAAAAAGTCTTTATCCTAAAGTTTCAGAATCAACTCTTCTGACATTCTTCAAACTCATCTTCTTCCCCTTTTTTTCTCTCATTTCAAACAAATAAGAGGAAAAGGAAAAAAAATTACTCGCCGGTTGTCCGGCGACTTCTCCGATCAATTTCTCGGTGACAGTGCAAAAGTTATATATATATATATATATATATATTCATTCAGGTTCTCAAGTTTTGTTACAACTTTGTGTGTATATAGAAATGGATTTGATAGAAGGTGTAGGTGAGAGTTCGTCACCGCCGAGGAGTTTTGGGAGTTGTGCAGTGTATGATATTAAAAACGATGTGTATAATCGTCTTGTAGAAACTGGAAATGCTGAGGCCGTTACTAATCCGGAGCTGCTTCGTGAACAGTTGGATTCTCACTTTGCTCACTTGCCTGTTAGGTTGAATACCTTTTTTATTGAAAAAAATATTTCATCCCCTTAGATTATGAGTTGAGATTTTTTTTTTTTTTTTGTATCTTTCTCTACTTTTTGAATGGGGATTGTGTGGTGATTCTACAAACCATTATAATTAGGTTTTGTGAAGTGTGAATGATTGGGCTATTTATGATAATTGATTAAAGAAGTCAATGAAATTAGCTCTATTTTTTTTTCTACAAAAGCTAAATGCTGGTGGTGATTTATTAAAGTTAACTTGATCAGGGAAGTCAGATTATAGCAAATGTTTAAATAAGCCCTAAGGTTTTGGTTTCAATGTCAAAAGTAGTCAACACTCTTTAAGATTTTTCGTTCGGCTGGGGAACCAAGTATGATATTTAACAATATCTTTGATGCTTCAGTTATGGGTTGGATATTAATGTGGATAAAGCGGAAGATGTGTTGTTGCATCAGAATATTCTTGTTAGAGCAAAAGAACCCGATAACCGGCCTGTTTATCATGTCCGATTTTTAGAGGTACTATTCATCAGATAGTTGCAAGTTCATTATCACTTCAATGCTATCTGATATTGCTAGTGGATCCTGTGCTGTTTAAGTATATACACTAACTTCCCTCCAAGCTCTAGTTACTTTGGTAGCTTTAAAATGTCCGCATTTATCATTGTTGGTTTCTTTTTTGCATGCAGCAGTGGATTTTCTCTTTTACTGATTTGATTGCTTTATGTGATGTTTGGGATGGTGAATTATTGTTGATATGCCACCATCTGATTTAAGTGTCTGTTATTTGATATTCCTATGAACGTTTTACATCAATTTCTTTTTGAAATGGTAAGTATCACCCAAGATCTTTTTTTTAATTGATTTGTTCATTTCATTTGATAGTTTTGTAAAATCATTGTTTTTTTTTGGTTGGATTCTCCATTATTTAGTTATCAACCATTATATATTCATCTCCATTTTATGGGTTTAGTGGTTTCAATAACTCTTTGGTCTGCTTTCTTCACCAATTAAAGGAGACATTCCTTTACTGCTGATACTTTCCTTTAGTACTACACTATATAGTTGATTTTATTCAATATAAGTGATATATAAGGATACAACTAAGTCATTGTTCATTTGCTATCTGAATTAGGTATCTATTAGTGAAATAATCTGACAAGATTGTGGTTATGTCATATTGGATGTGTATCGCAGCGGATTCTTGCCCTTTGTAGATTAAATTGTGTTTCATTGAATTGATTATTTCTATCTTGCAAACTTTATACTCTTAATAGGAGTGATAAGTTTCCTCTAGAGATTGGTTTCTTGTTTGATGTAATCACCTTTGATTATAACCTAATGCTCGTTTTTCATTTTGTGTTTCTTGACAGAATTATTGGACTAGATTCGATGATGCAGAGGGTCAGGATGACTTCAATGATTTTCCGGCTTCAAAGGCAGGTGGCAGCTTAAATGATAAAGGGATAAGGTGACTTTTATAATTTTTGACAACTTTTACCTGTTAACTTTTTTTGACTAGGAACTTAGTTTTACCTAATGGGTTAGACTAATATGCTTTAGTTTGCTTTCATCTGCCTATGTCCGCTGCTGCCTTACTAAATACAGGAAGGGTATGAATGACTTTGAAACTTGCTCTAAGCTTGAGGACCTAAATTTGGATGTTAGAAAGAATTTTAATGACGAAGAAGAAATTCTAGCAGAAGATTCTAGCCGAAGGTAGTTTTGGGGAAAACTTTTGTGATAATTTCTCCTCTGTATCTGTCTTCTTTCTTTTTTGATTTTATGTTAAAATGGACTTCTTAAAATATCAAAGCATCTAGAAAATCGGAGTATTGTTCTGAATATGGAAGTTTCTGAAATTTTAGGTCTAATATTTGTTTAACTTAGACTATGGTATTTGTAGTATTTCTAATTACTACATGTAAGCTAGAAAAAGTTTTCATTTGTTGAATACTTCTGCATCCAAAATTATGTGAAAGAGAAAATTGCAGTCAAATTGAGAAGTAATTGAGAAAACCACTGTCAAAGGATTGCAAAATAATTGAGACAATTACAGCAAAAGAAATATGAATGTGATATTCAAAAAATGAATTATGCTACAAAGAGAGAGAATTACTCCTTGTAGTGTGAAAGATCAAAGGTAAACCAAACATTTAAAAGTTGAAGCAAATTTTTAATTTAAAAATCACTTGTAGAATCTTATTGTTAGTCAAAACCTCTTTGCTGATAAAGCATGCAAGTAAATCATCTACTTTTGTCGCCCACAATTTTCATCTCCTGTTTGCTTGAAAACTTGCCCGGAAACTAGATTCAGGTTTCCACCATTCTGCTATCCATTTTCATTCAACTGGTAATTTGTTTTAACTCAGTTATCATGATCATGAAGTTGTCTCTCTGTGGGATGGAATATTTAAGCCATAGAAAACAGATTGCAAGTATCCTGCAATATATTCAGTAGTTGACCACCATTAGTTGTAGTGCAGGCATGACGTTTCACGTATTCTAGTCCATGAAGTTATCTTTTCCACCATTGACAAACCCAAGCTTCTTAGTCAGGTAACTATAAGAGGGTACATATGCTTAGAATATACTTAATTGAACCTCTGCTTAGTTTATTGCTTGCTCTTTGATATTTTTTTTTTTGTGTGCATTCTATCTGTGTTTTCTGTGAGTGGAATACTGAAGGGAGAGATCACTTATAGAAGGCTTTGCAGCATGTTTATTCTATTAACCAACTGTTAGAATATGAATAGGTTTATACAATCCTATTAGAATATGAATAGTTTATACAATACTATTAAAATAGGAATAGGTTTATATAATCCTATTAGAATAGGAATAAGACTACTAAATAGTATCCTATTTGGTAAAGGATTGTATTCTATGGTCTATAAATAGGGTCTCATGTAATAATGTAGCTACAACAACAATTCAATAATATTATTTTGCTATATTTCTCACATGGTATCAGAGCCTCTACGAACTTCAGAGCCTATACGATCTTGGTAACAATCAAAGAGCTTCCGCTGTCGGCGGGCGGCTATTACTCATATATGCCGCCCGTCCGGCCAATGATTATGTTAGCAAAAGTTGGGTCACCGTGTATCTTTCTAGTGACTAGTTTCCTATATTTAATTTTGTAGCACCGTACCATCTTTCCGGTGATTACTTTTTCATATTTAATTTTGTAGTACCGTCCCATCTTTCCGGTGACTACCTTTTTTTTGCATATCTGATTTGCATAGCACCGTGCATCTCCCGGACTACTTTTCATATTGAATTTGTGTAGTACCGTGGATTTTTTTCCGAACTATTTTCTCATATCTGAGTTGCATAACATCATGTGTCTTTTCAGTAACTTAGATTTGATTTGCATAGTTCCATTCGTCTTTTTCGGTGACTCCTCAAATCTGATTTGCGTAGGGTTGTGCTATCATTCCAATCCTACCTATATAATTTCTCTTTTTCATTAGGGTCGTGCCATCATTCCGACCCTACCCATATTATTTCTCTTTTTTTGTCAATGGGGTCGTTCCATCAATTTGAACTATCCTATATAATTTCTATTTTCTAGTTGGGTCGTGACATCATTCCGACCTTACCTATATAATTTTATTTCTTGTGACCATTTTTAGCCATCAAATCTAATACTACGGCATATGAGCATGTTTCAATAAATTTTTTGGTGACTTTCTTATTTAATATTAACTCATCTATTGATGCAAACATGATCCTTATACTTTATATTAGATTTGAGCACTTCGTTGCTCAGGGGGAGTTTAGTAGCCTTGTATGTCGATTGTGTTGTGTCATCGATTGTGCAGATCACTCTATGGTCTAGAACAATTTTCCTCAAGCTTGGGTTGGGAAGTTCAACACCAACATTATGAATCAAATTCAGTATTTCATGCGAAGATTAAGCACATTGAGATTTACCGGCATTATGCATCAAATCCATCAAATCCAGTATTTAATGAGAAGACAAGCACATTAAGATTGACCGTCAATTTTGTGAAGTCAGCAAATATCTCACCAAGCCCTCATCGATCCCCGTGTTAATTACATTTGTAACAAGCTAGATGCACGAATTGTACGCACTAGCTTGAGGGGGAGTGTTAGAATATGAATAGGTTTATACAATCCTATTAGAATATGAATAGTTTATACAATACTATTAAAATAGGAATAGGTTTATATAATCCTATTAGAATAGGAATAGGACTACTAAATAGTATCCTATTTGGTAAAGGATTGTATTCTATGGTCTATAAATAGGGTCTCATGTAATAATGTAGCTACAACAACAATTCAATAATATTATTTTGCTATATTTCTCACACCAACTACTATTGATAGCTGATAGACCTATGTAAGAAATTACCAAAGCAAGTCGAGTTACATAAAATTCTGTAAGACATTTTTGCTGGATTCTCCTCTTGTTTTAGTTCTCGTATGTGTATCCATATCTATGGTTTGTGTTGCGACAAACCTTTTTGCTTTCTCCTTCACCAATTAAGGAAACAAAGTTTCATGTTTGGAAATATAATTAAGTAAAGGAAGTGCGTCCTCTAGTATTTTAAGCTTTCGGATGAGATGATCTCATGCTTCAATATGCTATCAGTGTTAGGGTCCTCATGTCATGTTATCCATGCTTATGCTAACTAGGTCTTGGCGTGCGGAGTGCTAGGGTGGTTAGATTGTCTGCACATTGGTTGAGGAGTAGGGTGTTGTTTTCTTATGTTGTCTTGACAATCCTTACCTCATGAGCTAACTTTGTGTTTGACCGTTTGAGTTAGGCCTCACAATTCAACACTTTACTGCTTTCATTAATATCATTAACTTTGTAATTTGATTTTAATATATAGTCAAAGACGTTCAATCATACCTGATTTCTGTTTTTTTTTTGTTAAAATTTTACAGAGCTCTTCCAAAAATTCATCTTGTATGTGTTTTTCATATTTTTATCTTCATGCTAAAAGTCTTCTTTGAATGCCTATATCCTGGTGGTTTTGCATAATGTTATGTTGAGATCGATGGTTATAGTTCTGTTCCTTGGAATTGTATTCATGTGGTTATAATTCTTTTTATTAATGTGATGTCATGTTCTTTAACTGACTGCTTCCTATCTAGCTCTCTGCTTTACTTTCTGACATAGGGCTTAATATCCGAGAAGCTCATGTTTTCTCAACAACTGATGGGTACTCATTAGATGTATTTGTGGTGGATGGATGGCCTGTTGAGGTATGCTTTGTGTTGCTCACCATTTTTAGTAGGTTTGATGTACATATTCTAATATCTTGTTTCATATCAATGTTTCTACACTACCACTTTCTTTTGTGTGAGTACTCTGGTGGGTCTTCTTAATTTAATAGATTTCAGTTTCGGGGTTTAAAGAACGAATGATTTACGGATTATATGATTGTGCTCTTAATTTTGTCTCTCAATTTACTATTTCTATCCTTATAGATTTGTACGTATGCTGAATAATGTCTTGGCGTTTTGGTTAATTATCATGAGATACAACCAAAACCTTTCTTTTCAATAAAATAAAATATATATCTACACGCACATGAGGAAAATCTTCTATTTAGTCAACATAGGGTAGTGTAAACCTCAGTGGAAGTGAGCATTGTGATAATATTTCTTGCATGGCAGGTGTGTGTGCTATGTGCAAAAGTTGCTGACTTTTCCATGTTATGGTCAGGATACAAAGGCTTTGCATGAAGAATTGGGGAAAGCTATTGCCAGAAGTGAGGTGATTCTTTTGATTTCTTCTTATTGTGATATTATTCCTTTTGACTCTTACAGATTCCGCTGTGGAGTTCCGTTGAATAATCAGTTTCAGGGTTGCTTGCAACGTCCTCTAAGAATAATAATCATTTGAACTTATCAAAAATAGAAAGAAAAGCATCATTTTAGAACATAGCTACAACAATAACAACATACCCGGTGAAATCCCACAAGTGAGGTCTGAGGAGGGTAGAGTTTATGCAACCTTACCACTACCTTGTAGAGGTAGAGAGACTCCTTCTGAAAGATCCTTGCTCAAGTGCAACAGATCCAAGAGCAAAGAAGAAGAAAACGTAGCAACTATTTAGGCAAGCTGCAAGCAGTGCAAAGCCTACAAGAAAGGAACAAGAACAACAAAATAGTGCGACAACATATGATAAATATCAAAAACAAAAACTATAAGAATACAACTAGAACAACAACAAACACCAATATGCATAAACCTTCGAAAAGCTAAACAATGATCCATTACTTACTGACCTTCTACCCTAATATGCATCCTCCACGCCTATCTAAGGTAGTGGCGGATCTAGAATTTTCATTGAGGGAGATCAAAAGATTCAAATAATAAAAATATAATTCTTGGGATTTGAACTTGGACCCAACCTCTAATTTTGTGTTCAAGGATTCAAAATCTATATATGTAAAAAAACAATTTAAAAAATACCTTCTATATTCGTGTAATTTTTTGCCGAGGCAGTTTGGGTGAACCCCCTCACTACTCTCTAGATCCACCCCTGATCTATTGTCATGTCCTCGGTAATTTGAAGTTGTGTCATGTCATGTCGAATCACCTCTCTCCCAAACTTCTTCGGCGTACTCTACCTCTCCTCGTATCTACTATATCCAACCTCTACAACATAACTGCTCTTGATATATGCAACTTGAGAATTTTGGGGGTTTATGTTTCAGACGTTTCGTCTATTATCTCGACAAGTTCCATACCTCAAGGCCGTGCTGGGACCATTATAATCTTGTCTATAATATTCTTTTTAGATAATCTAAGAGAAATATTAGAAATTCCCACATTGGTGCAATACTAAAGCTTGTGGGAAGAGTCTTACCTCCTGTGGTTTTCAAGATATGCTGCTAATTATGAAGAAGAAATTTTTGTATGACATCCCCCATGAAAGGAAAAAAGAAACAGACAAAAAGGAAAAGGGTAAATTTCAGTTCCACTGATATCTAATATAACTTCTCTTTTTAAAAAAAAAGTAAAATTCAATTCCACTGATGTAGCCTTTTCCTACTTAGGGTGGCATAGGGTAAACCATGAGTAACTACTTTTGAAAAGGAAAATATTTTTGAAAAGGGGGTAGGCCATAAGTAACTATATACTTCCTATATAGTATCATATTTATGTGGATGATATAGCTGCTAAATTCTTGAGATTTCCAGTTGGCCGTCATCAATCAATTTAATTCTAGCTGATATGTGATGTGTAATGTTTATCATAACCAATTTTTGTTCATCAAAAAAAGATATGTGATGGGTATCATTAGTAGAATCTCTGCAGGATTTGTTTCGTTGTTGTTATTGAAGCTCATAAGTGTCATGTAATTTACTTAACAAGTTGTAATGATCATATATGCTGGATGACACAGGGAACGTGGTCTGGTTCATCTCATTCTAGGTCAGCTGCTGAAAAGGTTATAGTCGCACGATCAAACCCTGAGGACTGGGAAATTGATAGAAGATTACTGAAGATTGGAGAAAGAATTGCATCAGGATGTTGTGGCGATTTGTGAGTTTATGATTGTATTCCTCTAGTGGTTTTGCATAAATTCGGGTTCCCAGCTTTCCATGACCTTGTCTTCTAAATGCTTACTCATATGAAGGTATCGTGGGATGTATCTTGGTCTGGATGTTGCAATCAAGGTCCTTCGATCTGAGCATTTGAATGACACATTGGAAGATGAGTTCGCTCAAGAAATAGCAATTTTGAAGTAAGTGATGTAGCTCTTATGTCTTATGAAGCTTATTAGTTTAGGGAATGAGACAGAAGGTACTGGGTTGATTCATACTTCTCATGTGTATTGTGTTGCCTGCTAGAGGGATTATATTAACTTGTAGGACGAAGTCGAATTTTATTCCAGGATGAAGACTTGTTTGGTAAGAGATCAAGGGTACCAGAGTAGTACTTATTGCTTGTAAATCATGAAAAAGGTTCCAAAGATTTATATGTTAGATACAGGAACCTCTTTATGTGTAGATGCTGGTACTATGTGATCTTGTAAACACTGAGTTAGATAACATGCTTTGTTCTGTCATATGAATGGCATGATGACAAAAGATAGTGAATTAGAGTGTGCATCAATTGCTTAAGAAGTTATCTTTTGACAGGCATATTATTAAGTAATGTGTTGTGATTGGCAATATTATGTGCTGTTATATTTTGTGAATGACATATTATTTATTAGTATAACTTTACACATGTATGTAGTCTATCTACCAAAAGAAAAGCTGGCACATATACGCTCATTAATGTGGTTCACCGTAAGATCTTCTCCACAATCTTACAATTTGATCTTATTGCATACAGGCAAGTTCAGCACAGAAATGTTGTTCGTTTCATTGGTGCATGCACAAATTCGCCTCATTTGTGTATAATTACAGGTATACTTCTTTCTGGGACAAAAAGTTGCATGATTTCTTCGAAACTGTTATCATAGTCATGTCATGTCCTTTTGGCTGTCTTTATCTATAAAATCGAAGTTGCAGATTCTCCACTGGCTGGTAGTAAACTGAAGAGATGTGTGTAGTTGTTGAATGCCGCAATTTTTCCTGTACTCTGTTATTTCATTTAATAGCATCATTTAGTTATTGTTGTTATGTGTACATTATGTCGGGATAGGGATAAGTACGAGATAGAGAAAATTTAGTTTTAGAGGACTCCTAATTATGCTTAAAAGACAAATTATTCACTAAGTAACGAACTGAAATTCTCCCAAATAGTATGGAATATATAGAGGATTCATATCGTCACCCAGCTGGCATGGTTAATTGATTGATCGATGGACTGATTGCTTTTGAATGCTCTTGCATAAAATAGAATGTGGTCCTGTGCATGCATTACTTGTCACCTCTTTTAAGTTTGGGAAAAGGCTCAAATATGCCATCGAACTTTTAGAAAAGGTTCATTTATGCCATCCGTTAAAAGTTTGGCTCATTTATGCCATTGTTGTTAAAGGAAAGGTTCATCCATGCCATTTTTTTTAACTCCGATTTTGTAAAACCACTTTTTACACATCAAACAAGGTTTAACACTTTTCTATTGGTGTTTTTGGATCAAATGTATATTTTTTGCTTCTACATCCCTAAGAACACTAAGAACACATAAGAACATTAACAATTCCCAAATTTCAAATTTATTCAATTCTTCACGAATTGTCTCAAAATTCAAGAGTAGTTTCGCTCCGAGCTAGATATCAAAACTCAATTTCTTTTGAGCTCAAATTCAACCTAACTCAACAAGACCCAATTGAAATTTCTTCAAAGTTTCAAAGATTCAACATTCTTTAATGGTAGATTCTGCACAACTTCGAATCATTTGAAATTTGGAACATAAACTCAAAAAAACTAGTCAACAAAGATCTAATGTAAAAAACTACAAAAACAAGAATCAAAGAAAATTTTAAAATTTTGGGACTAATTTTGTTTTTTGGAATATATTTTTTAAATATGGGTGAATTTTTGAACTCTACAAATGATGTTAGAATTTTATTTTTTAAAAAAAGAAATTAATGATGTAGCCGAAATTTGAGATGATTTCGTAAAGAATTGAAGATGTTGAAAATTTGGGAGTTGTTTATGTTCTTTAGGTGTTCTTGGTGTTTTTAAAGAAAAACAAACAAAAAGTATACATTTGATCCAAAAACACCAATACAAAAGTGTTAAACCTTGTTTGGTGTGTAAACATGGTTTTGCAAAACTGGAGTTAAAAAAAATGGCATGGATGCGCCTTCTCTTTAACAGCAATGGCATAAATGAGCCAAACTTTTAATGGATGGCATAAATGAGCCTTTTCTAAAAGTTCAATGGCATATTTGAGCCTTTTCCCTTTAAGTTTTAAGCTATCAATGCAAGGTAGTTTGCTCATAATGCTCAAATTCTGAAATATTTACCCTCTGTTAATGCTGGTCGTTTGTGTAGAATTCATGCATGGTGGGAGTTTGTATGAATACCTGCATAAAAACCATGTTGTATTAAAGCTCTCCCAATTGCTAAGCTTTGCAATTGATGTCTGCAAAGGAATGGAGTACTTGCATCAAAACAATATCATTCACAGGGATCTGAAGGCGGCAAATTTACTTATGGATTCAAACAATGTAAGTTTCTCAAACAATGAAGTAATTCCATCCTTAGTCTTGTTACAACTTGGCTGCATGAGCACTGATCCTTTTTCCTTTGGTCACAAATCAATCTTTATCTGTGATTCTTCAACGTTTTTTTCCTACTTTTTGAGTAACTGTTATGTTCAGTGCTTATTCTATTGAACTGTAGGTTTGATATAACTGGTACTATATCATAATGGGATTGTAATTGAATTATAACAGCTGAAAAAGGAATGTCCTATTTTATATTATTTTAGATTTTCTCGTGACAGTGAATTCATAATGTTATGATCGAGGGAAGAAGGGGATTTCCCTATAAAAATAGAAGCTTTGAATTACTATGGATCTTCACACCTAACATATTTACCTGGGATCAATTCGTGTACTGATTTGTTTCTCCTCTTTTTTAGTGCTCCTCATTTGAATGTGCACCTGTTCTTTTTGCTGTAGTTTTTCATTATCTACAATATGCTTATTTTGATTGACTTTATAATCTGCGATAAGGTTGTTAAAGTGACAGATTTTGGTGTTGCTCGTTTCCAAAATAATGGAGGTGTCATGACAGCTGAGACTGGAACATATAGATGGATGTCTCCTGAGGTCCGACTATCTTCTTTTCTAAATCCGTCAATTACTTGATTCAGGAGTATAATTCAATTATATACTAGTAATTTTGTCGTGGATAACTTACCACTCCTATCTGCTATATTTGTTGCATAGCATAACATAGCATGTATAACAATTTAAATAATGACATTGGTGTACAAGGGTGCTTGAGACATTTGGGAAGTCTTCTCATGGGGGTGGGGGGGTCTTCTCGTTTAGTTATTACTACAGCAGTGTGCAAGATCTTGGTCATGGTTCCATGTTTTTCTATGATAGAGGAGTAGCTTATGTGCTTTATTTGTTTCCTCCACCCTGTTTGATGATAATTTATTAACACCAAGGTCTGCGTTTTGTGGCTAATGTATAAGAAGTATATTACCACGTGCAGAATTATGTTGTGCTGCTGCAAACTTGGTCTATTAAACTTTTCTTTTCCTTTTAGATCATCAATCATCAGCCCTACGATCAGAAAACAGATGTGTTTAGTTTTGCCATTGTTATTTGGGAGCTTTTAACAGCAAAGGTATTGACCTGTCATGAAAAAGGTCACATGATCGTATTAGAAGTTAAGTTTGTTATCCTCCTTTGATTTGTATGCTTTTTGATGCTTCAGGTTCCATATGATACCATGACTCCACTACAAGCTGCACTAGGAGTAAGACAGGTCTGTACCACTGGAATGAAATTTTTTGTGTCACGTGATCGTATTAGCAAATTTTCATTTAGAAGTGCATATTTGTGCTGTAAAACTTGCATGGATATGAAGTTTCTGTAGCGCTGTATGGTTGGTTAATGCTAGCTAGCCTCATCACATGCTACCTGTGTTTTACGAACCCTTGAACACAAGTGAGATCCTTTTTATCTAAATGATAGTGTGCATTGCCATATGCTTCCATCTTGTGTACGATCCTAGTCCTTCTAATATGCATAGTTGGAATTAGATGACGTGCATGAGCTAAACACCACTGCGTGCAATATCTATATTATGTGCATAATTGCTTATAAATCCATGACATAAATGGACACTTACTTGCCTCTTTGTTAATCCTATTTATATTATGTCTCCCTAGGGCCTCCGACCCGAGCTTCCAGAAAATGCACACCCGAGGCTATTAGACTTGATGCAGAGATGTTGGGTGGACATCCCTAGTGATAGACCCAGCTTCTCTGAGATTAAAGTTGAGCTTGAACTACTCTTACATGAAATTGAGGTAAAAAATGTCTCAGGGTGCAATGTTTTGATTCAATGTCCCTTAATTAAAATCCTGTAACAATTTCTTTGATGGTGTGTCTCACAGGATACCATAGAGGCATCAAAAGGGAGTTGAATGATGCGTGCTTGCATATATTGGACTAACGACACTTCTTACCAGTAACAATAGAAGATTTTCTTTTACTTACGCCATATATACCCGAACCTTTTAACTTTTTTGGTGAGATATCTATGCCACAAGCATAAGGTAGAGTCCACTGCTTTTGGCCATTTTGGAGTTGAGAGTAAAGGTGATTCATTTTGTGATAACTAAGTACGACTAACATCCTTTGTAAAATCTTTCTACCTATTTTACCCATTTGAGAAGTTTGGTCGTGTACTAACATTTGCTGTTTTACATCAAATTAATTAATTATAATTTCCTAACATAATTTAATTTAATTGTTTTGGGCATGTTGGATTGGGGAGATATTGATGAGTTGCCTCTTAACTGAGTCCGGAGCTTAAAGGGTATAAAATGTTAACAAAAATTTTAAAATTGTATATAAATTTTTATTTTAACCAAAACGGTAAAATCGTTGGAATAGCAGCGATATAATTCGCCAGAAAAAGAAAAATCGCTGCAAATTTTTTTTTAAAAGAAATTGCTGTCAAGGCAGCGATTTTCAAAATAATTTTTTTAATGTTTTTTTAATAAAACGTTGCCTAGGCAGCGTTTTATCTTTAATTTTTTTTATTATTAATTTGAATTTAAAAAAAATAATAAAAAATTAAGAGCAAATCGCTGCAAGGGCAGCGATTTATATCAAAAAAATTTTTTGTTGTTGTATCAACTTGAGGCTTCAACTTTTTGATACAAATAGCTGCCCTTCCTCAAGTTGATACAACATTAAAAAAATAAAAAAATAAAATTTGATACAAATCGCTGCCCTTGCAGCGATTTGCTTTTAATTTTTTTTTTTAAATTCAAATAAATAATTAAAAAAAAATAAAGGTAGCGTTTTATTAAAAAAATATTTTAAAAAAAATTATTTTAAAAATCGCTGCCTTGATTTCTTTAAAAAAAAATTTTTTTTAAAAAAAATTAAATTTTGCAAATCACTGCTATAGCAGCGATTTTGCTTTTTCCGGCGAACTAAATCGCTGCCATTCCAGCGATTTTGCCGTTTTGGTTAAAATAAAAATTCATATACCATTTTAAAATTTTTTTAACATTTTATACCCTTTAGGCTTCGGACTCTCTCTTAACTGCTGTTTCCCTCAATCCCTCTTTTGTACAGCATCAAATATAACCGCTATTTACCTCTATATCCCCTCATTCTTACAGCATCAATTAAACCGTTCTCTTCTTTTATTAACTGTGTACATACATAAGGTAAAACACTTGCTGCACTACTACTACAAATTTTCTTCACCCCCTTGTTCTATAAAGTCAAGTAATTGGTGATTACCATCTTCTAGATCAAAGCCATCATCATGAAGACGAAGAGGCGGAAACGTCGAGAAGATTCACCATGTTTGACTCAGATATAAGGTACAAATCTCATCAAAATCCCAGGAAGAAAAGAAGTAAGTTGTTAAGAATTAGTGATAATAATTCCCTTAGAAACAGTACAAGTACTGCTAGTACTTCTGGTCTTATTACTACTAAGCCTAAATGTACCAAGAAACCACCAGACCCTAATGCACCAAAAATAACTAGGCCTTGTACTGAATGTGGCAAGAAATTTTGGTCATGGAAAGCACTATTTGGCCATATGTGTTGTCATCCTGAACGCCATTGGCGCGGTATTAACCCTCCTCCCAATTTAAAACGACAAGTTCGTTCTTCATTTCCCCAACAATCCAATATTTCTGTTTCTACATCAGACGAGGATCATGAAATCGCGGAGTTCTTATTGCTCTTGGCTAATGGACTCAATGATGAACATCTCGAGAACGTTCATCAATTGGTTATGGATGAAGGAGTTGAAGAAAAAGGTGTGATTGAATCAGGGACACCTTCTTATAACTGTTGTAAATTTGAGTGTTCAAGTTGCAAGAAGGTATTTGGTTCACACCAGGCATTATGTGGATATAGGACAACTCACAAGAATGTGAGGGGTTGTTTTGCAAATACAAAAACTATTGGGGACTGTAGCCAGCAATTAGAAGATGGCACTAATATGTGCTCCTTACAACAAGGGAGAGGAAGTGACAAATGAATATATTACAAGCAATGATAACAAAAGATTGATGGTTTTGGGGCATAAGTGTAGTATATGTTTGAAAGTTTTCTCAAGTGGACAAGCTTTCACAAAAGATGTCATTGGGAAACAACAACAACAATAACAGATTCTGACTTAACACGAGGTATCGTTGTCAATGTCAATCCAATGGAGCAAGAAAATAATATTGTTGATAATTTGGATCTTAATTTTCCTCATGTTACAATATCAACATAATTCTTCAGCTTCCCATTCATCTATTTCAGGATTGGAATTGGACTTGAGATTAGGGTTATAATGTATCATAGGAAATATATGTAATAATGATATTAGTGTTTCATATATTTCCTAGGAATATAGGCTAAAGTTTCAATCATCATATATAGGAGCTTGAGTAATTAATTAGAAGGTTTTATGACTCTAAAAATAGGAGTTCAGCTTTTTAGTTGTGATTTGTGCTCCTTAATGTCACAAACTGTACATGTTATTACTAGTATATATGTAGTAATAATATCGTGTGTGAAATAGCAACATTGTTTACATTTAATGAATTGTTGGAGTACGTACTTCATTCAAATGTTTGGTTTATTTGCTTTGTTTAGGCATTATGTAACGTACTATATAGAAATTAGATTTGAATAATCATAGTCTTGGTGTTGAATTTGAACTATACCAAACCTACCACTTCCTAACCTCGACGGAAAGGGCTTTGTCGACCAACGCTTGCCAACAACGGAACACGTGTGGTTACGTTGAAGACCTAACACCCCCTTTAGCACAAGTTTTATTACTTTTCTATCATTCTGTCGCAGAAGGAAAAGGATATCGATTGATCGATTCACCTCTTGAGCTGACCCTCTTCTTCCCTTTCATATTGGGTTGAAACAAAAGTAAAGCAAATGGAGTTCTCGGACGTGGAGAATCCCTCACTCCCCATTTTTCAATGATCAAGCCTTGAAAAGTAGAATTAAATCCCCTCAATTCATCCTAGTTAGCGTGGACCGAGATTATACAAAGAACAAAGAGAACTCCTTTCTAGATCTTCCTTTTCTAATTGAAACTAGCAAGTTACTCTATTATATTGATACAAATGACAGATAGAAGGTTGCTTACCCAGTCTAGATGATCCATGAACTTGTATCACAAGTGATGGTTGAATTTGCCTCAAGATATGGAATCTCTATTCTATCAGTTTCAATTTCAGACATGATTATCTAAAAGAAATATATATATTAATATGAGTCGTGATTTGCTTTTTTAAAAATCATTTTTAAATATTTCAAGTATAAAATAACTAAGAAATATATTTAGTAAAAGTCGTCACTTAATTTTTTGAAGAAATTTAGAAAAGGCTTTAATAGATAAACAAACGGGAAAATTACGCGGTTAAGCAAACTTATACTACTTAATTACTCATCACAGCTATAGTTTGCTATAATTACCCTCACGACTAATATTATACATTAATTACGTGTGCTGACTTCGAGTTTGTATAATTAGCCACATTCGTATATATATATAATTCGCCAGAATATGCAAATACATTTGTATTGTATACAATTATCTAATCAATATACATATACAATTCACCTCTGCGACTCTCTGCTCTCTCTCGCTCGCCTCTTCTCCTCCCTCTCCCAATCTCGCTCGCCTCTCTCCTTTCTCCTCTCTCTCCCAATCTCCCTTGCCATATATACAAAATACATATGTATAATATACAACTATTTAACCAATATACATATACAATTCACCTCTCCCCCACTTTTTTCCCTCTCTCTTGTCTCTCTCTCTCCCAATCTCGCTCGCCTCTCTTCTCTCTATAACATGTAGCTACGGATTGTAATTATCAAACTATAGCTATGGAGAATAATTATGTTATTTTTAGTGGTTATATGTGAAAGTTTCCCTATATAAAATTTAAAGAAAATGTCATATTTCCACTTTCAAAATTAGCACTCAAATGTCCGCTAACATGCGATAATCTATTGATTTAATTAAAAATATTGATTAACTTCGGAGAAAAGTTATGTAAAAGTAAATAAGAGTTTTTGAGTCATTTGAAAGAGGGAAAATTAACTTAAACAATTGAAAATAAGATAAACTTAGCAACAAACACTTGAACAAAATCAAGTAAATCAATATAAAACAAATTTCGGTTCATGCAAATTCGAATTTTAATAGAGACATAAATAATAGATAATTTGTCGTGATAAAAATTTGATGGAAATTAAAATATTAACTTTTGACAAATTTAAATTAGTTCATACTTAAGAGTTAAAGAGATTATTTTGGACCTATATATCCTCAAATATAAAATTGTTTTTAAAAATCATTTTCTCAAAAATTTCCTTTTATTCCACACCAGTACTCGAAGAGAAAATATATAAATAGATATAGTTACGAAAATGATGTCTTATGTCTCAAACATATTGAAAATAGCTCTTTAAATATATCTCGATTAATTTTGACATTTTAAATATATCAAAAGTGAGTATTTACGATCTTCATCAAATATTCATTGGGAAAAGGGTTAAATGCCCCTAAACTATTCAAAAAGGTCTAGATATACCCTTCGTTTAAAGTTTGATTCACTCATGTCCTCGCTGTCCAACTTTTGGTCCAAATATGCCCTTATGGGCGTTAATTGTCATGTTGGACATATCCAACTCATTTTTTTATTCTTTAAATGCCACATGGAATTGTCATGTCATTTTAACCTTACCACATGACATTTATATGAAAATGGAAAGATATTCGGACTCATAAACACCTAATCCGACCCAAAAATCAACTCCTTTTAAATTCACTATCCATCCCATTTTTAACAATTTTGTTTAATTTTTATTTTTTTTGGTAAATCCCGAAAATGAGTAATTGATTAATAAAAAATATGAGAAGTACGAAAAAAATATCAATTAACGCCAAAAGTTCACAAATAAATATAGTAACATTTCGTTGTATTATTTTTTTTTCAATTTTTATTTTTTTTCGACAAATCCCGAAAATTAGTAATTTATTAATAAAAAGGGGAAAAATATGAAAACAAAATAAAAAATTTACGTCAAAATTCACAAATAAATATAGTAACCTTAAATTTAAGAATTTCAACAATTTTTTTTATTTTATATTTTTTTCATATTTTCCTATTTTTTATTTGTGAATTTTTTGCGTAATTTTTATATTTTTTCATATTTTTTGTTAATAAACTCATTTTTGGGATTTGCCGAAAAAATTAAAAATTAAAAAAATGTTGAAATTGTTGAATTTAAGGCTACTGTATTTATTTTTTATTTTTTGGCGTTAATTTTATATTTTTTTCATATTTTTTATTAATCAATTACTCATTTTCGGGATTTATCAAAAAAATAAAAAAAATAAAAAAAGTGTTTAAATTGAATTTAAGGTTACTATAATTATTTGTGAATTTTTGGCGTTAAATTTATATTTTTTTCATATTCTTCCTATTTTTTTATTAATCAATTACTCATTTCCGGAATTTATAAAAAAAAAAAAAAAAAATTAAACAAAATTGTTGAAAATCGGTCGAATAATTTATTTAAAAGGGGGTTGATTTATAGGTCGGATTAGATGTTTATGAGTCCGAATATCTTTCCATTTTCATATAAATGTCATGTGGTAAGGTCAAAATGACATGACAATTCCATGTGGCATTTAAAGAAATAAAAAAATGAGTTGGATATGTCCAACATGACAACTAACGCCCATAAGGGCATATTTGGACCAAAAGTTGAACGGCGAGGGCATGAGTGAACCAAACTTTAAACAGAGGATATATTTAGACCTTTTTGAATAATTTAGGAGCATATTTGACCTTTTTCCCATATTCATTTAACAGAAATATATATCTTTTTTTTAAAAATAAAATAAATTGAAAACTCATATTTAGAGGGTTAACTTTTGCTATTTCTCTTGTAGCTTCTGTTATTTTATAATCTATTTATGGTGTTTTATGTAATTTTAAATATTATGTCTTTTTGGGATTTGACTCCTTTCCAAATATGTAGTTGGTTAACTCAACATTCTTTCCACAATTTATTATTTAACTAATATTTATTAAATATTTGATGGAAACCTAATATTTTTCATATTTATAAATTTAAAGGATCAAAACTTAGTATGAATGTATTTAAGAGACTATTATAATATGTACCTCCTAAAATTAGTCCTAATTAAAAAAATGAACCATTTTTGTCATTTTTTTCAATTCAATTAATGGAGTTGGTGAACTTGTCCATTTTTCTACAAACATATAAGATGGTCAACATCTAATTATATATAGACTCCCTCTTATTGTCAATCTTGATCTCAAGGTCTTATATTCCAATGTGTCCCCACTTTAATTTGAATGATAATTCTACACTAATTAAATGACAAGTAAAATAAAACTTTGGATTTTATTTTGCATTTAATAATAGCCTTTTAATTAGGCATTCTTCTTGGAATATTATTCATGGGAATATAATAAGTTAGCTGCCTTTCATGTTTGACTCTTTTAATGTGTGTTTCAACTTAGAAATTTAGAGTTTATTCATGTTTAGTTAAACAATATATACTCTAGAGATCAACAAATCCCAAATAGTGAATTAACCTTATAACTTATCGATAGAACTAGTTGAACTAAAAATAATCAGCAAATATATAATCTATGTATAGCGGTTAAAAAAATAAATAAATTTATTAAACTATTTGTACTAAGAGCCCATTCATATGCTTGTTGATATCATAGGTTAAATTACTTTTTCTTTTTATGCAAATGAGCCTATGATTCTTATAGTTCTTACAATCTCGAACTAGTTAGAAAAAGTAGGTTAATTTTGAATAAGTAAAACCTAAAATTAGAATGAGAAAAGTGATGAAATAAAAAGGCAAATATACAAGATAAAACTTTACTCGCCTTATTTCGTAATTATTTTTAAAAATAAAATATTCTTGGATATATTCCTTGGCAGGAGCGGACCCACCCTGTGTCAAAGGGTGTCGACCAACACTGCTTCTTTGAAACTTTTTACTATTATATTATATATATATAAAAACATCTGAAAAAATAAAAATATCCCTATAAATAACATTAATGACACTGCGTGAACAATTGAGCTACTTGGCTCGTTGGTTTGTAACGCGAATGAATGGTCATTTGCCTCGATAAGGCCTAATTTATCTTTTATTTTTGAGACATTTTCAGAAAAAAGTTTAATATTATAACGATTTGAATATCCAGCCTTCTATATAGTCAAATTAGGCTATAAAATAAGCCAATTATTTATAGTCAAATTAGGTTAAAATAAACTAATTGCACTAGAATATTCAGCACTATTTCTAATGAAGCTATTATGAATACATTTTAAAATACGAAAACTCGCTGAGAAAAGTTTAGTAATTTACTTGACTTACGTTTTAAATAGTTTTTATTAATATAATGTTATTATATCAATTATTTATTGTTTATTAATTTTTAAATATTGATATCGCTTACAAAAAATCATGTATGCTATAGTTCATTGGTTGTTCGATACATGGGAAATAATACATTACTTATCGAAGGGATGTTCCAAGAGGGAAATGAATGTAATTTGTTCCAACCCGAGACAAACAAATTCCGAGAGAAGGGGGATATGTATCTGACAGAAAATAGAAGTGTATCCGAGAGAAGAGGGATATATCCGAGAGGAGATAAAATATATCCGAAAAACATTTAATATAATTTTTTTAAACTAATAACTTTTTTTTTTAGATATTATGATATCTTATTCATGTATTTTTTCCTTAATATAATTGATAGGTCATTGAATTTGAAAGTCAATTTCCCATTAGAAACTCTCAAAGAGGTGTGGTGCCCCGACCCGGCGGCTTGACCATATTTTAGCCATATAAGTTTATGGGTACGAAAAAGTTGGTAAAACTCATTGATGACCATTTTAATTTCTCATAAATAGTTCTTTCATTAAATAATTAAATTAATTATGGCCCCTCCATTGTCTTTTCTATTCCCTATACGTCTCATATGTTTTTTTTTACACGTGATTTAAAAATAATATAATTAAGAAAAATATTTTAATTGATATACTATTTAATTTTTTAAATACATTTTATTTTTGTGTGTCCATCAATATCAAGATTAACAATTGAGGAATTTATTTGAAACTTTACAATATTTATATTTTGAATAGAATTAGTTTTATAGCTTGTTTCGATGATTGTTACCAATTATATTGTATTATATTATAAGTTTTAAAAGAAGTCTGTTTTAATATTGTCATTTAAATTTTATTGTATCGTATCATTCAGATTCATCGTTACATAATAACGAAAAGACACGTTTTATGTAACGATTAATTTAGTGTAATCGCGTTGTTACTTTTATATTTTCTTCTTTTTTCTTTCTTTATTATTTAATAATCATAGTTAATCTTTTATCCTACCTTTTCATAGTAGTTCTACTATGTATCCTACTTTTCTTTGTCGGTTTATCAATCAAATTATATATGTGTGACATTATATAACAACGGAGAACGATACAGTCCATCGAGACATTACATTCATTAAACAATACAATATGATACAATATAACTCGACACAATACAAAACATGATGAAAGAATACATAACAATCATCCAAACAAAGTGTTAAGATAATTTTTGAATTAATTTTAATTATCTTTTTATATTGACAAATAATTTGAGACATAAATTTATAAGGTGGACATATAATATGGGATCAAGTAGCACTATATATTCTTGAATCTGTCAAAAAAATAATTCAAAATAACTAAGAAACACATATAGAGATAAAGAATTTGTGAACTCTAGATGATCTATAAGAATTGAAATTTTAGAAGGAAATTAATTGATTGATAATAATATAGTTATGCTTTCACTTCAGCTATTAATTAATTAAGGACAAGGGCGGCTTAAACACGTAGACCTAAGCCAAAATTGAACAGAAACATTTGATTATTAAAAAAATTAAGATACCTTTTTTTTTAATAAAATACATTCTTTTAGCTCTTTAAGAAATAAATTGTTACTAATTTATTATAATATCTTTTTCCTAATAATTCTTATTCAATTGATAATCACTAATCATCTATATCTTTTTTGACACATAATATTATTCTTAAAGTGTCAAACTTTTTCGAATAATTCTTTTCCTTTTGTATGCTGAAGTTTATATTTTTAAAAGATAGTTTTTTTTTCTTCTAAAAAATTTATTATTGCTAAAAACAAAATTGGGGTCCTCAAATTTTGGGGCCTAAGGCAAAGATTTTTTTCAAAATCATTAGAGCCGCCCCTGATTAAGGAGTACTAATATATATATAGTTATGTCTCACTTCAGCTATTAATTAAGGAGTAATATAGTATTCTTTTTCAGCATAATCAGTTATATTAGCGTGACAACAGAAAAATTCAAAAACTATTCAACCTTCAAAAAAATAAATAATACAAATTCGATGAATAGTAGCCTTCTCTTTCGATTTGTTTGACTTGATTGAGAGGATTAGACTAAATAAGATTTGAAGTGAATTTAGTTAAAGAATTTATAACTTTTTAAAATAAATCTATATATTTAAAGAAACATTTTCTGATTATTCAACTAATAACCGAGATAAATAAATTGAAACTAAAGAGTAATAGTTTTGGACTTAAAAAAAAGGACTAAAATGAAAAGAAGAATTTATATGGTTTTTCTGTTGGGTTGGGCCACCTTCTTAAAATTCTCCCATGGTCCATTTTAAAGGTGAATAACTTCTTACAAATTTTCTTTGTGACAAAACAAAAGAAAAAGAAAATAATAATAGAAAATTGAAGAGACATTGAAAACTTCCTTATATTGTTTGGAATGTGAAAGCAAGAAAGGAAACATATTTTTTAAAATATTTTGGTGAACTTTGTTTTGGGATAATAACACTTCTGGTCCTTTAATTATAAGTTAAAGTAATTTGTAAAGATTTTTTCTATTTAAATAGGTTTTGTGATCTTTTAATTTAAAAGCTTAGTTCAGACAAAAAAACGTCAATAAAATTATCTTCTGGTATTAGCTTAATGAAAATTGTTTTGCTTATATTAATTGTCATTGTATTTATTCGAAAAGCTTTTGATTTTCAACGATAAAATTATAAAGAATGACTTGCAGTGTCAAATGAGTAATGATTTTATTACCGATTGTTTGTTGTCTTAATCTAGAAAAAAATGTGTGTGATAATATTTTTATGATGCTATTATTAAGATCATATAGTTATGTTTTCAATAATAAAAATGTGTTTTAACATTCGTATAAAGATATTAAAGAAAACGTTGAAAGTCTCCTCCTTTCTCTTTTATCTCACTCTCAAAGATAAAGTTTTAATTGAAGCAATTCTTTTTGGAACACGGAGGAGTGGTTTGTGAAAAATAAAGATTATTTTTTGGAGGTACAAAAATATCTTAGATATTTATTAGAACTTTCTAAAATTTGATAGAATAAATATCTTTGATATTTATACTTAAAGAAAAATCTAGATAATTAGATACTTAGAGTAAAGTATAGAATAATCTATATTTTGGTAGATATTTAGACGATAAAGTCATCTAGATTTTTTTTTTTAGATTTTTCTAGAATAATTTCTAAAAGCATCCCTATACTAGTATAAATAGGGGTGACCCTAGTCATTTGTAACCCAAGCAAATCAAGAATAAACCAAATCAAATAATCTTCTACTATAACAAAGTTCTATCCAAAATACTCTTTCTCCTTTCTAGCTTCCTCTTCTTTAGTTGAATCTTCCGATCTTAGTTAACAATCTTGAATTAGCAGAAAATCCATGATTATACTGTTCTTCTGCTATTCTTAACATGGTTGACATCAAATACATAACCTTTCTTTCTTTCTTGATTCTTTGTCTTAATAAACAAATTTCGATTTGTACAGTTCTTTATAATTTTGAATCTTTTTACTCCTCATAAGTGAAATTAAAAAGAAATTGAACCAAGACACGATTGTTTGCCAGCTAACAAATTTAGAATGATATGAAGATTTATCTCGTATACTAATATAATAAAGATCAAGATAAAATATCTCTTTTAAAATTATCAACCCCACAAGCATCAACCAATGCGCCACCTCAATTCTCTTCAATAATTTTCTAAGGTTTCATTTTTTTGTTCGATATGTTTGGACAATCCAAACAACATATCTAGTTATATATATATATATTTTTTTTTTCCCTAGTTAAAATGTTTAGGACTAAAGTCATTTTTAAATTTTGTATTCACTTCTGATTGTGATTATAAATTTTGAACATAAAGAGTTATTATTATGACTTTCAAATGTTACTCGGAGAAGTTAGAGGAAAAACTTCAACTAGATAATCACAATTAACTTCTCTGAGGGTCTTATATGACATGCTAATTCCAAAGTTAGTTAATCATACTTTCGATTCGTTTTATTTTTCATATTCATTCTTTTTTTTATATATATACTAAATATGACAAATAACAATAAAAATATAATTTTAGTAAGTGAACAAATTAGAGTACATGTAAAAATATTTTGGATCAATTAGTATTATAGGAGTGTTTAGGGCCATATTTACTCACCTCTAAAATAGGAGAGAAGAGATGAGAATCCTATTCCTACAATTGGGACCAACTTTTCCACTAGGAATAAAGTATTTATATATATAACATGCATCTACTCCTTTTCTCTTAATTAATTAATGCAAATCCAGCTAGGATTATTTTGTTTTCTTGTCTCTTTATGTTTCTCATTTCTCAACCTTAATTAATTAATAAAAAAGACCTAGCACTAGCTAGACAATAAAGTCTTCTAGATTCCTCTAAAAACAAAGCAAAATAAAAATAAGAAGTACCTCTTGGAATTTGATAAAGGAAATCACAACAATATTTATTCAATGAAACTTATTGATCTTATTACAAAGTAGTTTGACTTATAAAATTCAAAAAGTCAAAATTCAAAAGCACATAAACATGTACGACTATGGTACGTAAATAAATATATATTACATGCATCCAATATATAAATATTTCAACAACTTCACGAGATATACAACTACGTGAAGTCAATGGCACAAAACACAAAACAAAATAAGATAAATGTCCCTTTGTGGCTTTAATTACTACTTCTTTAAAACTCTTCAATTTATTCTGATCCCATGGGCCTTTTCCCTTCTTAATTATTCCTCTTGCCCTGCATGGATTGAATTATCGATGAAATTAGATGAAATTCAAGTATTATAGTCAATGTGCTTAATTTAGTAGGATAATATAAAATTGTGATAAATATACCTCGTTCGAGAGTGTGAAACTAGTAGTGGCTAGGAGGAGGTGGAGAAGTGTAATAGTAAGGGGCTGGAGACTTGTGAACTGGAGGTGGGGGTGATTTGTATTTGTAAACGGGTGGTGGGGGTGACTTGTATTTGTAAACGGGTGGTGGTGGTGACTTGTACTTGTAAACTGGAGGAGGTGGTGGAGGAGATTTGTACTTGTAAACAGGTGGTGGTGGAGATTTGTACTTGTAAACGGGTGGTGGTGGAGACTTATACTTGTAGACTGGAGGTGGTGGAGATTTGTACTTGTAGACCGGAGGTGGTGGAGACTTGTATTTGTAAACAGGTGGTGGTGGAGATTTGTACTTATAGACTGGAGGTGGTGGAGACTTGTATTTGTAAACGGGTGGTGGTGGAGACTTGTACTTGTAGACTGGAGGTGGTGGAGACTTGTATTTGTAAACGGGTGGTGGTGGAGACTTGTATTTGTAGACTGGAGGTGGTGGAGACTTGTATTTGTAAACGGGTGGTGGTGGAGACTTGTACTTATAGACTGGAGGTGGTGGAGACTTGTACTTATAGACTGGAGGTGGTGGAGACTTGTACTTATAGACTGGAGGTGGTGGAGACTTGTACTTGTAGACTGGTGGTGGTGGAGACTTGTACTTGTAAACGGGTGGTGGTGGAGACTTGTACTTATAGACTGGAGGTGGTGGAGACTTGTACTTGTATACGGGTGGTGGTGGAGACTTGTACTTGTATACTGGAGGTGGTGGAGACTTGTACTTGTAAACAGGTGGTGGTGGAGACTTGTACTTATAGACAGGTGGTGGTGGAGACTTGTACTTGTAGACGGGTGGTGGGGGAGACTTGTACTTGTAGACGGGTGGTGGTGGAGACTTGTACTTGTAAACTGGAGTTGGTGGTGGTGGAGACTTGTATTTATAGACAGGTGGTGGTGGAGATTTGTACTTGTAAACTGGAGGTGGAGGAGGAGGAGACTTATACTTATATACAGGTGGTGGTGGAGATTTGTACTTATAAACTGGAGGAGGAGGAGGAGGAGACTTGTACTTGTAGACAGGTGGTGGTGGAGATTTGTACTTGTAAACGGGTGGTGGTGGAGGAGGAGACTTGTACTTGTAGACGGGTGGTGGTGGAGATTTGTACTTGTAAACTGGAGGTGGTGGTGGAGGAGACTTGTACTTGTAGACAGGTGGTGGTGGAGATTTATACTTATACACTGGTGGCGGTGGGGGTGGGGATTTATAGACGGGAGGAGGTGGTGGTGGTGACTTGTACTTGTAAACTGGTGGTGGCGGAGACTTATACTTATAAACTGGGGTTGGTGGAGGTGGAGATGTATAGTAGTAATTTGCTTTGCTTTCTGAAGGGAAGCTAAGTGACACTAAAGCCACTAAAAGAGTGGTAAGAAGATAGGCTGTTTTAGCCATGTTTGCTGTGCCAATGTACCCTCCCCAAACCCTGCTTTTATAGCCTTCAACTCATCACTTATAATCACAAATATATTAATTAATTAATTAATTATGATTTTGATTATTCATTAAAATTATTAATAGATTGAGCTGTCACTCTATTATTAACAAAAATAAAATAAATGAAACTGGACCTGGCCTTGCAGAAGAATATTCTATTAATTGTTGAGGCAAAAAATTAAACACTTGTTAATGTTTGTCTTCACAATTAAACACTTATTAATTTCTATCATCACAAGTGTTCTTACGTAACTTTGAAATTTATTGTGTGAATGCTTACATTTACTCATTTTATTTATTTCAAAAATAATAAAAATTATATGAGTTTAATGAAGAGGGACCTCATGAAAAAATGACTTCAATTTCTCTTGTTACCCAATCAACTTCATTTTCATTATTCAAATCCCTTTTTTACGTGCATGTTAATTTCAAATGTCATTTTCACGAAATAGTTATTTGGCATGGTGGGATCTAAAAGCAGAGTAATTTTTATCTCTATTCATATTCAATGAACATCAACAATAACATATTTAGTAAAATCCATTTCGTAAAGTCTGAGATGTTAGAACACTCCATATACATATTTTTTGACTATCTTTTAGAGATAAAAGTGTTATTATTAATATATTTCTATTCCGAGTATATATTTAAGGATAAAATATTATTATATATATATATATATATATATCATGTAGAAATTAAGAAATAATAATTGTAGGTAAGATAATAATGGGACCAATATATGATATGACTCTAGCCGTGGTTTAAGGACTTTTTCCATAGTTTCGTTAATCTTAGTCCACCAGAGAATAAATAAAATAATCAAAATATATCATAGTTCTAGAAGAAAAGTAGAAAGCATGTGAAACTTTAGTTATTACACATGTATACATTTTCTCACTAATAAAATAAGTAAAGATGATCATATCATTAATATATACTTATATTATAAATTATAATATAAATACTACAAGTATACATTGTGGGAATCTATCACACAATAAATATTTTTTTCATATTTAATTAGCCAAATATTTCAAAAAAAATATATTTAAAATAATATTTTTTCTATATACTTATCAAATAATATAATAACTAAAAAACTACTTATTTTTAAAAAAATGTTTTCTATAAAAATATATATTCATTCATACCAAATACATTGTAAATTTATGTTTCGTTGTGCTTTCTTTTCTTTCGCCTTGTGTATTGAACTTGTTTTGTGAAAAGAAAAAAATTCATTTAATTTAAAAAAATTTAATGCGCTTCAATTTCAATTTTTTTTTTAAGAGTCTCACATCAATTTTTCAATAGATAGTAATAACTTTTGTTTGACTTTGGATTTTTTGTTATATTTAGAGCTAATTTGAAAGTTGAGTTACTCCAAAAATGACCCATCTTAATTTATATTTTAATATTGAAATTCAGTATTAAATAATTGATGTAAAGAGTCCTAACACCCTTTAAGAAATGGACGATCTGTTTAATATCATTTGGAGAATCTTTATATCTTGAGCTACCGTTTAAAATTGAGTAAACCTCAAATTTATTTTCTTACTATATGTGAAAATACAAAAACAAAAAATTGATTTTATTTTCTTCAACGTTATACATTTCAACATTATAAGTGAAATAGACCTATTCGAATTTTCTTTTAATAAAATTATAAATATTTGATTATGTCCTTAGAGTAAACCTTTGAAATTACGTTATACCTAATTAAGTTTGAAATTTTAACATATGAACAATAATATTATATGGTGTTAACCATAGAAACGTAGTACAATTGATATACGGCATTAAATATTTTCAATCGAAGAGGATTTTCAGTCAAAATGATCTTACGTGGAGGAGGTAGAAAAATACATTTAAAGCAATAACTAACTCTTTAAAGTCTCAATACTATATGATTTAATTAGAATAGTCTCAAACTTTGATGTTGATGTGATTGTTTTGAAATTTTCATAAAGTAAAAGGTGAATGGCTGTATTCAGTCTTCATATTACTATCGCATAAAACTTTATTTGGTGGGAAAGCTCCCCTATCTAATTTTTTCGAGAGCTTAAATTCGTAAACTCTAATTAAAAATAAAATAAATTTATCTATTGCATCACATTCGTTATTCGTTATTGAGACTCTATATCAAAAATAAATTTTATCAGCAATTAATTAACAATTGTCGCTAAATATATATATATGTACTTTTAGCGGTAATTAACATTCTTTTGTATTTTTCCTTAAATGCTTTAGCGATATTGAATCTAATGACATTTAACTAATGCAGGTAAAGATTTTGACACTCTTTATACATGTGTTTATTTATTGCCGTTGAAAGTTGTTTTTGTTGTAATGTGAAAGGTAAGTGTGGTGAAAAATGAGAATTTGTTCTTCATAAATTAAACGTTTATATTTCATAATCTAAAACGAAACTTCACAAAACAATCATAATTATTATAGCATAAAATTAAATATAATTCTATTTTTTTTAATACTAAACACATGCTTTGAACCACAACTCTAAATTCACCGAACTAGTAAATTATATTCTAAACTCATTTCCTATATACCAACCACACACCTTTAAAGTTGGTGGATAAAAAGTAGGAAAACTTTCACATATAGCCATTTAGAAATAATTAATTACTCTCCATAGCTATAGTTTGATAATTACAATTTGTAGCTAAATGTTATATAGAGGAGAGAGGCGAGCGAGACTGGGAGAGAGAGGAGAGAGGCGAGAGAGAGGGGGGAAAGAGTGGAAGAAAGGTGAATTGTATATGTATATTGGTTAGATAATTGGATATTATACATATGTAATTGTATATATGGCAAGAGAGATTGGGAGAGAGAGGGGAGAGGCGAGCGAGACTGGGAGAGAGAGGAGAGAGGAGAGCGAGATTGAGAGAGGGAGGAGAAAGGCGAGCAAGAGAGGACAGAGAGTGGGAGAGAGGTAAATTGTATATGTATATAACTGTATATTATACATATATATTTGTATAAATGGCAGCGAGATTGGGAGAGGGAGGAGAGAGGCGAGCGAGATTGAGAGAGAGAGGAGAGAGGTGAGCGAGAGAAGGCAGAGAGTGGGAGAGAGATGAATTGTATATGTATATAGGCTAAAAACTATATATTATACATATTTATTTGTATATCCTGGCGAATTATACATATACAAATATGACTAATTATACAAACTCGAAGTCAGCCACGTAATTAATGTATAATGTTAGTCGCAAGTAGTAATTGTAACAAACTATAGCTATGATGAGTAATTAAATAGTATAAATTTGCTTATTCGCGTAATTTTCCCTAAAAAGTACCATGGCGGCCCTTATATTATTGTACTATGTGACACAAGTTGAAATTACTTATACATTGCTCATCAGGTCTAATTTAATTGTTAAATAATTTCTAATTGATTTTAATTTTATTTATTATTTTAATTATTAATATTGAGTTAATATTTTTGAAAAATGTACGGAGAGTATATACGTTTGAGACCTTATCAATTTATAGAAGTTAAATAATAAACTCTGTTTAATCATTATTTTCTTAATAGAGTTATAGCGCTAGCTAGGAAGAATTTTTCACCCTCTACTGAAGACTAGCTACGTGTGAATTCATGCAATAATATTCAATCATCTTAATTGGGAGTTAGAAATTCTATGTTGGGGCTTAGGAAAATTCAATTCTGTGTATTATATTAATTATTATACATAAAGTTCTTAAGAAAATTATTTGGTACGTGAGATAAGAATAATAGTTTTAAGATAAAATTTGATACGAACTTTGCTTTACATTTGATTTGAGATATTTGTTAGTTAATTCCGGGACAAAATTTGGGTAACTTTATCTAACGTTGTTTTGACATATTAGCCAATTGTGAAATTGTTTTTATCGTATAATTTATATTAAAATGGTGGAATTATTATCTTATATAGAAGGTGAGATAAACTAATGTCATGAGATATCCTTATTAGTTATCTGCGCACCCAACGACCCTTTTTAGAGTGTTAAAGATGAGATCGCGACACTATTCAGTAAAACACTTCTGTCTAATAACTAGTTTGATCAAACTTTCAAAATTAACTTATCTTCAAAAATGTTTTTAAAAACATAATTTTTGTAAAAAAGCGTTTTTATTTGACCAATAATTTTTTTTTAAAACAAACTCTTTCGAGAAACAATTATTATTTTATCTAACTTTCCAATTATTTCGATGTAACTGTAAATTGTTTATACGACTTAAATTTAATATAAACATAGGTGCATTATGCATAACTAGTTTTTATATAAATACATGTGAAGTGATTCAAATTCAATCATCACAATTATAGTTTTAAATAAAATGAAAAGTAAAAGACATATACAACAAAGCAAGGGAATCCCGCGTTATATAGTCAAGTGGCTGAGCTATACAATTGCAATGTACCTTTTGGATATTTTCTTTAAAGGAAAAAGTATTATGATTTTATAAGTGGCTAAATATTATCGTCAAAGAATGTGGTATAATATATGATATCGTATTTTTTTTAGTTAGAGTTTCGAGTTTGAAATCTGATTATAAAAAAATTATTGATAGAGATTATTTTCTTTTCTAATTATAACTTTACATGATGTGAAATCAATTAATCAAACTTTAATATGAATATCAAATATAAGATAAAAAAGAAAAGTCGTTAAATATGAGTCAGTAGCCTCTCTTTTGTTTTTTTGTTTATAAAAATAAGAGTCCAAATCTCACCTACTTTAATTTTTTTTTAATTTTTTTTTTTTTTGCATGTTATGCACGTCAATATCTACGCGTTTACCTCCCACTTGGAAAACAATTCCAAGATCTGCTTAACTTTATTTTAAACAACTCTTGTCTTTTTTTGCTAATTATTACTTATTTTATATTTGGTTTAAAAAAGTTAATTAGTTGCCTTCGCTCCTAAATTAGTATTTTTTGATTTAAAATTAGAAAACAATCATGTGGCTTTTATTTATTATATTTATATATAAATAAATAGAAACAAGAGTTGACATGGAAATTACTTAGTTTAATTATTCGATATTCAATCATACTAGCTCAACTAATTTGGATCGGTATAGGTAAGTCTACTGTAAGATATACCGCTTCCTACATATTCAGCTAAGGCAGGGACAATAAAAGAAAAAAATCATAAGATGATTCAGAAAATTTGAATCTCAAATAATTTAAAGTAATCGTGAGATCTTTGATTTAGGATTAAACAATTCGAATTATCCTACCAATTCATTGAGGGTCATATGATTTTTTGGGTAAAAATTACTGATTTATGCTTGACCCATTGAGGTTATATATATATATATATATATATATATATATATATATATATATATATATATATAATTTTGCTTTCCCAATCCCAATTATTAATGTGAAAACGTTTGATTAGGTAAGAAATTGTAGAATTAAATTAAGACTTTTGAAATTTCTGATCTAAAATAATTCATAAATTATTTCATTTAAGGTAATAAAAATATTAAATTGAGAATTTGTCACAAAATATAGAAATATGTCACTTTTTTGGATTTAACTAAAATAAAAAAAATATTACATAAATTGAGACACATAAAATAATACAATGCCATATAAATTAAAACACGACCTAATCTCTCATGTATAATGACAGGCTTAATACCTTTTTATAGTATGAATTTTTGGTGACTTAGAACTTAAAATCTCCGTCTCCTCTAATATCAAATTAATTAAATGGTGGCTAAATAAGTCATACAATAGAGTAGTGCCATCCAACGTAATTTTGTCGATATAATAATATTTCCCTAAACTTTTTGTGAAGTCATAATTGTAATTTTCTTGAATTAGAAATTAATATATATTCTACTGTTATAAGATCCTTTTCACCTATATAATATTATGCAAAGTCACTTTCATAAGCAATAGAGGAAAAATAACTTTTTTCTGTTCTCATAATGAAAAGTTATGTAGATGATAGTAACTTATTAAGTACTATATATTATTTACTTTATCATGCATTATTGATATCAGATTCTTTCCCATAATTGTATTTGATCCACTCAACTTAATATTTAGGTTGTATCCATTAATGGATGCCTAAATTATTGATATTAATTTTTGTTAAATTTTTTTTATTTTAAACATCTTATGTCATGACTTGGACCCGATATATTATTTGGGCATTTTTTTTACTGATATAACATAATTAATCTGATTTACTCGTTCACATAGTGTGAAAGACTGATTTAGTCAATTTTTTTCTTTATTCTTCTTTTCCATTTTTAGCCACTATTTCCTTAAACTCCATCCATGATGAATAAAGGTTGTTACAACAAAATGATAAAAAAAAAAAAAGTTATAGAAATTTAGAAATAGAATAATTTCAATATTTAAATATTAAAACTATTTGTAAATTTTAATTTTAGATTGAATGTGGTTTGGTAGAATAGAGGGAGGGAGAGAGAAAGAGAGTGACTATGCATTCGATTTTACACTATTTTATTTAGATTTTGCAGTTATTAATTTTAAAAATGTATAATTCATTTCGAAACAAATAAATTTCGTTTTATTTAATCTGATATTCCTTTTTCGATTCGATTTTTTCAATTCAATTATTTAATTGTGTCAATAATTAATAATATAATTAAAATTATAAATTGTTGTTGCTTTCAAATATGGACAAAGGGTCAAATATATCCTTGTACTATTGAAAATAGTTTAAATATACCCTTTGTTATACTCCAGGTCCAAATATACCCCTTCCGTTATACTTTGGGTTCAAATTTACCCTTTTAATTATACTTTGACACAAATTTACCCTCAATTTTAACGAAAACACGTGACAAACTCAAAATAAAAGAATGCATCTCGAATTTCAAATAGTTAATTCTTTTAGAAACTCATTTCCTCCGCTTTGAATTCTTTTCTTTGCATCTTCTTCTTAAAAGAAGCTAATAATTTATCGTATTCAAAAATTAATATGATTTTTCTTTCTTTCGAATTGAGGTTTTTCTATTAAATTTTTTTTGTCATGCTTAACCTCTTCTAAAAAGTGTCAATATTAATCAAAGAAAATACACTACTGAGATAAGTTCTAAGAATTTTCAGCATCCAAAAACCGATGACTCCCTACGTTAATTAATTTTCTTGTACTTTTATAATATTAGAAGATGTGGGTACAATGATTAATTTTATAGAAATAAATTTGAAGATTTTTAATTTGTGAGGGGAAAATGTAGCACAATGATGTTGTGTGATATGCATATTTTATTTTCTAGTACAAGAAATTTAAAAGTAGATTTATGAATGGAAAAATGAAAATAAGAGCTCAAAACGGAGGGAATGAGTTGGGATGAGTTACACAAATGAGTTTCTAAGCAAATTGAGAGTAAATAATTTGATTTTGAGTTTGTAACATATTTTTCCGTCAAAGTTAAGGATATATTTGCACCAAAGTATAATGAGAGAATTATATTTGGACTCAAAGTATGACATGAGATATATATTTGGACTGAAAATATAACGAAAGCCATATTTAAACTATTTCCTTTAGTATAAGGATATATTTTATCCTTTGCCCTTCAAATATATTTCAGTAACATAATGCATAAGTATTAGACAAAAGATTTACAACAAATAGGATATCCAGCCTTATAGAGTGCGATACATCAAGTATATCCGTTTTGAATTTTTTGAATTTTTTTTCAAACTTTATCAATTTTTTCAAAAGAAAATTAAATCAAGAGTAGAAAAAAAGAAGAATTAAAGAGGAAATGACAATTTTATCAACTTTATCCTCCTTACTAATGTCTTCTTTATATTCATTGATGTGCTTGTAGCATTTTGATTTTTTCCATGTGGAAATTCACAAGTATCTTTCTTAAATATTTCTTTTGACAAATAAAAAATTTAATCAAAGACTTTTAAGTCTATTATTTCAAAGACTTGCATTATTATTCTTTTACGTCTATTATTTTAAAGACTTGCATCATTTGTTATTTCCAATCAGATAATAATATTGATTGATAACAATAACTAACCCGTTTGGCTGAAAAACAAAAATCAGGAAAAATTTAGGGAAAAATTGGGAAGTGGTTGGCAAATATATATTTTCAAGTATTTCATATATATATATATATAAGCTAGTATTGAGCCAAGTTCTATTATTTGAAATTTTTAAGTAATTCAAAATTATCCCAGTTTTTTTATTTTCATAAAAAATACCTATCATTTATCAATTCTAACTAATATTTATTACTATCTCTTTCGAAAAGTTTGAGTTCTAATTTGAGTGAGAAAATTGAGAAAAGAAAAAATTATTTTTAATGGGTTATAATTATCATTGAATTCGTGAAGAGTTTGAGTATGCTATTAATATATTGCTCTTGCCCATATTGTTATTTTGTTTTTGTTGATTGTTATCCATTATGTTATAAGGTTATTTTTTACGAAATATATTCATTATAAATTGATAAAACAGATTTATGGGTATTTTTTGATTATTTTTAAAACCTATTGATATCAATCATATTTTTAGAAATAATCGAAACTCTGAATCCTTTCTAAATCACTACTCTCATCATTCTGTATTAATTGAATTTTTTGAGGTGTTTCACATTTTTAAAGAAAAATAATTTAAGATATAAATTAAACATAGTTTTTCATTTTTATCATTTTAAATTATTTTAAATTTATGATTAAAATAATTAAATATTAATTAATTACTAATTTCAATACGAACTAATTAATAGTAAAATTGAAAGAATATCCTAAAAGTAATCTTGAAAATTAAATAATTAAATTAATTTAGAAAATAAGAAATGCCTCAAAAATTCAATTCACTGTTTTTTTTTTCTTTCATGTGTATGTATTGGCGTCCCGATAACTAAAATTCATTTTCCTTTGATAGGAATCTAGTTAATAGTTTTTATTCTTAATTTAACTTCTTTTTTTTAATTATTGAATCAACTTTCTTGAAGACTTTTGTAGTCATGTTTGTTCAAATGCACCATTTAATGAATATGGTCCATTAGTTGGTTGTGATACACAGTGGACGCCACTATATCAAAAATGATACTTAGCGGCAATAAATTAATTGTGATTAAATATATACTTTTAGTGACAATTAATATTATTTGTAAATATCTCTTAAACTTTTAGAAACATTAGATCCATTGACAATTAACTAATGCAGATAAACGCTTTAATACTTTTTACTAATGTATATATTTCTTGTCTTTAAATGGTATTTTTGTTATAGTGTTTAGTTAGTTACGATTTATTTCATTAGTTAGTTACTTAGAAAATGAGCTGACATAGTTTATTAGAAATCAAATTCTAAAATATTTTTTAGATTGTGCTAATAAGACTCGAGTACAAAGCTCATTTTTAATGTAACACAATTTTTCAATAATTATTACTCCCTCCGATTAAAAAAAGATATTTTTTCTTTTTAATCAGTTTAAAAAAGAATGACATCTTTCTTATTTTGGTAATATTTTAATTTTAGCTGTCCACGTGACATGTTTAAGACCACAAGATAATTTTATATATTTGACATAACTTTAATTTAGGACTATAAAATTAAGAGTTTTCTTTATTATCTTAAACTCCGATCAAATCAAACTAGATTATTTTTGTAAAACGGAGGGAGTAAAGTTTTCTCTCTCTTCTCTCTTAGTTTGATTCTTTGATGGAATTGTGAGCTTGTGATCTCACATTTTGTCAGTTTTGCTAGTGAAATCACTATAAATAATTAATAAAAAAATTATTTATTAATTGAGAAGCATGTTATAACCAAAGTAGGAGATATTCTTAAGTATCTAACTTTAATTTTGTTTCCCTTTCTTTAAATTGTACTTATCAATCACTAGTAATAAAATCGTGACTTATTTTAATTAAAAAAAAAAAGAGTTACCAGTCAAATAAAATTGTAAGATAAAGTTTAGCTAAAAATTACAAAATTGATCTATGACTTTTCAATTTATAAGTACTTTTATTTCACCAAAATTTAAAAACTATTTTATTTTACAATTCTCAAATATATTGCTCAAAATAAACTCCTAAATTTCTTTTCACTTTGTAGCTGTCTTTTCTTTACGAAGATAGCTTTGGAGGGTGTGTGGGTGCCAAAGAGGACCAGCTTTATTTGTAGAAAGTAAAAATTAATTTTGAATTTTATAATGTTAAATAAAAAGTATGTAAAATATATATTAAGATATTTTAATTTTATAATTTTAAATATATCATGTGAAAAATAAAATTAAAAAGATCCATTTAAGTATTTAAGATACAAAATAGTTAACGTTTTGATTATTTATAGTGATGACTTCATGCTATTCAGGATGATTGCTATATGCTACGTACCTACATGCTAGTCATATTTAATTTTAGCATTGCAGTTAACCACTCTTTTTCACCATTAATTTTTGCCACTTTACTATTGCAATTTTGATAATATTATTTTGGGAAAGGACATAAATTTGCTAGTGAACTTATTTTAAAAATTCAGTTATACATTTAAACTATTATAATAATCCATTACACATTTTTACTAGTTAAAAGTAAATTTAATATCACCCTACACTACAAAAAAATGTGAATTATACCGGAATTTTTCGGGGATCAGTAAGAAAATTTGCAGGAAACTTATTTCCTAGCAAATTTTCATTCTAATTCCCATAAGAATTCCTATGTGTAATTCACAGTTTTCTTATAGTGCTACGAGGTGTAACACCACTCTCACATTACATCAGCGATACGTCAGCGACATGTCAGAAATTAACTTTTTCTTTTTCTTGCTATATTTTACATTAATTAGTTTCTAATTAATTAGTAAGATTTTCTAATAATTATATTTTCTTCATAGCATAATTGCAAAGAAGAAGCTTTCTACAATGGCCGCCAAGAAAACTTTCGAAATTCAAAGTTGATTCGTATGGTTAAAGAATTTCTTTCGTTCCAAAATGAACTTCAAGAAGACTCCTTCAGTTTCATTGACCATGAAAATCAAGCGTCCAATTACAAATATTTTTAAGATCCGGACACGTGTTTTACTTTTTCCATGTTCTCATGGATGTTTCTTAAAAGATAGGAATAATAGGAAAATAACTTTCTTCTCCTTTTCAATCGATCGCTCATCTAGTTTACTAAAAAGTTCCACCATAGCTCCATGACGGAGAACCCCCAAACTTTTACCATCTGATGACATGAACAATGACATATCAAAACCTACAAAACTTAATCAAGTCACGTAGTACTATTTTTATTTCTTGTTAGGACGTTTATGGGTAAAAAATGGTGTTTTTGAAGCAACTTGTTATTATATTGCTTCTTGTTACTGATTCCTTTAAACTTTTATGGGTGTGAAGAAGATGAGAACGGTGGGGTATGAAGAAGAAGAGCTGTGTCTGTGGAAGGGGGGGGGGGGGGGGGGGGAGGGGTTATGAAGAAGAAGAGATGTGGGGGTGAGGTATAAGGAGAATTCTGATCTTTTCACTTTTTTTTTTAATAATTATCTGAGTACCTGATTTATTTTTATTTTATTTTATCACGTCGGTTTTAGGGGGTAAAAAATTCACTTTTGAATAGTATTGGTATATAATAGGTCATCATGATAGTTTGAGTATGTAACTGACTTTTCGATACAAGTTCAAGAGGGAATATATGTCTTTCCCTATTATTTTCTTAATCTATTGATCAATCTAGCATACGTTGACGTCTAGGGACTAAGAATCTCTATGGATTGACTTTAAAAAAATAGCTTTTACGTAAAGAATTAAAAAAATTAAATTTGAAATTTTTTTATTTTAAAAAATATAAAGTAATAGGCGACTTACTTTTGGTTATTGACTTATTTTAAGTTATTTTTTATATTTGTCAAATACTATGAGAAGTCAAAAAATGACTTAAAAGTAGATTAAATCAACTTTTAAGCCAATTCGAATACCCTCTAAATAATAAATTACTTTTTGATTTTCTAAACTAAGAATCTATTTGGCGTTGCTATTAAAAATTGCTTATTTTCATAAACATTTTTTTAAAACAACTTTTTAGAAAAATGCTTTTGAAAAAAAAAAGGAATTTCTGTTTTGGTATAGGGTTAAAATATTTGATTGTTATTTTTCTTCTTTTCTCTATTCTTGCAAAAGTATTATTGTTATCTTTTTTCTAATCGTATAAAATGATACGTAAAATAATAATATATAAATATAAAATAAAATGTAAATAAATAAGTACAATATGAAACATAAATAAGTAATTAGAATCACAAGTTCATACTCTTCCCATGCATGCTAAAGTTGGGCCTTTAATTGATTAGATCAGATTGGCACTACCTCAAACCTTTTCAACATTTTTTATATCTAGATATTAATTATTGTGATTTATAGTCTTTATTTAAACACGACAGAGAAGGGTAAAACATATTGTAATAATTGATTTTATTCATCTCATAATCTCCGCATTTAGCAAGGAGATCGAACAAACATACACAAAGACATAAAAGTAAAATATAAAAATAGAGTACAAAAACAATATCATTAACTTAGATAACATGAAGCTACAAAAGAACTTCGCCTTATTATTTACTATAATTTAATTTTCTTCTTTTTTTCATTGTCTCTTGAAAATGAAAATGCCTTCCTTTCACCTCAACATTATGCTTTTCCTGCATAAGAATATAATATAGTGAATGAGAACATATAATAAAGCCAACCAAATAAGTAGACAACACAACTACACAAGTCTTTAATTTATATTAATGTTTTGCATGAAGAAAGTGTGCAACTTATTATTGCATTGCATTTTAGTCATATGTTTTTGAAAGTTTTAAGTTTATCTTAATTACCTCATATATAATGAAGTCACTTCTTAGTAATGGTGGGGAGGAGGAGGAGAGGAATAAATATAGTGGGGTGGTGGAGACTTGTATACTGGTGTAGGATGGTGAGGTGTTGGTGTTGGATGGTATGGCTTCACTGGTGGTGGTGGTGATTTGTAAACGGGAGTTGGTGGTGGTGGAGACTTATAAACGGGTGTTGGATGGTATGGCTTCACTGGTGGTGGTGGTGATTTGTAAACGGGAGTTGGTGGTGGTGGAGACTTATAAACGGGTGTTGGATGGTATGGCTTCACTGGTGGTGGTGGTGACTTGTAAACGGGTGTTGGGGGTGGTGGTGACTTGTAAACGGGTGTTGGGGGTGGTGGAGACTTGTATACTGGTGCAGGATGGTATGGCTTCACTGGTGGTGGTGGGGACTTGTAAACTGGAGCTGGAGGAGGTGGCGACTTGTAAACTGGGGTGTGTGGAGGATAGTATGGCTCCTTAGGTGGTGGTGGTGATTTGTAAACTGGTGCGGGATGATAAGGTGTTGGTGAAGGGTGGTATGGCTTCTTTGGTGGTGGGGGAGATGAGTATTGGTAATTTGCTGAGCTTTCGGAAGCTAAGCTAAGTGACACTAAAACCACTAAAAGAGTAGCAACTAGAGAGGCCATTTTCCCCATAATTTGAAACCAAAGAAGAGAAGTTGTTGTCCTCTTAAGCTTCAATCAAACCCCTTTATATAGCTTTCATATAGACTATTACCCTTACCAAGATTTACATAAATGTAAGTAAAGTTTTTATAATTGGTTTTGTCATGTTGTTGGCAATTTGACTTTATTTATTGGATAAGCTAAGCAAAAATGTATAACCATACTATTTTCTTTACATCTTGTGATGCAATAATTCAAAGAGCTACAAAGTCTTCTTTTTCTTCCAGGCTTTTACATTACGTACATACATAATCTTTGAAAAAAAGGCGTGCATCCCTCAACTTCGCACGAATTTTAGTTACAAAAATCAGTGTACACTTTTTTTTTTTGTCAGACAAAATATTTGAAGAATTCTATTATTCTCCGTCTTATATTAGTTGATTATTTTTATTAACTAGCTAGATAATTTTATTAATTCACCACTTGAAAACTTCTTGCAAATTTTACAAACAAATATTAATACTTTCAAAAGGAATTAACTGCAAGGATAATATAGGAAAAAATTAATTATTGCTTTCTTAATTTAAAAAGGTGGACAATTAATGTGTCACAATTATTTTTTAGTAAGATGATCAACTAATATGAAACGAAGGGAGTAACAATTTTTTTTTTAGATTCTGACTGATGAACTAACCTTTAATTACCTTAAGTGCTTAAATAGTATAGAAATTTAAAACAATAATACATATATATCATATATATACATATTATTAAGAGAAACGATTGATTATTGTAATGTTAAAAGAGTTTATAATGATGTAGAGAAAAGCAGTGCATGTGACCCACTTTCGTTACCAAATAAGCAAATTAATATTGTTCTTTCTTTTTAGTTTTAGGTGGGAATAGAGGGCAAAAAATTCAACGGATTATGTAGCTCAATATTGAAAAAATTATATGATTAAATACAATATCTATGAAAATTTTGGTATCTTAGTATATTATCATGTAGAATATACAGGTCACGATAGAAAGGAAAAAATACTTTATTTTAAACTTTATTGAGAGTTTTTGGGAAGGTTTTGACTTAGGTACTTTCAATGTACTCAAATCACTTAGAAATAATTTCTAAATTTCAAGAATCAACCTCAACACCTAATTGAATTTTGTGAAATTTTAGAGGTACATTATGTTACTTCCTATTGTTGAAGTTAATATTTTGATAGTATGATTAATCAATTTACATGATTTGATTTGATTACTTAATATATAATTATAGTTTAATTAATCCATTCAATAGTTTATCTTTTGTTTGATATTTGTATTTGAGCATGACTAATTCAAATGCGTGTTACATAGGCATATTCTAATAACGCTTATGTTAGTTTTAAATGTAAAAATTTATATTTCTCTTTAAAATTTGAAAATACAGAGTATCTTAAAAAACATAATTAAATGAATCGAATCGATTGAAGGCTTTATACTTTTCACTTTTATGTGTTTAAACTTTGAACCAATAATTAACATTATTGATTTGTACCGATTTATTACATCACCTTCTTTCATTTTCTCAAATTATTATACTCATCTACTTCCTCTTTCATTTTTTTTTTTATCTTTTCTCTACCTAACAAACTAAATACGTGCCTCTTTTTTCATTAGTTAAATGTTTATAATAAAAGAAGAAGAGAAGAAGCCGTCCCGTTTTAAATGTTCGTGTTGCCCTTTATGAAAGTTAATTTAATTAATTTGTAAAATTAAATTAAATTATATTAATTGTTTTGATATTTTAAACTACAAATTTAGATATTTAAAAACTACACAAAAAGTATTATAAATTGTAATATTTTGCATATCAATATAATGAAAAAATATATCGTAAAAAATTAGTTAAAGTTCTTATTGTTTAACCTAAAAAATAAACTATGACAATTAAAAGGAGATAGAGAAAGTATTCAAATACATGGACGATTCTTGGTTCATCCATTAATGACTTTGACTTTTTAATTAGAAAATTAATTAATTATTTGTATAACTTAATCACCGACAAGCGTAAAATTACTAAACTCCATATAAGATTCCATTAGTTAAGCTAAACTAATATTTTTAATCGTCTCAGGAAATATGGATGCAAGTATAAACAAGTACAAACCTTAGCTACATTGACCTAGTCAATAATTATTACCTACATATTTATTTATTATAGACAAATATTTGTCCACCGATAGAGATCTTATGTTCTATTTTTTTCTTCAATTTATTTTATATAATAAAGTTGGAATAATATAATCTTTCTAAGTGAAGTTTAATTAAATTTGTATAACTTATATAAATTTTATAGTGTAAAAAGTAAATTATATTTTATCTCTATTTTTTTTAAAAAAAAATGATCCCTTATAATTTGTACCTTTCGGATACATAAGTCACCATCTAAATACATTAATTTTAATACAAGAAGAATCTTTCTGTTGCGCTAAAAAGGGAATAAAATCTGAAAATTAATTAAATTCCATAAATTACGATTACGTTTTTTTTTACTCTCAATCATACAGAGTCAAATCCTAACGAAACGAAGAACTTTAAAATTTATAGTTAATCCCCCCGTTCAACAAAGAAACCTTTCACATTTGATCCAAAAAAATTTGTCAAAATTTTGGGTAAGCGAGGTGAATTATGAAGGATACAAAAGTGACGAAATTGTTGTTGGATAAACGATCTCCTTTTGAATCTTCAAGATCATCGAAGATCCTTTCAATTTTGATTTAATATTATCAAAAAATTTGAGATTCAAGATTGTCAAAAATTTTGAGATTCAGATTCTTTCTTCTCCAGTTCATCGAAGATCCTTTTAATTTTGATACAAAATTGTTGAAAATTTTAAGATTCAGAATTCTTCTCCTAGTTTATTGAAGAATCTCAAAATTTTTGAGAATATTATCATGGATATCTTGTCTACTTAGCATTTTACTTTTATGTGTCTTGTTTAAATTGATAAGTATTGTATTTATACTAAATAAATTTCATAAATAATTGTTGTCCATAAGATGTTGGATTCGAGATCGATACATTACAATGTGGTAGTTGCTATGTAATTGATACATTTGGTATAAATTCAAATTCACATATCAAATAAAAAAATTAGTACATGATACATTACTATTTGTGTGTCTCGTCTCAATTGATAAGTATTGTATTTATACTAGATACATTAAATAAGTAATTGTTGCCTATAAGATGTTACATTTGAGATGGATACATCACTGCATGGTAGTTGCTATGTAATTAGTAAATGTAGTCTAAATTCAAGTTTATGTATCACATCTAAAAATTAGTACATGATACATTACTATTTATGTATCTCGTTTAAATTGATAAATATTGTATTGTTACGAGATACATTTAACATGTAATTGTTGCTCATAACTTGTTTGGTTTGAGATTGATACATGTAGTATAAATTAGTATTTATGTATCATGCCCGTATAATTGGGCATAGCTATGTATCATATACCAAAAAAAACTTATTAATATGATAAACAATGATTTAGCTATAAAATAGTACTGCACATACATAACAAACATATGATACATACTCAATTAAATTATAAACGGGAGAGAAAAAAATATTTAAAATTTAAAATATATGAGATGAAAGTAACTAGTAATATAGTAGAGTGATATAGGCATGAAAAAAAAGGAGAAAATAGTGAGTTCGAAGATTTAAAGTTATGAATTTGGAAAGGAGAGAATTTGAGAAAAGAAAAGGATTATTGTAATTTTTTAAAATTATAGGAAATAATAGAAAATAATAAAAATGATATAGGGTTAGGTAATTTTTCCATTAAATTTAGGTTAGTCCATTATTAAACTTACAAGTCTAGTCCAGCTCAACTCATGTTTTCAAGCCCAAAATCGACTAGATCAAATATCTCAAACCCCAGCTGATGCCTATATAAAAGAGTATTCAATAGTGATTTGCAATCTTCTGCATATAATTTTTTTTTTGCCTTCAAGTGGTGAGTCATTTTATGCCTCCTCAAATGTGATCAAAACTTGATTATGCATTCGTAGTAAACTTCTAACAAGTATTCCATCAATTCAAGTACAAAACAAAACTTTTGAGTTGATAGTCATGAAGAGAGAGAAAAAAAATACACATTTTAGTATAAAATTTTCTAAAGATTGTTTAATCCTGCACAAATAAATAAAATTAAATATTACTTTATTTATTGATGTTTTTCTTTCTGGATTACTTGGAAAAATTACATATATACACATCTTTATTTATCATATTTTCTACTATTTTCTACCATTTTAAAATATTACAAAAATTCCTTCTTCTTTCCATTACTCCAAATCACCAGGATACATTACTTCAACCATACAAACCAACGTTTCTCTTCTCCTAATTTCACTCCTTTAACCTCTCCTTATTTCACTCCCATAATCTAATCAGTTACATCCTTCATTCCAATTTGAATTTCAAATTATTTCTTTCTCTCTCCAGTCAATCAATATCAAATCACTGAATGTAGTTTTCATCTTTTTCATTCTACTGATTCGATTTTATTAATTTTTCGACGATTCTAAATAGGCTGAAATCAAATCTAAGGTTTTCATCAGCAATTGCCAATAGTAAATCATTGTTGTTCTTCATATTCTAAAGCGCGAGTGTTTTCATCATCCATTAGCAATAGAGAATCAATATTATTCTTCATCTTCTAAAGTGCAGGTAGATAAAAATTCAAAAAGAGGGATCGAAAATTGGCTCCTGCAATTTCTTGACCTTCTTTACATAAGGTAAGTTTTTTCATATTTTTTATTGATTTTTAAACTTATTTATGCTAGTAAATAAAAAATGATACATTAATGATAAGTTTATTTAATTGATACAATAAATTTTAATTTTATTCATTATTTGAGTAGTTGTTGTAATTATATGAAATTATCAATATTGTAATATGCTTAGTTGGTTATCCGTCACAAGATGTCATGTCAGTAATACAAAAATAATATTCAATGGTGTATCAGTCAAAACTTGTATTATTTCGTGTGTATACGATACATTAGCATCATGTTAAATGATATATCAGTCAAAATTTGTACTAGTTTATGTTTAAGATACATTATATATAGTTTTAATAATTATCAGATAAAAAAATTTGGCTATTAACAAGCATAAACAAGTGATACAACCTATAATATTAGTATGATTTTGTTTTGAATTATAATGTATCTTCATTACTTTTATAATGTATCTTCTGCATTTTGAAGGGAATGCAAATTCTTTATTCCATCAAATGATTTATGATCAGTTTACCTTCGTACACTATATGCAGTCATATTATGAAAGTTTAGTACTGAAAAGATCAAGGTAGAATATGTTAGTGAAAATGAAGATCCACAAAAGCCTAAGAGTCAATTTACAGCACCATCTCAAGAGGATACGTTAATGTTGAATATAGATTATCTATCACTTGTTAGACACCTTTTTAGAGTGTTATGGTTGTTAAGATACATTAAATCTTATTTTAGAGTGTTTGCTTTTACGATTTTGAAATACTTTTTTCTACTCAAGTTTTAGAGTGTTTCTCTAAAATATCTTGTTTATTTTGACTTTAACTTTCAATATATTTAGTTGTTATTTACAGTTTGAATTGTCTTATATATTTGTCTTATATAATCTGATACAAAAATGTCATAAAATTAAGTACCAGATTCATTCATGCATACACATACAAAATTCTTTTTTGTCAGTAGTTATAGCTAGTTGCTGATACATTTGACGCCTAACAGGGCAATGTACTTGATAATTTGATTGATGATTCATTCATGTAATTTATAACTTAGTTGTAGGTAGTTGTTGATTTATTCATGCTAATACATTGGATGTTACTTAGTTGAAATTAGTTGCTGATTCATTCATGTATCTGATGGATAACTTAATTCTTATTTATTGTGATACATTTACAAATACAGTTTATTTAAGCTTACTCACACTCTTTTCCCATAATCTTATTGTATCAGACACATTATTATCAACTACAAATTAAAATGATACACTATATTAAAAAATGTATCTGAAACATATTGAGTGGTACCATATTCACAAACACAATGGTATATGATTATATTCTAAAATAGTTAATATTTCATTTAAAGTTCAAATTATATATTGGAATGTAATCAGTAGAACATTGTATCATATTTTAAAATAGTTAAACATAAAACCTAACTTATATACCTTAAATGAATACCAAACACATTTTTTATAACTATGTATCAGACAAACAATTTAGATAATTTGTAGTCTAAATTATGTATCATATACGCATGATGGTTACAACTCGATTTTAATTTTGTCATTTTTGAATAGTTCTTATGAATGCATTACGTATAAAGTTCATATTAATGAATGAGTTGTTATATTCATAATTTTGTATCATATGCAATATAGTTGATCATATACAATTTCTTAAGACGATACTTTTTTATAAAATTCACATTCAGATACACAATAATGACCATACCAGAATCCATAGATACAAAATTACAATACACGTCTGTCGTTTATTACTAATGTATCATGACTTACATTAGTAGTAACCACTGAATAAACAATCTTAGGGTTTTATGTATCAAAAAAATAAATCGAAAAATGATACATTGAGAATATGATAACACTATTTTTTTCGGAGTGTATCATGCATTTGAATTAACAATTAAATGGAAGCTTGAACAATTGAAAAAACACAGAATAAATCAAAACTCATTTACCTTGGGTAGATTAGGAGATGATACATTGCATAAAACAAAGTTATAGTAGTAATGTATTAGATTAGTAATAACACTAACAAAGACTAATTTAAGAATCAAAATAAATGAGATACATTGTAGATCTGCATCTTTTTACAGTGAAGATTGTGTTACGACGAATCCAAATTTTTCTTCTGTTTTGAGCAATATTTTTCAATAGTAGACTTCAAACTCGAGTATGCATCCTTTTTTTTTATTTCTTCGATCTCAAATTCTTCATGATTAACAGAATATTTTGTTGATTAGATCTATTTTCATGAAACTTTTCGTTATCAGAATCAAATATACAAGGTAACATACTAAAAAAAGAGTCGTATGTATAAAAAAAATTAGATGGAAAAACTAAAAAAAATTTAAAAAAAGACAACTAAGAACTGGGAAGGAAAAAATTAATGAAGAAATAGTTCTACCTTATCCACAATGACGGATTTGAAATTCACCAAAGAAATATTTGTCCAATCAATTTTGTGTGATACATTGAAACCATATTTCTCAACGATTTCTTATACTCGACGATCTCGGATTGACGATTCGAGATCGTTTGTCCAATTATCTACAATGGCGGATTTGACCATATTCAAGATTTTGAACTCACGGAGAAGATGAAAATTATATTTTGAATATTGTGAAGTTGTTACAGATTTGGAATGGATTGATATCAATCAATTTTGCATGATATATGGGAAAAGAAAATCAATTTTGCGTGATTAATGAAAAGAAAATCAATTTTACATTAATATTCCATATTAAGTGCAACAGACAAGTTTATAGTGTATCATATATAATGTATCAGGATGAAATTTGTATTCGAATGACTGAAAATTTAAGGAATTTTTGTAAAATAAAAAGATTAGGGATAAAATGTAATTTAGGGTCTTACACTATGGAATTTAAGTAAGTTATTATTTTTCAAAAACGAAAATTTAATTGTTTTTGTGTAGGTGCATTTACTAGCCCAAAATGATTACTTGGGGAATTATGTGGGCATAAGTCCATAGGTTAGATATTATATTTACATCGATTATATTGCAATAAAAAGTTCAAATAACTAATCAACGGAGCTACTAATATTTTCGATTGAAGCTACTAATATTCCCAGTTGATTGTAACTTATCATTGAATTTATTGGCGGTGAAAAACCACATTTTTTATAGCAACTGATTTAATGTAATTGATAAGAGCCTCAACTTATAAATAACTCAATATAAGGGATGACAAAAATAAGAAAAAAGACAGTGTATATAGTAATAACTTATTTTATACATCTCATAATCTCCGCATTTTGCAAGGAGATCGAACAAACATATAACACAAAAAATCAGAAGTAAAATATAAATATGATATAGGGTACAAACAATAACTTATACCAAAATGAAGCTACAAAAGTACTTTGCCTCATGTGTGGGCTTATTTTTTTTTAGCTCAACAATATGCTTCTTTCCTGCATAAGAATATAATCAGTATTGTGAATGAGAACATATAATAGAACCTAAACCAAATAAGATAAAGACAGCATATAGGTCTATATTAATGATTTGAACGAAGAAATTGTGCAACTTCTATAGAGATATCATAATTAAAAGTTTTAGTTTTGTTTAATTACCTTAGATATAATGAAATCTCTTCTTAGTAATGGTAGGGAGGAGGGGGAGAGGTGTAAAGATAATGGGGTGGTGGTGGAGACTTGTAGAATGAAGTTGGTGGTCGTGGAGAGTTGTAAATGGGAGTGGGTGGAGGTGGTGACTTGTAGGTTGGGGTGTGTGGAGGGTAGTATGGCTCATTGGGTGGTGGTGGTGATTTATAGGTCGGGGTGTGTGGAGGGTAGTAAGACTCCTTGGGTGGTGGAGGTGATTTGTAAGTTGGGGTGTGTGGACGGTAGTAAGGCTCCTTGGGTGGTGGCGGCGACTGGAGTTGGTGGACGTGGTGACTTGTAAAGAAGGAGTTGGTGGAGGTGGCGACTTGTAAACTGGAGTGTGTGGAGGATAGTGTTATGCCGTAATTTTACTATCTTTAGAAAAATCACTTTTTTTGAAATGTTTCTAAGTATAAAACAATTTGAGAAAAATACTTAGAAAAGAGTCGCCACTTAATTTTTTAAAGAAATTAAAAAAAAACTTAATTTAAAAAGAATTTAACAGATTAAATCTTAATAAATTTAGAGAAAATGGGTAAGAAGTTCTTATTTACGCTTCAAGAAGGTTTTTAAGGCATTTGAAGCGTCCGCTAACATGCGGTTATCCTATGACTTAGGTTAATTATTATTGACTATTTTTTTAAAAATATTTAATATAGAAATAATATTATTAATTTACAATACTCGATTAACTTGAGAAAATAATTAAAAGAACAATTTTTTAATTTTTTTTTAAAGAAAATGGAATCTTAATTGAAACATTTGAATATAATACAAATGACTAGAATTTTAACAAGACTAGATTTGTTAAAACCTATTTGACGCGTTTTTAAAATAATATTTTAAATCAAATTGGTCAATTAAAGCATAGAGACTATTTTAAGTTAATTGAAGGTTAAGTAAAGGTTTTCAAATAAATAAAAACCAAGTATTGATAAAAATGAAATTTATTTAAATATACTAACATAATGAATATAGTTCATCTCTTGGGGATTTAATTAAGTTATTTAATAATTTCAAAGTTAGAGCTAATAAATAAACAATCAATAAATAATCATAATCAAATAATTTAATAGTAAGGGAGAGAGAGGATTTGGGCCTTTTTTTGGGCCTGATTTGGACTTCAGCATTATTTCTGTCATGGAAGAGTTGTGTATACACCAGGTGTATACTTCTGTATACAGCGCGTCGTTTGACCCCCTTTTGTGTATATTCGGATATAAATCGAAATTACACAGCCTAATTCAACTCTTAAAACCTTTACTTCCATTTTTACCGCGTATTTTCTTCACTCATCCTGTATAACGGTGTATAACGTCGTATACAGCACGTATACAACCCTTTTCAAGCCTCCACAAACTAATTTCCAGCCTCATATTGAGACTCCAGGGCCTGTTCATCACTTCACAATTTGACATGGGGGCTGACTAGAGAGGAAATAAAGATTCGGGGAACCTCCATCATAGACTCAAAGTATATTCACATGCAACAGAAAGAAAGACACGTAAGTAAGGATCATGACAATTTGATTGAAAAGTACAAGGATAGTGGTAACAGAACACTGTTGACATCAACTTCATTACCATATAACTCATATATTTCAAACAATATAAAATGAAATGTTTCAATCTCAACATAGTAAATAAATTAGGCCAAAAGAAATAAAATGAACAACCCCCTACACATGGTAGCCAATGGCACTAAATTTGAACAAAGACTTGTAATAGGCATTTTTAGATCTTTCCAGTAGCAACAAATGTAAACACATAAGTTAAGAAAATAACCAAACTTCTAAATATAGACGGTGATTAACCGATGCTAACATAGAACAAAACAATGTTCATAAACAAGCTACATCTCTAACATATATATAATAGCTCAAAAATAGTGAAAAGAAGATGATCATTATGGAATAATGTAAAATTTAATCAACTTTGAATCAAATAAGATAGCTACTGCCAATCGGCCATTTAATCACATTGGCTCAAAATTGAAACAATGTGAAACAACCACAGTTAATCCTAAAATTCCTTATGAACAGATCAACAACAATCAAACGGTTAAATTCGAGACTAGGCTTGTATTAGGTAAACTTTAAACATGAACAAAGAAGCAAAATAAAACAACGTAGGCAAAACGGATTCTATGAAATAAGCGATTAAACAAACCAAAATATAAGAACTCGTTACTGCAATCCAACAACAAATACATAATACAACACTCTTAGCATTCTGTCCATAACACGACATACAACAATTATTAATCAACACACGATATCCTAAAAAAAGGACTAATAGAACGGAAGCAAAGTCAACTACATATCAATTAAGAGGAAACGAAACATAAGACCAAAGATATTACCTTTTCCGGTGCAGCGAATGGGACGAACGAGCTTGACCACAAAGCAACTTTCACCACGAATTTCGACTACACAAGATTCCGATGAACTCAAAAAAATTAAAAATTATATTATTAATTTTTTTTTTGAACTCTTGACCTTAAACTTTTGAAGACATTTGAGGCATGTATTTTTTAGATGAAAAAATCTTCTTATCGATTTTTTCTCTTTTCTAAAGAAATAAAAATTCCTTTATCAAATTTTTTTTTTCTTCAAAAAAAATCCGATCTCCTCTAACTTTTATTTTTCTCACCACCATTTTTTCTCCTCCTAACACTAAAGAAGATGTAGGTTTATATAGAGGGATTCGGGGTTGATTTGGGAGTGATTTTCAAAAAAAAAAAAAATTCAAATTCGTGTGCCTTTTTTTCAAGGCAATGATGAAGAGGATGGAAAAAAATTGAATTTCACGAAAAGGGGGAAAAGGGAATAGGACGCGGCTGTTGCAGATCCGATTTTATCGGGATTTTTGCTGGATCTGAGCAGTGATTTTTCTTGTTGTTAGGTGTAGAAGATGAAGTAATGGGGTCGGGTCGGTTTTGTTGTGTATGTATGCTGTTGGTGGGTTGTTCATTGAAAAGAGTGGGCTGGAAATATTGTTAAGAATAGGGGCTGTAGAAACGTGAATTGGGCTAAAAAATGGCCCAAATTGGGTCTGATTTTTTTGGATTTAAGAGAATGGAATTGGGCTGGGCAAAACTATAAAGTTGGGCTGCTGGGAATTGGGAAAAAGGGGCCCAAGATTTGATTTTCAAATGGGTTTAAGGGAAATGGGTTATGCCTTGGAATTTCAAGAAATAGTCAAATTAAATTTAATTTAGGGAATTTGACTAAAATTTAAGAAAGATGAATTAACATCAATTAATTAACGATCTTCTTAATTTGAACAAAAATAAAGTAATTAATTTAATCGTAAACTATTAATTCAAAAAATATAAACTACAAAATTAGCTAAACTAATTAATAAAATATTTATGTAAAACAAAAATATTTTTGAGATGATTTTCAAACATTAATATAATAAATATATGCTAAATCATATAGAATATGTAAATTATTTTTTAACATTTTAAAATTTATAATAATGACGAAATTACTTAAAATAACTCGAAAAATATTTAAAATTTTATAAAGTTAATTATTTCAAATCGTTTGAAATTTAAGAGGCTCGATGACTAATTTATATTGTGGAAGGCCAAAATTGGGTGTCAACAGATAGTATGGCTCCTTGGGTGGTGAAGGTGATTTGTAAGTTGGGGTATGTGGAGGGTAGTAAGGCTCCTTGGGTGGGGGCGGCGACTTGTAAACTGGAGTGTGTGGAGGACAGTATGGCTCCTTGGGTGGTGGTGGCGACTTGTAAATAGGAGTTGGCGACTTGTAAATTGGAGTTGGTGGACGTGGCGACTTGTAGGTTGGTGTGTATGGAGGGTAGTAGTGCTCATTTGGTGGTGGTGGCGACTTGTAAATGGGAGCTGGTGGAGGTGGAGACTTGTAGGATGGTGTGTGTGGAGGGTAGTATGGATCCTTGGTTGGTGGTGGAGAATTGTAAACCGTAGTTGGCGGCGGTGGGGACTTGTAAACAGGAGTTGGTAGAGGTGGCGACTTGTAGGTTGGGGTGCGTGGAGGGTAGTATGTCTCCTTGGGTGGTGGTGGAGAATTGTAAACAGGAGTTGGCGGCGGTGGAGACTTGTAAGCAGGAGTTGGTGGAGGTGGCGACTTGTAGGTTGGGGTGTGTGGAGGGTAGTATGGCTCCTTGGGTGGTGGTGGAGAATTGTAAACCGGAGTTGGCGGTGGTGGAGACTTGTAAGCAGGAGTTGGTGGAGGTGGCGACTTGTAGGTTGGGGTGTGTGGAGGGTAGTATGGCTTCTTGGGTGGTGGTGGATAATTGTAAACCGGAGTTGGCGGTGGTGGAGACTTGTAAGCAGGAGTTGGTGGAGGTGGCGACTTGTAGGTTGGGGTGTGTGGAGGGTAGTATGGCTCCTTGGGTGGTGGTGGAGAATCGTAAACCAGAGTTAGCGGTGGTGGAGACTTGTAAAGAGGAGTTGGTGGAGGTGGCGACTTGTAGGTATGGCTCCTTGGGTGGTGGTGGTGACTTGTAAATTGGTGTCGGGGGTGGTGGCGACATGTACACTGGAGTGTGTGGAGGGTAGTACGTCTCCTTCGGTGGTGGTGGAGAATTGTAAACTGGAGTTGGCAGTGGTGGAGACTTGTAAACTGTTGCGGGATGATAAGGTGTTGGTGAAAGGTGGTATGACTCCCTTTGTGGTGGGGGAGATGAGTATTGATAATTAGCTGAGCTTTCGGAAGCTAAGCTAAGTGACCCTAAAACCACTAAAAGAGTGGCAACTAGAGAGGCCATTTTCTCCATATTGTAACAAAGGAGAGAAATTGTTGTTTTCTTAAGCTTCACCCAAACCCCTTTATATAGCTTTCATTTAGACAATTACCCTTACCAAAAGTTTTGCAAATGTAGGTAATATGGTATACTTATGCATTTTGATTTGGTCTTGTCATGTTGTTGGCTCAATTTTTACTTTAGTTAATATATTTAATTTGATGGATAGAGGCATTAAGCTAAGCAAATGTATAAACTATTAAGGGAACTATAAGTACTGTTTGTGACAGAATGATTCAAAGAGCTATAAAGTCTTGTTTTCTTCTTACAGAATCTTAGGGGAAAAAATGTGTGGATGCCTCAACTTTGCACTTAACTAACCTTCACACAAGTGCTTATATTTAGGAGACATGATTGTCACAAACATCCTTTTGTAGCAAATTTATTGTTTAAAAAATACGGATAAGAATAATACAACCCTAATTCCCTTCTAATTAAAACCTTGAATAAATCAACTATACAAATCTAATTAATCTCGTGAAAATTTTTTGCTAACAGTAAATTATTACGTATAGTTTTACCCTATGAATAGGTTGCTACATATATATGTAACCTACCATTCAAAGTAAGAATGGTATTTAGAACTTTCAAGTTCTGAATTCACCTCTGACCCTCACACTCGATTAGGATTTTCTGTTAAGTAGTTTAGAATTTACTCAAGAAGTTAATTAGTGAATAATAATTTGTTAGTTCAAGGGAAAAGATAACCACCAGTACTATTAATCTCAAACATTTTAGTATGGCTCATTTGTGAAAATATATTTTACTTGTAATAAATATGACTGTCTAATCAATTGAACACACCACATGAATCTAAATTAAGTGACCTGAAAAAAAATACAAAATTCACTTTTAAAGAGTCTAAATTATAAGTCATGTTGTTGATAAAATATTTCCGCAATTAAATTAATAATTATAGATAAATTTTGTTGAAAACAGTATTGTTTATTGTCTAAATTAAATAAATAAAATCTTCTCTTTTTCATAAGCTTTGTATCAAGTTAAACAGTATCACTTAAATTCATACATAGGAGAGAGCAATAAACCAAAGAAGTGCCTCTTTTTTCACTTAAATATTTTTAAGTAAACAATAAAACTACTATTCAATAATTTATTTGGTTCATCCATTAAATTTGACATTTTAATTGAAAAAACAACTAACGATTAGAATCAAGATTCCATTACTTAAGATACATTAATATTGTTAATCCTCTTAAAATATATGGATGTATAACCACGTACAAATCTTAGTTACATTGAATTAGCCAAGAATTATTACCGACAATTCTATTCTCTTGTCTTTTCTTAAGCGTATAATAATTATTATGATGGTTTCTTATAATTTATTGTAATTACATGAGTCGTGTAGGAAGCGTCACCCTTAAATGGGCCCTCGCCTCCAGTTTGTAATCCAAATTTAACTGAGATTTCAATATAAAATACAGACATCGAGTGAAAAAAAAATATTTTGATTATTTGCATAATTAATTGAGGAAGAGATGAAATGAGTTGGAGAATAATGGTTGAGAAGTGCTCACCATTTTCTTAGACCTAAAGGTGGGTTTGATACGTGCACTTTGCACCAACATCACAAATTTAGTCATTTTTAAATTTGATTTTAGGTTTATAATTAAATCAAATTATAAGGTAATTTTAGCCACGAAATTGAGGATATTGATGATGATAATTTTTCTCGCTATTTTTACTGAAAATTTATGATAAATCATATTTATCTTTAAATTCATGTAAGTTTGGATACAAAATAAGTTTCATCACAAAAATATGTAATCAAACTAGCGACATAATATTATTTGTAGTGAAATGGTGTAAAATTTAGCCACTATATGTATATATTATTTATGTTCTCTTAGTTTTTGTTACTAACAATACAAATAATTAGTGAAAATCGTTGCCTTGTCTTTATTTAATTTATAAGACTATAACATTATTTAGCTAGGTTAATAATTTATCGCGTGCGAATTATTTATTTTCCTGTGAGAATTATTTTTCTTCTCAAATGCATATGCCAAAAGTTTGCAATTCATATATCACTTAGATACTTTTGTATAATCTGGATTTACACCTTTCGCTTATCGGAACAACAATTTAATCTTAAAAGTTAGAAAAGGTTGATCGTTGAGAAATAAAATAAAAAAGGAAAGGGAAATATTGCTGATGGTCAAATTTATGAGGGAAGAGAGAGTTCAAATAAAGCTCACAAAGGCCAAATATTTATTGAAAGAAAAGTTATTGGAGTTGCATTCATGAATTTAATGATCTTGTAATTATACTATAAAAGTTTGTAACTTTGGTATGCCATAATTTTCCATCTAAAGCTTGACTGAATTTTCAATTAGGCCTAGATAATCTATAATCTTTTCATGATACTATGAGTTTTTTTGTATCAATAAAGATTGTCACGGAGTAATAAATATTTCTTTATCCTTGATTAGAAATATCGAGTTTGAGTTCTCCTAGGTACGAAGTCGTTTCCTTTGTTAAGGAGCGTTGGACTTCCTGACGCAAATTCAAATTCAATCGAGACTCTAATGTGAATATCGAATACCGAGTTAAAACAACAACCAAAAAAAAAAAAACTAATCTTCCACACTCATCTTGTACATAGTTAATATCTAGGTTATGCTCTCCTCCTACAAATTGTAATTCACAATTAATAGCAATAAAATTTTGACTTGATTTGATTTTTTTTTACAAAAGAGTCGCCATCCAAATTATCTAATTCGAGACCATTTCTTAAGAAGTTTCTTATTAAATTCTTAAGAAGTTTTCTCTCACTAACCATTTACATTATTTAATGTATTTGTATTAGTTATATAACTAACGTGAAAATCAACTTGAAATTATTTTATCGTACTTCAAACGAAAACATCGATGGAGTATTTTGGATGACCCATATATAGTGAGCTATATATGTTTTTTAATCGTGTCATATACCTAACATTTAACAAGTCAAGCTTTGATTGAATTAAATGAATTACTATATAATTTAATTAACTAAACTAATATCGACAGCTCTATAATAAGATAGCATTGTCTAATTAGCTTAATAATAATTAATAACTAATGTATGTTTGGTCGATCGTACACAATACTGCACCTTTTTCCTTGTCTTTTTTTTTTTAAAAAAAAAATAATAAATTAGAACACTTCCTATATTTTATGCATAATCAATTTATTATTAGTTGATCAAACTAATTTATAAAAAAATAAAAAAGATAAGCTAAGTTGCTTATTTAAGCCAATTTAGTTATATACAATAAATTGGTCATTACTAACTTTGATTTTTTTTGTTTGCTTATCAACATTTTTCTTTCACTATTTTATCCTTTATCTTACTTTATTTCTCAAAATTAAACTCCTTTTCTTTACAGAGGTAGTTTTAAACCTTTTTTGGGGGTAAAAAATCTAACAAAAAATAGTTAATCAACACTCTTTTTACCAAACACATTAACTACTTATTATTATCGATTTCGTCATATTTAACTGAACGGCAAAGATTGAAATAACTTATTCTTTTTCTTTTCTCTATGTTGAGGCAGCACCAACAAGTCAATCCATCAAAATTTCTATCGATAAACATAAAACATGCATGATGGATTAATGATTATTTATCAGAAAGATTATATTATTCAAATCGTCCAATTAATCAGCTATCTCACGGGCTCTATTACTCTAGGAAATCAAACAATCTTTTCTCTACTAAGATACTAATATATTTTAAAATCTTTTAGTTTAAATAAATAATAAAAAAAAATTGTAATTTTTTAAATATATGAATTTTATTTTAAAGATATTAAAAGGTGGTAATCAAATTATAAATATGCGTTGACTATCTTGTTGGGGGTGGGCCAAAAGAGAGCACCAATTACTTTATTAATATTGTCACTATTTGTTTTAAATTACCAAAATAGACTGAATTATATTGACTTAATCTTAGTATTTTACCAAATATAGTATATGAAGATGATCATGACTACTTTAGGATTAATTTATTTACTGATTGATTGCTATATGGCATATGCTACGTACGTATACTTTGCCATCGTGGGAGTAACTTTTTTTTCTTTAATTGTATTGTTGCCTATTTGTATTTATATCATATTATGACTTTAGATATAATATTTATGTTGATTGTTACTCCTTCTTTCTTAAAAGATAATTTGTGTGTAGAGGTATATGGGAAATGAAGGATGGGATTAGGGATCCGAATCTTCATTAACATGGTGAAAGTTCAGGTTATTAATCAATTGGTACTAAGATTTCGATTTGTGAATTGTTATTGAGATTTTATGGCATTTTATCGTTAAATTTGTCATCAATTTTATCTATATGATGATTGATTTAGTGTAATCGATGAGTCTCGCCTAAATAATTCATGTAAAGATGATGAAATAAGACAAAAAGGACTAATTAAGATCGAATAAAGTAGAGAGAAGGGAAACATAAAACTGTATTATATTAATAACTTATTTTATTCATCTCATAATTAATCTTTGCATTTTGCAAGGATATTAAACTGAGCAAACATACACAAAGACATAAAAGTAAAAATACAAATATAAATTAATAATAGAGTACAAACAATATCACTAGCTTAGATAACATGAAGCTACAAAAGAACTTCGCCATATGTGGGGCTTATTATTTACTATAGTTTTCTTTTTTCATTGCCTCTCGAAAATGGAAAATGCCTTTCTTTCAGCTCAACATGTTGCTTTTCCTGCATAAGAATATAATATTGTGAATGAGAACATATAATTGAAGCTATCCAAATAAGAATGTAGACAGCATATGTCTATATATTAATGATTTGCATGAGGAAATTGTGCAACTTATTGCTTTGCATTTTAGACATATCACTTTTAATAGTTTTAGTTTGTCTTAATTACCTCGATAAAATGAAATGGCTTCTTAGTAATGGTAGGGAGGAGGGGGAGAGGTGTAAAGATAGTAAGGTGGTGGAGGTGGCGACTTATAGGTTGGTGTGTGTGGAGGGTAGTATGGTTCCTTGGGTGGTGGTGGCGACTTGTAAATGGGAGTTGGAGGAGGTGGCGACTTGTAGGTTGGTGTGTGTGGAGGGTAGTATGGCTCCTTGGGAGGTGGTGGTGACTTGTAAACGGGAGTTGGTGGAGGTGGCGACTTGTAAGTTGGGGTGTGTGGAGGGTAGTATGGTTCCTTGGGAGGTGGTGGTGACTTGTAAACGGGAGTTGGTGGAGGTGGCGACTTGTATGTTGGGGTGTGTGGAGGGTAGTATCTCCTTGGTACGTGGGTGGTGGATGGTAACTTGGAACGGGTGGTGTGGTGGTTGCGGGCTTCCTTGGCTGGTGGGCGGGTGGGACTTTACTGGGCTTGGAGGTGGGGAGGTGGTATGGGTGTGGTGATGGTAATAGTGTGGGCTGGTTGGTGTGGTCGTAGTGGTGGAGGGTGGGTGGTTGGGGTGCTTGTCCTTGAGGGTGATGTAGTGGTGGTGGTGGAGGGTTTTAGGACTGTATCCGTGGTGGGGGTGGCGACTTTAAACGGGAGTTGGTGGAGGTGGCGACTTGTAGGTTGGTGTGTGAGGAGGGTAGTATGGTTCCTTGGGTGGTGGTGGCGACTTATAAACGGGAGTTGGTGGAGGTGGTGACTTATAGGTTGGTGTGTGTGGAGGGTAGTATGGTTCCTTTGGTGGTGGTGGCGACTTGTAAATGGGAGTTGGAGGAGGTGGCGACTTGTAGTTTGGTGTGTGTGGAGGGTAGTATGGCTCCTTGGGAGGTGGTGGTGACTTGTAAACGGGAGTTGGTGGAGGTGGCGACTTGTAGATTGGGGTGTGTGGAGGGTAGTATGGCTCCTTGGGAGGTGGTGGCGACTTGTAGGTTGGTGTGTGTGGAGGGTAGTATGGCTCCTTGGGAGGTGGTGGTGACTTGTAAATGGGAGTTGGTGGAGGTGGCGACTTGTAGGTTGGGGTGTGTGGAGGGTAGTATGGCTCCTTGGGTGGTGGTGGCGACTTGTAAACGGGAGTTGGTGGAGGTGGTGACTTATAGGTTGGTGTGTGTGGAGGGTAGTATGGCTCCTTGGGTGGTGGTGACGACTTGTAGGTTGGTGTGTGAGGAGGGTAGTATGGCTCCTTGGGAGGTGGCAGTGACTTGTAAACGGGAGTTGGTGGAGGTGGGGACTTGTAGGTTGGGGTGTGTGGAGGGTAGTATGGCTCCTTTGGAGGTGGTGGTGACTTGTAAACGGGAGTTGGTGGACGTGGCGACTTGTAGGTTGGGGTGTGTGGAGGGTAGTATGGCTCCTTGGGAGGTGGTGGCGACTTGTAAACTGGAGTTATTGGAGGTGGTGACTTGTAGACAGGGGTGTGTGGAGGGTAGTATGGCTCTTTGGGTGGTGGTGGTGACTTGTAAATAGGTGTCGGGGGTGGTGGCGACTTGTACACTGGAGTGTGTGGAGGGTAGTATGGCTCTCTGGGTGGTGGTGGAGATTTGTAAACTGGTGCGGGATGATATGATATTGGTGAAGGGTGATATGGCTCCTTTGGTGGTGGGGGAGATGAGTATTGATAATTTGCTGAAATTTCAGATGCTAAGCTAAGTGACACTAAAACCACTAAAAGAGTGGTAACTAGAGAGGCCATTTTCCCCATATTTGAAACAAAGGAGAAAGTTGTTATCCTCTTAAGCTTCACTCAAACCCCTTTATATAGTTTTCACTTAGACAAATACCCTTACCAAGATTTTATAAATGTATGTAAAATCCTAGAGTTATGCATTTTCATTTGGTTTTGTCTTGTTGTTGGCTCAATTTGACTTTAGTTAATCGTATATTTAATTTGATGGATAGAGGCATCAAGCTAAGCAAATGAATAAACTATTAAGGCAGCTATACTGTTTGTGATGCAATAATTCAAAGAGATAGAAAGTCTTCTTATTCTTCTTCTCACCAAAATAATGCGTGGATGCCTCAACTTTGCACTATTTTAGCTAATATAAATGAATGCACTTTTTAGGTACGAAGAAAAATATTGTCTCACATAATCAAGTTTCTTACTTATTTTTTAGTTTTTGGTAGACAAGTAAAACTAATATTTCACATTATTCATATGTAAGCTAACAAAACGTTACGAGGATGGTGTAATATTCATCAACAACATTAATCTCAAGCATTTTAGCATTGCTCATTTGCGAAAAATATATTTGAACTTGTCGAATGTATGATATAGTCTAATCAATTGAACACACCACATGAAGCAACATTTAATTTTAATGAGCTTAAATTATATATACCATGTTGGTGAGAAAATATGTATGCATTTAAATCAGTAATTATAGATAAATTAATTAGTTGAATAATATTAGTTAATATGTAAAATAATGCAAATGGCCTTTATAGTTAATGCAATCAAATGTAGTTGGTTTGTGAAAAGATTAAAAGAAAAGGACCGGAGTGACAATCAAAATTTAGGGTCGTTAATTAGTATTAACAATAATAATAATAATTCTGAGATAAAATATTTAATTATTTATCGTTTGGTTGAAACTTTTGTTCCTAAATATAAGTAATTTTGAAATCAATTATATCATAATTCTATAATTGTACCAAAGTTGTACATGGAATAGCAATCCTCTAGATTAATAATTAGCTAATTCCATGATAAAACAACCAAACTAAAAGTTCTTTAAGAAAGGTAAAATTAAAAATGAAATTTGTCCAAAACCAACTAATCAAATAAAAATTTCTATATATTATATACCGTATATATCTTATTTCCAATTCAATGAACACCAAATGTAATCAAAATTAATGAGTTAACAAATGGGTGGATCATTAGCTATTGCCTATTTAGATTGAAATGAATTGGACATGATTAAGTTAAAATTCGGTGTATAATTCAACCCCTCCAATTTTTACTAAAATTTAATTGTTTAGTTTGCTCTTTTGTAAAAATTTTAGCACCTAATAAGTTTATTTTTTTCTTTATTACGACTATGTATAACATATTAAATTTTAAAATATTATTTTAAAAATATTTTAATAAGCTAATTTAAATTACATATCAACTCACTATTTAAATATGAATTAAACTAAATTAGGTTGAAATGAATTAAAGTTGATAAATTAAATCCACTCAAGAATGGAATAGGGGAGTCTGACAAATTGACTTGATTTGGACACCCCTAAAATCTATCATAATATTATTTTATATTTAAAAATTATTTAATAGAGCGTATAAAATTTATATTAAATTATTGGAAGTTATTTATGTGTGCCGAGTCAAATGCATCCGATTAATAATAATAGCAACTCATCTCTAATCCCAATTAATCAAAGAAATAGTAACAAGAAAAATTAGTTTTCTTATTTGACTTTCTATGATTATATTGGTAATAATCTGATAAAAATAAATTATTCAAATTTTGCTCAATGAATAATAGAGATGGAATAACAATGAAATAATTAGGATATTGTATCTTTAAAAACAAAGAACTATGTAAACTTTTTATACGTATAATGGATATATTGTTCTAACAAAATTATTTTCATAAGCACTAAAACTAAATTTTATAATATTTTGCATAATACTATCTATGAGGATCAAACAACAAGTTTCGTAGATTATTACTTAAAATGTTTTACTTGCATAAAATTTATGCATGATGTTAGAAAGAACTATTTTAGTGGTATTCTTTAGAAAATGAAAAACATAATTACTCATATTTACAATATATCATAATATCAAGCACTATTATTTGAAAGGTTCGACATTCCTATAAGAAAGTTAATCGAGTTGCAAATGTTTTAGCAAAATGGTATATTATAAACAAGGACTTAAATAGTTTTATACATTCTCCTGTTTTATCATGGTCATCGAACCCTATATATAAATTTGATCTCATATAAATAAAATCATTTTTGTCATAAATTGAGGAAGAACTATTTTGTGTAGAAATGATACCATTAAAATACTAAGCTATTATTTTTGTCTATCACATAAACATGTGTGTGTGTGTGTATATATATATATATATATATATATATATATATAAAAGAATCAAATTTTGGTGCCTTGAGATACATGTATCTCGAATACGTGGGTCAAATTTAGGTGTAATTTGTTTTAGATACATTGTAACTAAGTGAATTCGCATGTATTTGAGATACATAGTATATCTCGTTTGCCTTTTTTGCCTCTGTTCCATTTTGCTCATCTTCCAAGAATATGATATCCCAGATACATGTGAATTCCTCTAGACACGTACAAATACATGTACCTAGTGTGTATCTTGTTTGATTCACATGTTCTGGGATACGATGCGTACAAATTTTGCTCGCCTCCCTCCTAATTTTGCTCGCCTCCCTACCCACTCCATCACTTTCTCTAACCGTCCGCCCCTCCCCCCGCCCTTATTTTTTTTATAGTTTTTTTTGTTTAAATTTCTTTTATAAAAGTATTTTACTTTTTTTTTACTCCCCCCTCCCCCAAAATACTAATTTGAATATTTTAGTTTACGCTTTCGAACTTTTTCTCGTTTTGTGTTAGATATAAACAAATCGAAAATATTTTTTATTTGCCACGGTCACAAGACTTTTTTAAAAATAAATATTTTATTTACTTTATATTTGGTACACAAGTAGAAAGAATTCCTAAAAAAAACATATATACATATCTAATACAGAATAACAAAATTGTAAAAAAAAATAATAGGAATGGGGGGTTAAATAGGATGGATAAAATTCTTATTTTTTAAAAATAAAATAATATCAATTCTGGGGGAGGGGGGGGGGGTGAAGTATGAAGTTTTTAAAAATATTGTATAAAATAAATTTTAAAAATAATAATTTTAATAAAATAAATTATAAAAACAAGTACAAACGAGACGGGGAGGAGGTAGTGGAGCGAGGTAAGAAAAAATAACTTATTTTTTAAAAAAGAAAATTATATTTTTTGGGATTGATATAATTCAATCTTTAATTTTTAATTAATATTAACAGTTTATTATTTAATTGTTGTCATATTTTATCGATGTGAAACATCATGTGTCAAAAGTTTTTTCAAAGGAAAGAGATAGTGTATTACACACACTACTGAGGTGTGTTTCTCAAACTAATAAGTAATACTGTGATAGTTTAAGTATGAAACTCACAGTTTCAATAACTTGGATATGAAACTAAAAAAAAGAATATATTAAATGTGTTTTTGACATTTATCTCTTAAATTAATATAAATTGTGGATGGTTTTTGTTCTTCCTGAAATTTAATGAATTATTGCAAAGTTGCCATACATTTATAAAGTAATTGAATTCCACTTTAATTTTTAAAGTTATAAAAAAAGAAGAAGATATTATTCAATAATTGAACTCTGGTACCATCTTCATGGACAATTCCATTTTGGTTCATCTAACGACTTTGACATTTTAATTGAAAAAACAATTAAGTATTAGCATTAACTTAATCACCGACAACAGTAAAATTATTACTGTATTTATAAGATTCGATTAATTAGTTAATAATTTTAATGGTCCTAAGATTAAGGGATATGGATGTATAAACAAGTACAGATCTTAGTCTACATTGTGATTACCGACATACTTATATTAGACAAATATTTGTCTTAACAAGTCAAAGATCTTCTATTCTCTTTCATTTACTCTTTTTTTTAAAATAAAATAAAATACATGTAATAGGTTGATTGTATTTTTTATTACTGATTTTTTTTAAAATCATTTTAAAACTTTGTTTTAGGAAATTCAATGATTATGTTCTTGGTGAGCAATTTATTCAACTGAGGGAGGCTAACATGTCCTAACATTTAAATTCATTTTTAAACTTTGTTTTAGGAAATTCATGTATATTTAATTTATAATTTTTTAATACGAAAATAAGCAGAAGTAGAACTTCAATTATTTTACATATAAATTTTTTTAAAAATAACCTATAATATAGAGAAAAAAATTATGACTTTTATTTGCGAAGGGATTAATAACCAATAAGAAAGAAAAAAAAAGTATTATAATTACTATTTTGAGAATATCATTACACTAATAATAAAAACTACATAAACAAAAAAGGTTTAAAAAAAATGTCTACGACATGCGTATTTACGCTCAGGACTTACGTTTTTACGCTTAGAGTTTACACCTTAAATTTTAAGACTTACATTTTATGAATCTACGTCTTTAATTTGCGCCCAAAGCGTTTTCGATACATCTCATCCCAAATGTCATTCCAAAAACATTTTTGAAAACTGTAATTTGTTTGTTTTGTTCATATTGTCTTTATGTAATTTTGTTCATATTCTCTTAAAGACAAGTATTCTTGCCACATTCAGTCTAAAGATAAAAACTTTCAGGTCAACTCAAGATCTATCTGAATTTTACTAATAATGTCCTTTATCTTTAAAATGAAACTTACTTTTAATTTTGTAGTAATTCTAATTTAAAGAGGAGTTAAATTTTCTTTTAATATGAAAAATCACTCAATTTGTTTTTATAATACCACAAAGTTACTTGAGTAAGAATTTTTTCTCATAAAAAATCACTTTAGCTAAGGTTTCTTTTTACATAAAGTCACTCAATTTCTTGTATGATCACAAAGTTACTCAATTATGAATATTTTACCTATAAAATCATTCAACTATTGATATCTGACTTAAAAGGTCACCTAATTAATTTAAATAATTTTTTGCTGAAATTCAATTTTTGTTTTAAACTCTTTTTTAAAAAAGAAAATTAAACGAATTAGTTGCTTCAACATTCCATACCCATTTTTTCAAAATTAAAAATTGAAGAATCAAATTAAAATTTGATAAAATCGAACTGAAAAAATGAACGTCCAGCCAAACCTACCACAAACGCGGAGGATCGAATTGTTGACAATTGATTTTGACTAAGAGTAGACCTCATTATTTATCAGTTTTAGAGACGTGTGTAGCATGTGGGTGATATAAAAATGGGTGGATTTCATCTTATACTATGAAAATTTTAAAATATTAGTTTTAATTATTTTAGATTGTAATATTTTGTTTGAGCTTCTGAAATCATTTACTTTACAAAAGTTTCATAGCGTATTATATGTGATTATTAAATAATTTTTCACTTTATTATCGTAAATGGACTATTATACTCGAATTTGATTGAATTATAACCATAAGTACATGAAATTCGTTGGTTATTAATTTGAGCATCCTATTATCATAATTCATAAAAAATTTTGCTTAAATTATATTATTATATGAATTCAGAAGAAGGAAGTAGTATTTTGTATTTCTAAAAATATTTTCTTGATCCATTGCTTTCCCATATAGTATTCTTATAACATGGCAGCCACTTGTAGATGTTTCATATATGTGTAGATGTAAATAATTTTATTTTAAAAACTGTAAAATTTGTGTTCACATCAAAATTAATAAATTCATTTTAGTACTTAAAATATGAGCACATGATAAAATGAAAACAAAGGTAATATTGTTAAAACATATAAGAGTAGTAATAACTTATTTTATTCATGATCTCATAATTAATCTCTGCATTTTGCAAGATGATTGAAAGTGAGCAAACATACACAAAGACATAAAAGTAAAATATAAAAAAAGAGTACAAAAACAATATCACTAACTTAGATAACATGAAGCTACAAAAGAACTTCGTCTGATCTTCTGTAAGCCTTATTATTTACTATAACTTTCTTCTTGAAAATGGAAAATGCCTTTCTTTCAGTTCAACATTATGCTTTTCCTGCATAACAATATAATATTGTGAATGAGAACATATAAAATGAGAAATAAACAAACATAAGTATTTTTATTCATGTTTTGCATGAAGAAATAATTGTGCAACTTATTATTGCATTACATTTTCGTAATATATGTTTGTAAAGGTTTAAGTTCATCTTAATTACCTCAGATATAGTAAAAGTCACTTCTTAGTAATGGTAGGGAGGAGGGGGAGAGGAGTAAACATAGTGGGTTGGTGGTGGAGACTTGTATACGGGTTTAGGATGGTATGGTGTTGGTGAAGGGTGGTATGGCTTCAATGGTGGTGGTGGTGACTTGTAGACGGGAGTTGGGGGTGGTGGAGACTTATATACTGGTGCAGGATGGTATGGCTTTACTGGTGGTGGTGGTGATTTGTAAACGGGAGTTGGGGGTGGTGGAGACTTGTATACTGGTGCAGGATGGTATGGCTTTACTGGTGGTGGTGGTGATTTGTAAACGGGAGTTGGGGGTGGTGGAGACTTGTATACTGGTGCAGGATGGTATGGCTTCACTGGTGGTGGTGGTGATTTATAAACAGGAGTTGGGGGTGGTGGAGACTTGTATACTGGTGCAGGATGGTATGGTTTCACTGGTGGTGGTGGGGACTTGTAAACGGGAGTTGGGGGTGGTGGAGACTTATAAACTGGTGTGGGATGATATGGTGTTGGTGGAGGATGGTATGGCCTCTTGGGTGGTGGTGGTGACTTGTACACTGGAGTTGGTGGTGGTGGAGACTTGTACATTGGGGTATGCGGTGGGTAGTGTGGCTGTTTGGGTGGTGGTGGAGACTTGTACATTGGGGTATGCGGTGGGTAGTGTGGCTGTTTGGGTGGTGGTGGAGACTTGTAAACCGGAGTTGGTGGTGGTGGGGACTTGTAAACTGGGGTGTGTGGAGGGTAGTGTGGGTCCTTGGGTGGTGGTGGCGACTTGTAAACAGGAGTTGGAGGTGGTGGAGACTTGTAAACGGGGTGATGATGGTGTGGAGGAGGAGACTTATAAACTGGTGTGTGTGGAGGGTAGTGTGGCGTCTTAGGTGGTGGTGGCGACTTGTAAACAGGAGTTGGAGGTGGTGGAGACTTGTAAACGGGATGGTGATGGTGTGGTGGAGGAGACTTATAAACTGGGGTGTGTGGAGGGTAGTGCGGTGTCTTAGGTGGTGGTGGAGACTTGTAAACGGGATGGTGATGGTGTGGTGGAGGAGACTTATATATTGGATGGTGGGGTGGTGATGGATATACATGCACTGGTGGTGGAGGGGATGAGTATTGATAATTTGCTGAGCTTTCAGAAGCTAAGCTAAGTGACACTAAAACCACTAAAAGAGTAGTAGCAACTAGAGAGGCCATTTTCCCCATAATTTGAAACCAAAGAAGAGAAGTTGTTGTACTCTTAAGCTTCAATCAAACCCCTTTATATAGCTGTCATTTAGACATTTACCCTTTTCAGAATTTTATTTGATTAAGGTAAAAGTCTCAATATAATACTTATTAAAACCAACCTAAAAGTTAAAAAGCATTTTGATTTGGTTTTGTCATGTTGTTTGCTCAATTTGACTTGAGTAATTGGTATACTTTATTTGTTGGATAGAGGCTGCAAGCTAAGCAAAAGAATAAACTATTATGGCAGCTATACTATTTGTGATGCAATAATTCAAAGAGAAAGTCTTCTTTTTCCTTCTATCTTTTTAATAGTATATAGTTTAGTACTTCAGCTTTTTAAAAATATGTGTGGATCCATGATCTTAGTTATAGTAATGCAGAACATCTTATTTTTTTATATGACTTTTTCTTTTTGTTTTCTATTTGGTGTCTCAACTTTGCATTGGAGCCCTGATTAAATCTGAATCGCACACTGTAGAGTTCATTTGGGGGAGGGAGAGGGCTGATTCTAACTTGATTTTCTTAATTCACAATACTCAAACTCAAAACCTATGATTAAAGCTGAAGCAATCTACCATAATTTGTTGGTTTTATATGACTCTTACTTTGTTTGAAATGTTCTATTCACATGTATGATTATATGTTCATCATAAAAACAAAATTATTAAACATAATTGTACCAATTCCACATGCTTCATGAATTAATGATAAAAGTAGAATAAATTTAACTTTTATGATGATTAGTGTCAATGTTTGTGTTGTTGAAAAGTTGATTTTCATCAAGATTAGTAGTAAATTTAGATTTGATTCATCCCTCTAGTGAAGAATAGGACATATGGATAGGAGAAAATAAGAAGAATTACCAAATTTATGGCATTCTGGTGAGAAACATAATTGTACCAATATTTCCTGTCAATAAAATAATTATTGTACCAATTTCCTACCAAAATAAAAATAATAATTGTAGCAATTAATTCTGACTGGTTAAATTACCTTCACATGTGCTTCAAGAAGCATGCCAGTGATCTTTTAATCTATCCTTTCTCTAAGCTCAACCTATAAGCCTATACTAACAGAGGATAAAAAAAGTTTATTACATTAAGATGAGAAATTGATCAATAAAAGTGATAATATACAAAAACACCATTGAGCATTTTCAAGGTGATTTTTCAATTAAAATAAAGATTCTATATATAACTTGACTTCAATGTCAACCCCAAAGTTAGTGTCGGAGCCAATATTTCTAGTGAAAGAACTAAAATATAAAAAACTAAATGTACAAATAATTGGGCAGAGGGCGGATTTAAGGTTATGCGAGACGATTTTATGGTTGTTTGGGGGCGAGAAAGAATGTGAGGCGGGATGAAGTAGATTTTTTAAATATTAATGTGTGTGTTGGGGGGGTGGGGGTTACAAGTCTATATATGCGACTTTGTGTGGGTTTAAATATAATTTTAATTTTTTACATTTTAAATAAGAGTGATAGAGCATTTATTTATTAAGATAGTACTTATAAAGTTACTAAAATATTTAAGATAGTAAATAAAAATGGTTCAATCAAAACTAATACAGTTTCTTATGTGCTTCTTAATTGACCTCTATAAAATAAAATTTAAGTCATTATCTATTAAATTAATACAACTTAATGATAAAATAAATTTATTTATATAAATTTTATTTTTAGTATCAAACTTAATTTAAAAAAAAATATTTAGAATATTATGTAGGGATGAGACGGATTGAAAATTAAAAAAATTGTTATAAAGACAAACTAAAACAAATAAATATTTTACGAATTAAGCTCAATCCAATTCACCCACACCACCCTATTACCATCTCAATCCCAAGTCCCAACCACACTCCCTAACATGGAAGGGAGTGGGCGAATTTTAGCATTTTTACTAAGTCATTTTCAAAGAGTTAAATCTAGAGAAGACAAGAGAAAAACTATGCATGTGGCCCATTATTATTTCCTTTTGGGTGGTAGAGAAGACAAAATGTTCAATGATTTTTATGGTTACATTGAAATTTATGTGATTCAATGAGATATTTATTTATTAATATATCATAAAAAAACGGAAAAGGGCCTAAAATACCCTTAAAGTATTGAAAATGGTACAAAATTACCCTCCATCCACCTATTGGCTCCAAAATACCCTTCTCACCCACCTATTGGGTCCAAAATACCCTTGTCATCCACCTTTTGGTTCAAAATTGACCACTTATTTAACGGTTTTATATTTAAACTATTTAAATATTTTTTTAAATACGTGACACGCAACTATATGTTATAATTTAACTTATTAGTATAATTTATAAATCAATCCACTACCCATCCATTACTAATTAAACCCCTCCAAATTAATACACCCGTCACATTATTAATGCAACAAGAAAAAAGCTACTGCCAATTGAGTGTTTTTAAAAATTTAAGGCGAAAATATCTATAGAAGTAAATTATCATATGTTAAGTGTCTAAATAAAAATTACCGATAAACTTAAAAGTCTGACTTACGTCTCAATTATGTGATGTTACTTCATAGTTAACTTTTTTTCAAAATAATATATTAAAGGTTTTAAAACAAATCATAAATATTTATAAAATTATATTTTAAAAAAGTGCATGAATTAATTCGAAATGTATTACTTCTTTACCTTTAATCATAAATTTTTAATTCAATCTTGAAAGAGAATCATATTGAAAGTGTCCTCCTAAATAAGCGGCTCAACCTATATTTCATTGGGGCTTCGATTCGGACTCAAATAATTTTGAATGTCATTTTCAGGAATCTATAATTTCATCGTGTTTTAGTAGTGTTTATGACAATTTTGATATTATAATTGGATTATTAATTGGGTGGGGTTTAGTTAGTAATGAGTGGGTAGTGGGTTGATTTATAAATTATATTAATAAATTAAATTATAACCAATAGTTGAACGCCAAGTATTTTAAAAAATATTTAAAGAGTTTAATTTTAAAATAATTAAAAAAGTGGTCAATTTTGAACCCAAAGGTGGATGACAAGGGTATTTTGGAGCCAATAGGTGGATGAAAAGGGCATTTTGAAGCCAATAGGTGGATGGAGGGGTAATTTTGTACCATTTTTAATACTTCAAGAGTATTTTAGGCCCTTTTCCGTAAAAAAAGATAATAACAATTTTGATCTTGTGTATGTAAAGTATATTTTTCGAACGAAAGAGGTTTGAATGAATTACCTTATATTCTCCTCCCCTACCACCACAATTAAGGATGGAGATAGAGTTTTAGCTACAAAGTTAAACATAATTTCATTAATTTGATCAAAGTTTCATATTTGTACTTTTTTATAAAAAAAGAACAACTTAATATGTATAATTAATAACGTACTTAGAATCTAGTAAATTAGTCTACTCATCAATTTCAAAAGTCATTACAAACTCAAAATTCTGGACTCATCTTTCTTCCTGCCCCGACTCGGAAGAGAGTCTATCCTTTGCCTGATTGGACATCTTTCATCAAAAAATTATATTGTATTTATAAGTAAAAATATTTTAAATTGTTAAATAATTTATTTTGGACACCCTTGAAAAATAATAAAGTCTCTTAGCTCAATGATTTTAGTCGTTCAGCCAAGCTAATTCTTTGAAACCTGATGTGCGCGGGTTCAAATCCCCTAAGTATGTTATTTGACTTTTGATTTTTTTTCATTAAAAATATAAATTAAATGAAAAAGTTAATATTTAATTTAAAGTTAATAAGCAAATTCTATTTATTTATTCTATAAAGCTACTAAAAGTAAATAGTCTCCAATAGAATTTCTTTTAATGTAACTCATTTTATTCAGCTCTTTGTTTTTCATTTATCGTTGTTAGTCATAAAAAGATCGTAAAATCTTGAAGCATAAAATTGATTTCACTCTCTAAACTGAATTTTCTTTTTTTCTTTGTCTGATCACTTTCTATCAGATAAACGTGAACATTAAAGCTAAATATTATATAGTTTGATTTTAAATTTTTTGATATATTTTTTAATTAGAAAAATTAATCATTAATATTATGTAGTTGATTTACAAAATTTAATACACCCATTTAATAAATTATTTTTATTAGCTATTAAATTTTCAAACACTTTTCATAAAATTTCTAGCTACGTCAATACGACTGGGAGAGTTCAATCTTAGAGAAGACTCGAGAACAACTTTACATGTGGCCCATTTTCAGTACCAAATAAAGCAATTTGTTTTTTTCTCTTTTTATAGTAGAGAAGGCAAGAAATTCAACGATGGATGTAGCTCAATATTGAAAAAGTTTATGTGAATGAAGAAGATATATTTTTGAATTTTAATTATCTTAATTATTAAGTTTACACTATAATAAAAGAGATATTTTCATTTGGTGGTAATAGATTAAATATTGTTATAAAAAATATGTAGCAATAATTGAAATAATTATTTCATTGAAATCATTAAAAATTTTAGCGATATTTATATAAAGCATTCTATTGTAAAAATTCATATTTATTATGGCTATAATTATATTATTACCAATAAATAATTGAGGTAAAATATTTCATGTTTAAACAATGGACTAAAGTTGAGAAAAGGTATAAAAAAAAAAAGGAAAAGTGGAATCCAGAAGGATCCAGACATATACAACATGTATGTTCAAATTGTGGTAGGCAAATGCAGTTGAGTATTACACAATCATGTTATTATAAAATTAATTATCCAGGATTGAGGAAAGAACCAAGGTAATATAAAAAAAAACTAAATTAGTTTTAAACTATGTTGCTAAAAACTCATCGGCCAATCGCTACTATAATAAAAATGATTATTAAATATCGTTAAATATATATTTTTAGCGGCAATAGTCACTCTTTGTATATGTCCCTAAGCCTTTAGCGACATTGGTTCTAATGATACTTAACTAATGCCGGTAAAGACTTAGCACTCTTTATTGATATTAATATTTAATGCTGCTAAAAGTTATTTTTTATTGTAGTGCGCTAAATAAAATCTGTCATTAATTTTATTATTTAACTATAAAATTTATCTAACGATATTCTTAGTTTTTTTTTTAAAAAGTGTTAGTGTGTGAAGGTATTGTTAAGATTTATCTTCAGAAGAGGGAAAAAGGGTTGTAACAACTTTTTGAGAAAAGAAAAGATCTCATATCACTTGTATAATAATTATTGATTCCTATTGTATCGTTGATGAAAACTTAGGACCTTAATTTTCAAAAAGAATTATACAAGTTTTTTATATTAATAGTAATTTGTCGAAAACAAAAAATAATAAAAGGAAGCTTCTAAGTTCCACCTTAACCAATAGCCTAATATATTTGAAGTAAAAGGAAGCTTCCAACATAAACAAAAATGAAATAATAAATTCCGTCGCTAATATATCGCTATAAATTGCTCACATTTAATGTAATTTTATCAATTATTTGTTGCTAAATAAGATTAATGACAAATTTTGTTATTTAAAATTATAGAATTAGTCTGTCGCTAATTCTTGATTTCAATGATGTGAAAGATTTAAAATGCTTGAAAACCACATATAATTAATATTTTTTGTGCTTAATTGTACTGATAGTTAAATAAACTATAAAGAATCTACAACTCACACAAGCGTGAAAATACCATACAAAGAAGTGATCACATATTTGTTGTGTAAATTAGAAAAAGTTTGAGACAGTAAAAGTAGACCTAGGGTCGAAATTAAATAAAATAAAAAGTGTGTAATGAAAACTATAGATATTGACGTTATCAGAGACACTTAAATCTAAAATGCCTAAAATGTTCAGAGTGCTTAGTACTCAAGAGGGAGGGAACATCGAGCTCTTTCCATCACATTTCTATCGTCTTCAAACCTAAAATAAATTAATTAATTAAAAATAGATATTTTACGTTCGAGCTATCGTCCAAAGCAGAAAAATACAATATTTTAAGAAAAGGACAAGTTAAAATATGATGAAGCCACTCAAGGTAACCAAGGCCCCAAGTAGTGAACAAAGGTTAGCCCACAAGTTAATTTCAAAAGATTATTAGAATAAGTTGGTCAATTGAGATGATGCCACTTATAAATAATTTGGTGTATGATATGACTGAAATTACACATCTTTGATTTATTATTGACCCACAAAATTACTACTACATTGTCCTTTTCCATGTGGCGGCATTTTGATCATATATTTTTTTCAATATTAAGAGAAATTTGGATATTTATGTGTGTTTTAATTTCTTGAAAAAAATGTAAAAATATCTCTGACATATACATTTAAAATTGTCCTTCCATTTATTAGATTACATTTATTCTTAGACGTCAATTTTCATGTTAGAAGTGCTCATTTTTTAGCGTGCAAGTGTAAAATAAAATACCAAATTCAACAATTTTAAATAGAAAAATAGAATTATTTTTTTAAATAACTAAAAAAATATCACATAAAATAAAATAAAGTATTGTTTTTTTGCAATCTCCATTCGCCGAGTCAAGCATCCAATCAATATTGATAGCTACTTATCTCTAACCCCATTTTTTGTTCTTTATCAAAGAAATAGTAACACTCAAAATTATACTTTAGTCATAATTTAGTTTGATATTTGACTTTACAATTATTAAGTGATTGCACCTTCTTCATGTTTCTCTTTACTATTCTTTCTTTCTTTTAATTATTGTTTTAATTTGCAGGAGCCTAACGTTGCAAATAATCTTTTTACCTTAAAAAATAATGGCTAGACTTGCGTATATTTTGACCTCCTTAAATTTTATTTTATGAAATTTCATTTTGTTGTTAATCATGTAGACCTAAGCTATTTAGAGTAAATTTTTTAAAGTATTTGGTAATTAAGAAACATCGAAGTTTAAAAAGTATTTTTAAAACTAGGAAATCAAAATAAGTAGAAAAATTGAATCAGAAACAGATTAAAACAATATACAAAATATGTTTCTCAAAGAAGAAATCGAGTCCACTGAATGCATAGTGTCCCCTAAAGGAAATTATTCTCCTCAAGTACCCGATCGAGGTTAATGAAATATATTCTCCCGTAATAGAACGATCTTACTCATCAGTGTAGCGATACTATACCCACGGCGTCAGAAAACCACTAAATGATTATAAAGTACACTTATAACACCAGATTTAGAATTAGAAGAAGAAATCTAGAAAATTAATTATTATAAAATGAGAGAAAATCTCACTATTCAGGGATGATAAATGGAAGTGCGAACAGATGCTTATTGTGACTTATCGAAAATGTCACAACCCTTTAAAAAGTTACAATCTTTTAAAAATATCATAACTTTTCAAAAAAAATCACAAGTCTTCGTTTTTCATTCACACCTATTAAAACTCAAGCAATTTTTCATTGACTATATTGTTGTTGTTCACGACTTCAGAATTAAATACATTCATAACAATGTGGCACTTATATTTTAAGAAAATAATATTAAATATCTAATTTGTTAGTTGGATAATTGCACTTCTATTTCCTTTCTTTTAAATTTTAAGTACTTGAGTTGAGTGTTAGGGACAGTAAAATTAAAATTAAAAAAAAAAGTAAATGCTTAAGTTGAACATGTTTGTGTCTTCAACTCCGAATATTAAAATTATCATATGATAATTATGATTTTTTTATTTTAAATTTTATAATTTCAAAATGGGACCAAGTTTGCTTGTTAATTAATTTAGCACTACTACAAAACCCGTTTTTTCCGCTTTTTCTTACATTTCCTCAAAGTTATATTATTGTACTATTTTTCTTCATCTTTTGTCTAATCAAAAATGTAAATTATTTTTTTCATATTTCTATGAAAAACTGTGGCTGATTTTTTTTTTTTTTCTCGAAATCAATGAATGTTTGTCAAGTTGTCCATACATACATAGAATAAACCAAAGACGTACCTATTTTGTTCACTTAATTCTGCTTCATTAAAAAAACATTTTAATTATCTGAATTTTCACTTTATATAGAGAATTTACTATAACAAATAAAAATATATGTTGTAATAATATAATATGAATAAAAGTCTTTAGCGGTTTTCAATATAGTGACATTAACTAACTAATTCTAAATGAATTTTAAAATGAAAAATATATTGCCACTAAATATCTTGTTGTTGTGATTGATTCACCGCCTTATAATTTTCTCTTCTAACCTCAATTCATAAAAATAAATAAGTAAATGAAAAAAAAATAGTAGTTCAATCTGCATGGAGGGCTTCATTTTGTTCATCCAATGAATTTCACATTTTAATTGGCAAAACAATTGATTATTAGCATAAAACTTACTCACCGACAAGAATAAAATTACTAATTTTTCTTATAGGAGTCCATTAGTTTTTTTAAAAATATATATGGATCTTATATTATTATAAGTACAGATCTTACCTATATTGACCTAGTCAATAAGTAATTATTACCGACATACTATTATATTAGATAAATAAATATTTGTACCAACTAGTCAGAAATCTTCTATTCTCTTTTGTTTGCTCTTTTTTTTTTTTAAAAAAAAAAAAACGGATTATATATAATTATCGTTTTAGTTTTAATTTATTTGATCTATTTCGATTTCATATAAAGTTATAAATATACAAAGATATATTTGAACTTTATGATTATATGTTGAAAATATATTTATTGTATTAAAATATTCATTAATTTTATGATAATAGTGCCTAACATAACACATTGCATCCATATAATTATATTCTCAATTTACATAATATTTTCTTTAATTGCATAGTAAAGTGAGGAAGAGACGAACTAATTAGTTGATTAAATCCAATAATTATAAAATTCCGAGGAACACGGAATTATCATTACTTAAATCTAAAGATAGAATACCCTATACTCAATAATTGAAGTAACATTAATTTAATCTAAATAAAATATAATTAGTTATTTGATTAATCTATTTGACCTTACCCCCACAAAAACTTCAGCATTTTCATCAAACCATTGAAAATTTATTGTACAATATACTAGTTCTATATCTAATGATAGTGTTAATAATATTTTTCGATTTCTTATACGTGAAATTATACTAAATTTCATCGCTAATATGTCGCTATAAATTGCTCACATTTAATATAATTTTATCAATTATTTGTTGCTAAATAAGATTAATGACAAATTTTGTTATTTAAAATTATAGAATTAGTCCGTTGCTAATTCTTGATTTTAATGATGTGAAAGATTTAAAATGCTTGAAGACCACATATAATTAATAATTTTTGTGCTTAATTGTATTGATATTTAAATAGACTCCAAAGAATCTACAGACTCACACAAGCGTAAAAATGCTATACAAAGTAGTGATCACATATTTGTTGTGTAAATTAGAAAAAGTTTGAGATAGTAGGAATAGACTTAGTGACGAAATAAAACAAAAAAATATGTGTAATGAAAGCTATAGATATTGATGTCATCAGAGACACTTAAAGCTAAAATGCCTAAAATGTTCAAAGTGCTTAGTACTCAAGAGGGAGGGAACATCGAGCTCTTTCCATCACATTTCTATCGTCTTCAAACCTAAAATAAATAAATAAATTAAAATGAACGTTTCACGTTCGAGCTATCCTCAAAAGGAGAAAAATACAATTTTTTAAGAAAAGGACAAGTTAAAATATGATGAAGGCACACAAGGTAACCAAGGCCCCAAGTAGTGAACAAAGGTTAGCCCACAAGTTAATTCAAAAGATTATTAGAATGAGTTGGTCAATTGAGATTATAAATAATTTGGTGTATGATATGATTGAAATTATTTGGGGTACACATCTTGATTTATTAGACAACTTATTGACCCACAAAATTGCCACTACACTGTCCTTTTCCATGTGGCGGCATTTTGATCATACTTTCTTTTTCAATATTGAGAAGAATTCGAATTTTTATGTGTTTCAATTTTTGAAAAAATGTAAAAATATCTTTAACATATACTTTTAATTATTGTTTTAATTTGTTCGAGTTTAAGGTGTTTGGAAAATAATTTTTTTTTCCTTAGAAAAGTAATGGTTAGATTTGTGTATATTTTGACTTTCTCAAACTTCATTTTATGGAACTTCATTTTGTTGTTCATTAGGTAGACCTAAGATGCTTAGAACAAAATTTTTAAAGAACTTGATAAGAAACAATAAAGTTTAAAGAGTATTTCAAAATTAAAAAATCAAACCAGTAGAGGAAATTGAATCAGAAACAGATTAGAAACAATACACAACATATTTTTCTCAAAAAAGAAAATCGAGTTCACTGAATGCACAGTTTCCTCTTAAGGAGAATATTCTCCCCAAGTACCCGAGCTTAATTAATGAAATATATACTCTCAAGATAGACGATCTTACTTATCGGCGTAGTGATACCTATACCCACGGCATCAGGAAACCACTCAATGACAGTAAAATACACTTTGAATGCTAGATTTGGTAGTAGAAGAAGAAGTCTAGAAAATTGATTATTGTAAAATGAGAGGAGATCTCTGTATTTAGACATAACAAAGGGTAGTGTGAACAAGTGTTTAGTACGCCTTATCAAAAAGGTCACAATCCTTTGAAAATGTCACAACTTTTCATAAAATCGCAACTCTTCTCCCAACACATTTTTCATTGACTATACTCTTGTTGTTGACGACTTAAGAATTAAATAATGGAAAAAGGGTCAAAAATGCCCTTAAACTATGTGAAAGGAACAAAAATGCCCTTCGTTTATAGTATGGCTCAAAAAGCCCTTACCGTCAATACTTTGGCTCAAAAATGATCTTGCAGTCAATATTTTGGTCCATAAATATATTATTTTTTTCTTTTAAACACATCTTCTTCCTAATTAAAATATTATTAAGGAACACTATTCTTGTTTTCTTTCTTCTAAAATCACTTTAACAAATAAAAATGTAGAAAATATTTTTTTTCTTCTTAATCTCATTTCATCAATTAAAATAGAATAATTTCATGTACCCTTTGATAGATAATATATGTCATATATATAAGATAATATATGCCATATATATATATATATATATTATAACGATAAAAAATATTGATGATAAAATAAAAAAAACTTTCATTTTTTATTTTTTTCTGATTTAAAATATGATAAACATTTGCTAATTTTTTTAAAAATATTAATTGAAAAAAAAAATGTGTCAAAAAAAACTAATAATATATCTATTTGAAAAATGAACTTTTTTGACCCATTAAATAACAATAAGGATAACTTTGGACCAAAGTATTGCTAGTAAGAGTATTTTTGAACCAAACTTTAACGGAGGGCATTTTTATTCCTTCGCATAGTTTAAGGGCATCTTTTAACCAAAATATTGACGATAAAGACATTTTTGAACCAAACTATAAACGGAGGAGGGTATTTTTATTTCTTTCACTAAGACATTTTTGACCTTTTTCCCTTAAATAATTCATCAAGATGTGGCACTTATATTTTAAGAAAATAATATTAAATGTCTAATTTGTTAGTTGGATAATTGCACTTCTATTTTCTTTCTTTTAAATTTAAGTACTTGAGTGTTAGGGGCAGTAAAATTAAAATTAAAAAAATAAAAGCTTGTGTTGAACATGTTTGTGTCTTCAACTCCGAATATTAAAATTATCATGATAATTATGAACTTTTTATGTTCAATTTTAGAATTTCAAAATGGGACCAAGATTGCTTGTTAATTAATTTAGCACTACAAAACCCGTTTTTTCCGCTTTTTCTTTCATTTCCTCAAAATTATATTATTGTACTCTTTTTCTTCCTCTTTTGTCTAATCAAAAAATGTAAATTACTTTTTTCATATTTCTTTAAACTATGGCTGATTTGTTTTTTTTTTCTCCAAATCAATGAATGTTTGTGAAGTTGTCTATACAAACACACATATAATAAACCAAAGACCTACCTATTTTGTTCACTTAATTGTGCTTCTTTTACTTTGTATAGAGAATTTATTATAACAGATAAGAAAAAATTGTGACAATAATATAATATGAATATAAGTCTTTAGCGATTCTCGAAGTATTGAAATTAACTTAATTGTTCTTAAATGAATTTTAAAAAGAAAAATATATTGCCACTAAATATCTCTTTTACTGTTGTGATTGAGTATCCGCCTTATAATTTCATCTTCTATCCTCAATTAAAAATAAATAAGTAGATAAAAAAGTTAATAATTTAATACTGTAGTTCAATCTACATGGAGGGCTTCATTTGGTTCATCCAATGAATTTCACATTTTAATTAATTGATTATTAGCAAAAAACTTACTCACCGACAAAAATAAAATTACCTAGATTGACCTAGTCAATAAGTAATTATTACCGACATACTATTTATATATTAGATAAATAAATATTTGTATCAACTAGTCGGAAATCTTCTAATCTTTCCATTTTAAAAAGGATAACCTAATTTGACTTGAAACAAAGTTTAAAAAAAAAAACTTTTAAATTTTGTGATTCTAAATTAAAGTTATGTCAAATGTATTATAATGCCCTTTAATCTTGTGGTCTTAAACATGCCACGTGGAAAGTTAAAGTTAAAGTGTTGCCAAAAAAGAAAATGGATCATTCTTTTTAAAACAAACTAAAAAGGAAATAACGACATTCTTTTTTAAACGAAGGGAGTATTCTCTTTTGTTTGCTCTTTTTTTTAAAAACGAACTATATATTATTTTCTTTTTCGTTTGAATTTATTTGATCTATTTTAATTTAATCTAAAATTAAATATATAAGAATATTTAAATTTTGTGATATATATAAAAAATACGGTTATTATTTTAAAATGTGCATTCATCTTATGATATTAAATATATCATATAAAGACTGAATTTAAGAAATTATTAAAAAAGAAAGCGATAATTTCAGAGACCTCCCTCCAGGTTTCGCTCAATAACACTGATCACCTCTATGGTTTACGATATTACGTTTACCTCAGTTATTTCCATTTACTTGTAACCATCCTTTAAATCTATTTAAAATAAATATAAATTAATTTAGATTTGACAACTGTACCCTTATATATATATATATATATATATATATATATATATATATATATATATATATTTCTTCATATTAATAAATATTATATAAAAAATAACTTATTTAACAAATATCTTAAAATAAATCAGCATAAATACGTGTTTTTTTTAACAAATAAAGATCAAAGTCTTTATTTGAGCTGACCCACCATTTTCACAAAATATTAGCTCTTCATATCCATTTCACATTAATCAGTTTATTTAGATTTCCCCCCACAATAATCCATCATTTTTCAGTAACAATTTCTTCAAATAGAAGATAAAAATGAACTCCTCAAGAGAGAATTTCGATAAGAGCGATCATATTTTGTTCTAGTTAAACATTTTAATGAGCGAAGAAGAAATATTATCCAATGAATAGAGATAAATCGTTGAAAATTAGATCTAAACTTGCATATATAAGGGTAAATTGTTAAATCTAAATTAATTTATATTTATTTTAAATAGGTTTAAAAAATGCTTACAAGAAAATAAAAATAAGGGAGGTAGACGTAATCTCGTAAACTACAAAAAAAATATATTATAGAGCGAAACCTGGAGCAGGTCTCTCAAATTATTCCAAAAAAAAAGAGCACTTTTTGTTAAATGGAGGGATAATGCACAAGTACCAATTCAACATATGTCCGAAATCTCAGAGACACACTTATACTATACTAAGGTCCTATTTACCCCCTAAACTTATTTTATTAATAATTTTCTACCTCTTTTCGGCCTACGTGGCACTATTTTGTTGGTCCAACGCTAATTGACTTTTTTTTCAAGATAATAAAAGGGTAGAAATTACTTATATAATAAGTTCAGGAGGTAATAGGACCTTAATATAATATAAGTGTATCTCTGAGATTTCGGACATAGGTTAAGAGGATACTTGTGCATTTTCTCTTAAATGGATTAAAAGAAAACAGATCAAATGTAAATTTTAAATCAAAAAGCGGGTTAAAAGAAAAAGGAAAATGTTTTATTGTTGAAACGGACTATATTCTTTATGGTAATTTTTTTAAGAAAATATAGTGCCCAACATAACACATTATATTGCATCCATATAGCTATATTTTCAATTTACATTTACATAATCTGTTTATTCTTCATAACAACATATATATATATATATATATATATATATATATATATATATATATATATATATACTCATACACAACATTATACAATATTATGTATTTATTGTAAGTAATAACATATTAATCTTATATATAAAATACATGTGTGTTGTCATCTATAAATTTTAACCAAAGAATTTTTATTTATTGATCAAATATTTATTAAATAATGTCGAATTACAATCATAACTTCAAAATAACGTCCCCGACAGACCTCAATCATCAATTTTGAGAGTTGAAAAATTTCCAACAATAAAGTTTTTTGATTTTTCACTTCAATTTACATAATATTTTCTTTATTTGCATAGTAAAGAGAAGAAAAGACGAACAAATCAAATAATTATAAAATTCCGACGAACACGGAATTAACATTACTTAAATCTAAAGATAGAATACCCTTACTCAATAATTGAAGTAACATTAATTTAATCTAAATAAAATATAATTAGTTACATAATTAATCTATTTGACCTACCCCGCACTAAAACTTCAGCATTTTCATGAAACCGTTGAAATTTATTGTATAATATACTAGTTTTATATATTGACAATATGAATAATATTTTTTGTTTCTCATTCGTAAGATAATACTGAAATGTTATAATTATACATTGTTATCGACATTATTTACACAATCAAACTAATTTTATGATATTTTACAATTAATAAATAATATAATCAAATTAGTGATGATTAAAATAAATTGAATTACGCTAGTAAAATAAAAAAAAAAGAAAAAGACAAAAAAAGTCCAAAATCCAAGATAACGAAATGTTATTAATTAATTGTTGTAACATGTTCCCTTTTCCACATATTTCTACCGTTAAACACGGAATTAACAATTTATGAATAATAGTAAAAAATCAGTCTCTATACACTTGCAAAAAAGGAAAAGTAAATAAAATAATATACTCTATAAAAAAGCATCATTTGACTACTTATCCTTTTGAATTAGATTTATGTCACGTAGGATAATATTTTTTTTGTGGTAGGTACAAACGTTGAAGATCCCATGCAAGACAATAAAAAAACATTGAAAGGTCAATAGAAATATTAAATGCATGTGGGGTTGTTAAAAATTAGAAAGCACATAGATTTTTTTTTAAATGTTGCGTCTTTGATATTTATATTGAAGCATAATTAAATTTAAATTTATATTAAAAAGTCTTATATTAAAAGATATAATGTCCCTTAATAAAGGAAATATCGTACTGATAATGAGGATTCGAATTCAAAATTTTTAGTCAAAGCAGGAAGAAGTACTAATCATATAACAAACAAGATTATTTTCTTTGTTACTTTACCTCTTTTTGATTTGTGAAATTTGTTTTCATTTACCTACTACAGCTTCTTTTTTTTTTTTCCTTTTATAATCACTTATTAGTTGATTGATTGCTTGCTTTTGGAAACTTTAAAGTGAGATTTGTTGATACAATTTTTTAAAATTTAATTATACCTTAATTTTCCTTCTTTTTTTCTAGTGAGAATTCAATTCTGAATTACTAAATAGCATCAAAGAAAATGGATAAACACTTACTCATACTTTGTCTTTACATTATTTTAATTAATAAACGATGCATCTTTTCACATACACTCTTATTATTAAATCATAGTTAATTAATATATATATTTAACCTTAATTTGTGATTCATCGCGATATTTAGTATAGTTCGATGTAAATAATGGCCGAGAAAATACTCATTCTTTATGGGAACGTGAAAAGAACAAAGAAAAAAATTATCAAAAAGATTTATTCAGTACACTAAGCTTTTTATTACCTACGAAATTTGGAGAAAGGTCGGACCACTTCATAAATTAGATCTAATAGTGTTAGCTGTCAGTGCATTATTCGTGAAGAAGTCAAGGAGTTGTTAGGTCTGACTTTGGGCTAAAATTTTCATAAACATGAGTTTTATTTTCGTTAATTTAATTTAGCTTTCAAAACTAATCAAATTAACTACCGAGAAACAAAATATGTCTCAATGATTTATGTATAATATACAAGAGAAAGATAATGGTATACAAGTTAGGGTGATTGTACGTGTTGAACATATTGATCTAAGATTCAACAACTAAAATATTCTGTAAAGGATGATATTATGAAATAATTAGAAAATCAATAAACAGTGTATTGCAAATTTAAAATTTTCCTCTTCCTTCTTTACTTTTATCTAATAGAGTTAAATCCATTATATTATATGGAAAGGGTGCACCAATTAATTAGAAACCATATTAATGAACTTGTATGATCTTATCATTTTTGAAATATTTCATTCCCCTAATCGAAATGTTTGAAGTTATTATCGGTGTATATTTAATGTATAATAAGTGTATAATGTGTGTATAATGTATATACTCAAATTATACAATAATTATATTTGTTAAACTTTTGTTAGAAATAAAGATTAGGGTTATTTAAGTGTGTGTGTGTGTGGAGGTGATATTATATTATATGTAGTAACATTTTTAGTGTTATACTTCGAAATATTATATTATATGTAGTAACATTTTTAGTGTTATACTTTGAAAGTAGAATAATATTGCGAGTTATCGTAGATATGCGTTTTATTTGGTTGAGCAAGACAAATCATGAATTTAACAGAAAATAAGTTTACATGCTAGGTTAAGATATACTTAATTAGTTGGTAAAACCATATATTATTACGAACAATTTTCATAGATAGCAAACATAAAAATTATATTTGTATGTTATAGTTATAATTTGCATAATTGCGCTTCATAGCAAGTTGTATGTTTGTTATGCCTATTAATATGTATATTTCGCTATACATATACAGAAGCAATTGTATAATCTGTTTTGGTATACATATACAAAAGAATCGATTGATAATCTGTGTTTCTATAACGCGAGAAGGAGAGAAAGACAAAAGAAATCTGGGCAGAGAGAGATCGTATTTGTATAATCATAAGTGTATAGGATAAAACTAGATGCATTTGTATTTGTATATACAATTTTCTCTCGCGTTATACAAAAAAAAAAAGGAATGTATACATTTGTGTTTGTATAAAGTGAAAGAGGCGAGTGAGAGTGGCAAGTGAGATCAGGGGGAAAAGTGGCGAGCGAGATCTGGGAGAGGGGAGAGAGGTGAACGAATATATATGTATATATACAATTTTCTGACGCTTTATACAAACACACACGCATTTTATATATTTGTGTTTGTATAAAAGCGAGAGAGGCGGGGGAGACTGCCCAGCAAGAACGAGAATGGCGAGCGAGATTCACCATGGAGAAAAGCGAAATAACAACAGTTTGCTAAGGAGTACAATTAAGTCAAACTATAATTGTAGCATTTAATTTGAATTAATAATTTGCTATTATATACCAATTTTTCTATTATTAATCAAATTTGTAAAATGTTTGTAGTCACAAAAAGAATGGAGCTAGATGGAAGAAACAAAACATAATCCTTAATATATTCTTTGAATTAGTTCATTCTTGATTACTACATTTTTTTATATGAACACAAAGAAATCGATTCCCACTAAAAATGGAAAAAAAGAAGGCTACAACACGCCTAACTTGTCAAAAATTAGGCAGCTTAATATTTATACATTCACTGAAATCGAATCAAGCTCGCACACAAGCCTGCTATCAAGCAGGAGCAAAAAAAAAAGGAATATATTGAATTGGGACAGAAAATCATAATAAGTCAATCAACCAGCAAAACGAGCTCTCATTCACGGATAACTAAGCTTTGACAAGGAAGAGTAGGTCTTCTCAAACTCGTCCTTACAGGAGCCTAACAGAGAAAAATCTATGCCCAATAGGGGATTAACTCAATTCATTATTATGCATACAAATGTTGAACTAATTTAGGCAAAATATAATCTAAATTGACGTACGGAAAAAATAGTATATCTGATATAGTATCAAAATGTAGGGTCTAAAAATGATAAAGTATATGTAGAATTTATACTATTTTAGAGGTGAAGAGATTGTTAATATTTCATTTTCTTTTAGTTATAAGTCCGACACATAATTAGCATCAACATTGCTTCAATAGAGTCAATGTTATATTTGGGCATAACACATTTAAATTATTTTCTCATGAGGATTATATTGTGTATATGAATTTACTTACTAATTAAATTTAGTTGTTCAGTGTAAGTTCACATAATATCTAATAATTTTGTCTTTAAGAATCAAGTTAAATGGATAGGCTCATTGTTCATTGTTTTGAATTTAAGTTTTTTTCCTTTAGATATTCAGTTAGCATATATACATATTTTTAGTATAATCTATATTATTTTAAAAATATTATACTAATTAATATGAAACAAACGTGCAACGCACGTATCCAAGAACTAGTAAGCCAAAAATTACAAAGTTAAGATTTCTAACGTATGAGTTCTAGCTTATTTTTGTCTTTTGAACTTAATTAAAAACAAGTGGTTATAAGCATATTTTTAACATATACAAACACTACGAAAATGCTTTCAAACGATTTTGACGTAAAAACATTTGAAATAAGCCGTTCCAAACACTCACACCCATTTTAGCCCCAACTTGTGCAGAAGACAGAAATAACCAATCTATTGATTCAACTCACTTAAATCAACCCAAACTACCCCACTTGCCACACTAAATTAGCTTCCAATTACACCAGACGAATAAAAAAAACATTTCTAACATAACACTTAAACAAATACACAACCAAAGAAAACTTGCTAACCTTAAATCATTGCATAATCCAAGTTTTAGAAGGAACATAAAATTCAAGTTGTTCAGTCTCAGAAACTAAGTTTCACAGGTTGTTGAAGCGGAAAACTCCGCTTCAAAAACCAATAGAAATGGCTAGTAGTAGCACCACTGTTGAGCCAATTGTACAATTGCAGTTTTCAGTAAGAGTACATAATACATAAGTACATTCAAACAGAGCAGTACTTTGAGTAAATATTATCTATCGCTTCCCACGACCACGAAATCTCCGACCTGGAAATTTGGAGAACTGCAACCTCAAGTAGGTAGAATGGTTGTCATGTTCGTCCATTATGTAACCTAACAAAATTCAACAGCAAATCAGACTACTTGTAAGATTAGTTTATACGAAATGTAAAATATTTGAAGTGTAAAATCACCTTGCAATGCTCTCAAAGCAGTAGCAGCACATGTTGGATTTACGAAATCCACAAACCCAAGGATATGAGGATTTTCAGCAGGCTGCAAAATGAAGTTTTTTATTAATCCAAACACATATATATACTAATAGAAAAGGCATCAACTTACATATTTTGAGTCCCTTTTCACAAGTCTCAATTCTTTGTAGCCTGTAAAACGACGAAAGATATCTTTTTGAAATGTCGTTAGGGATCAAGCAACTGATAAATTTATATTGAAAAATTGATAATGACATTCTCAAAGGATACGTGCTACTTCTCTTCTGGTGCAGTCTGAAGGAAGTCCCTCTATGTAGAGGGTGTTAGAAGCACCAGGAGGAAGAGATAGTGTTTCACGAGACCTCCGCCTTCCATCTGGTGCTAGCTGTGGTCCACGAGCTGATAGACGGGGATCACGAACACCAAGGGTAGGTATACTACCACCTGCTCTGGCTAGCTCTGGCCCACGATCACGAACACCAAGGGCAGGTATAGTACCACCTGCTTTAGATAGCTCTGGCCCACGAGCCGGTGGAAGGGGACTAGGTACACCAAGCGAAGGTATACTACCGCCTGCTCTAGCTAGCTGTGATGCACGAGCTGATGGACGGGGATCACGAAGGGCAGGTGATGGACGGGGATCACGAAGGGCAGGTATTCTACTACCACTACCACCTTCTGGCCCACGGAAAACTGTAGGAGCATTTTCAGCTTCAGTGATTATCACACTCTGGAGATAACGTTGATATGCCGATAAGATTGACTGTGTGTCTATTACTGGAGGTACATCACCTAATCCAATGGATTGTGTATCCACTACTTGAGTTCCTTCACCATAATCATGAGCTGATGGTGGAATTTCTGCTACTGCAACGAAATATAGTCAAAATAGATAACAAAGTGAATGCAGAATGTAACCATAACTGTACATTGGTATGCACAAACTACAAATGACATGTCCTTGCTAATTCTAAAATCTAATAAAACCATGATTGATTAACCTAACTTTTTAAATAGCCAAATCTTACCATTTTCAAGATAATATGGAAGAAGAGATTGAGCATCAAAATCTTCCCCAACGGAGAAGAGGTACCAGGAAATAACCAAAACAATCAACTGATAGCGACAAATCAACCTTCCACCATATAGAGGTTACCCCCACTGCTGGTTGGATCAAAGTTCGTTGTCACTAACAGCTTAATGTAAATGCTTACAGCTAAAGAATTGTTCACTGGCCTTACTACTGAAGATCCATAATCACTAACTGGCCTTATTCATCGAGTTGTGTCTGTTCCCATAATCACTAACTGGAGATGTAACTAAGTTCATCTTGATACTGAATCAACATCCCTCTAATTGAAGCTCTAGAACCAATTTTGAGCTATGCAAAGTTCATAAAGGATCTATAGTGACTAAGAAAAGGGGTGCTAGTTTTGAAGGGGATGATAAATTTCTACATTATAGTACCATAGCCTCCAAATCGTTAATGTAGACGAAAGAAGATCCTGGAACTTTCACAATTCCATGTCCAATTAGCGCATTACTTTTTGCTATAACTCTGTGTGATTTTAATTCATGATGTTCTAGTTAAGGTTGAAGCTTTCATGTCCCCTATGAACTTTGTGATTTTGGACTACGAGGTTGATTTTGAAGTACTTATCATCTTAGGGAAACCATTCATTGTAACTGGGCGTGCTATAGTTGATATAGAGAAATGATGAAAGGACAGATGAAGTTCAGGTTATATATTAAAGATGTAACTTTCAACATTTGTCAGCCCATGAAGCATCAAAGTGGTGTTCTATCGTAAATTTGACTATTGAAAAGCAATTTGAAGTTCCAATTGAATAAAGACTAGGTGTTGAGGCGCTAGTGGCAGTGATTATGAATTTCGATAGAGAACACATTGAGGAGTATGACCAGATGGTATATGCAAAAATATGAGTCCATTCCTATGAGGCCGGTCACTGGTTGGAAAATATGCATGATGGACAGATAAAGATTGTGTCATTCATGGATCAAATGTTAGATCGTCTTGTTGGTAAAAGGATGGTACTATTTTTTATTTTATTTTTACTTTTTAGATGGGTATTCAGGCTACAATCAGATTTATATATATAGCCTCTGGAGATCAACAGAAGGTCATTTTTACTTGCCTATATGGAAAGTTTACTCTCTAGAGGATGTTACCTGAGTTGTATAATGCATCGGTGACTTTTCAACGTAGTATTTTAGATATGGTGGAAGACACAATCGAAGTTTTCATGGATGATTTTTCTGTTGTAGGAGACTCGTCTAAGCTAAGACTGATTTGTTGGGTCCTATTATGACAAGAATCTGATTTGGATTCCCCTGATGTCATTCAATCAAAATGTAGCAGAGAATGCATAACGATCCACAAGACAACTACAGGGTTGATCATAATATTATAGAGACGTCGGGTGTCATTTTGTTGCCTACACTTTCAGTTGGAACAGAGTTTGACGTTGTCATTAGCAGCTTAATACAAATGCTTAATAGCTAGAGGATTGTTGGTCTCAAATCCCTATCTTAGCAAAGTTGTCAGAGAGTAGTGTGGATAGGCCAGACTTTGATATGGATGTCATCGGGTTGTGTCTGTTCCCATTATCACTAAATGGATATGTAAAGGAGATTTCATAATTCTAATGGCGTATTACGTTTTGCTAAAGCTCTATGTGATTTTGGTAATTCAATACCTTTATCAATGTTTCGAAGCCCCCTAATCGACTGCTATTTATGACAGATTGTATAAGATATGTGTTTCTAGGTCAAAACAATATTTTTTTTCATTCATCATTCTTGTACATTTAACCCAAGGGCATGTAGAGTCTTGGACATCTATATATTATTCAAGCAAAGCTCTAAATGTTTCTCAAAGAAGCTATATATATAGTGATTCAACAAGAATTGCTTCTTGAAAAATTTAAATCTTATTTGCATGGCATCAAAATCATTGTTCACACTAATCATGTGGAATTAAGGTATCTTATGGCATTGAAATAAGCTAAGGCAAAACTAATTTGATTTGGAGGTTAGAGAAAGAAAAAAATTAAATTTTAGATTTTTACTAAGGTATCTTTTAATTTTTTATTGTGTATTCTAAAAATATCAAACAATAGTCATATCAAATTTCTTTTTGGACACTAATTAATTACTTTGAATTTAAACGTATGATTAAAAAAAATGTGTTAATTCAAATCAAGTAAGAAGTACAAATGAAATCTCAAAATATACCGCACTTGCAATGCCCAAAATCAATAGATGATAATAAGTAAGATGATTTGGATTGTAGGAGAAAAAAAGTGCACAAATACAAACTTAAAAAGTAAGAAAAATGAACAGGGTGGAGCAGGGCTAAATAGGGTAGGGTGTAGGACAAGTGAAAAAAAATAGAAAAAAAAATAAGCAAATGGGACAGGAGTAGAAGATGGTTCAATGGTTAAGGGGGTTCAAAATTATCTTTATATTTCAAAGTATCAATTTTAGAAACTACATTTGCAAGTTTTCAACCTCCTTAATGAAAATTCTAAATGTAGTTCTCAATGACTGGAAAATCAAAACTAATTTCTAAATTTCATAATCTCTAGTAATTTAAGTGATAATTACAATTCAATTTCAAAGCAACACAGACGATTATAAAGAAAAAATTCATTTTACCTCCTAACAAAATATAATCTATCAGAAAAAGCACAAAACTTGTTCGTACCATATTCAAGATGCGGTTGATTGAGCAATCCAACAGCTTGAGAAAGTTGTGGTTGATTGAGCAATCCAGCAGATTGAGAAAGTTGCGGTTGATTATTCCAATAATCATCCTCCATCTTTCTTCTCTCTGCAGTTTAACGAACAATTCACAATAATTAGGGGAAAATCGAATTTGGTATAACAAGGAGAGAAAGGGGATAAAGTAGAAACCTGGAAGAAAACCCTAGCTCTTGTATACTCGATGCCCTTGTTGATTCTGAACTTCGTTCGTGAAGGAACCGGACTTTTGACGGGCCAGCCCTTTTTTATGCACCGCTTTACCGTGAAAGGAAAATGAGGGGAATAGACAACTACATAGAGGGCCTCTAGGAGATTCAGATTTGTAAAAAGAAATTTAGGGGAGAAGCTTTGGTTTTATCGTTCTTTACCCGGTGTGCATCGGGTCGGGTATATCATTAGTACAATAGTACATCCAATGATTATCAGACATGTATATCAAACAGAAATCTCAACATCTTTTTCTTTTTTTACAAGAACACTATATTTTTTTATTTGAAGTTAGATTGAATTAGATCAATTTGAAAAAATTAGATATTCATAAATTGTATATGAAAAGCATTAAAAGTTGTGATTTGTTTAAAGTCAAATATTTAAAATAATATTGATCAAAATTTATAAAATTTGAATCTCGTAAAGCAAAATGTATCACTTGAATCAGGAAAAAAATAGATTCTATACTCTTTTTGGTCATAGAAAATATTTACAGAATTACGTTTAAGTAGGGTATAACAAGAAGTACAATGTTTGAAATACAGTATTATACCAGCTCGTACTATTAGTATGATCGTCACGCAAAATGATCAGGGATTAATGTGACGATTCAAATCGTCGACACCCACACTAACCCTCTAGTGGGAGAACCATTAATACTAATCAGCTAACCCAAGAACTAAATATTTAAAGATACGGAAGCAGATTTAAATGTCTAAAGAAAAGGGAAAATAAGGAGTTCCCATAAACTTCAAAAGTCTAACAAACAAATATGAAAATATGTCTAGAACCTGAAAGTTCATGTACCGAAACATCTAAAGTTCAACAAGTCTAAGAAAATGGGTGCAAACCCAACTAAACATAAGAATATCTAAAGTACTAGTTTAAGTTCGAATGAAATGGACTAAACATAACGAGAACTTATGGAAGCATGGAAGAACTGGCTCACCCTTGAATTCAATCTCGATCACTGGCCTTCTAAATGAGGTTTGTCAATAGCCATATGAAGATACCATGTACTCAACAAAAAAAGAGCAAGTGCAATATCAGTACACAACCACATTGTACTAGTAGGATCACGCAACTTTCTCAATAAGTGAAGCATATACAAGTAACCACAACATAATAAAACGAGAATATACCAAACATATACAATATCAATCATCATTTCAGGATTAACGAACAATTTCACATTCTAAACTACATCTATATAACAAGTCAATGGTTCTATCATGTAACTCACACTCAAACTGTAAGTGTACCGATACGTGATACCCAATCCAAGTTAGTGTGTCGTACGTGACACCCGATTCCATATATGTATCGAAACGTGGCACCCGATCTAAGTTAGTGTGTTGGAACGTAACACTCGATCAATTTCAACTAGCCACGATCACAATATACATTCTCATAATCATACAATCAAGTGTTGATTCATGACATATACAATTATTCATTCATACTCATTCACGATTAGTATGATCAATATTGCAATATTTTCGCATTCATATATACATTAAAATGAAGTAATTACTAACATACGTCACACTAATATGAAATCACAACCACACCTACCTCAAACAAAGCTTGAACCCTCCTAAGAAACTTGATTCTTTCCTTTTCGAATTCTTTTCGCTTGCTCTAGATCTTCAAACAAGCAATTCAATACGGAGATCACTAATCAAGGTCTAATTTATCCAGATTATGATCAAAATTATCAATCCTAGGCCAAACTCATGATCCTAATATGCATCTAGGGTTTTTCCCACCATCCAAAACCCTCCCCAACAATAATTACCCCTGAATTTATATTCAGCTGATCGAAAACGCGTTCAGGGAGTAAAACCTTACCTTTAGCCTAAAGAATGGTGAAAAATTGTCAAGACGTCTCTCTAGTTCGTCTCCTGACTCTTAAGAACAAAATTTGCAGAATAATGACATTTTTGGGGTTTATTTTTGACTTAAGTCGCGATTGACCTGCTGTGGCGATCACTATCCTGCCATAGCAGCCCCGCCCTAACGGAATAAATCTCGCTTTGGAACCTTACACACAGACAAAATCTCGGAATTAGAGTTTTAAACCCTCATTTCACAACACACCAACCCATGATACTCATAAACTATCGGTTCACGCTACGGTCAGTTTCGGGAGTTTTACTCATCCGAATTTCATTCCGTAAAGTCCTACAGGTTCCTTAACGTCTTATCTATCCATTCATGCGATCAAATTCATTATTAGAGACCTCACTGACTTCGATTTCGTCGAAATCTGGACTAGGCTAGAAAATTTCAAGTTACTACGAAAAAGCTTTCCGACTCAAATAATTTCTCCGTTGACTTTGCTATTACGACGAGAACATGTCGTTACAATTAATAATAGTGCAGTAACATAAGAAAGGATTGCTACAAATATAGGGTCATGAATATGGATAAGTAAAACGATTATGTAAGAAAGAAAATAGATTTTTACTTTATCAGCATCAGAGTAGCTCTAATAAATAGTGATGATGAATAAAAGCAAAGTAATAGATTCAGAATAATTCATAGAGCGTCCATATTTTATTTACCATCTCATTTTACTTTTTGTATATTTAGATTGATGGCGGGTGACCAAATATGTATAGCATCTCATAGTTTTAATAAATATTCGTTTCATATGAATTTCTAAAAAGAATAAAAATACTAATATTTTTTTACATAGTGCAAACAAGTCGCAATTTTAATAATATAAATTGTGATAATTTTAGACAATTCATGTATATCAAACCTTGTAAGATGATTTGCTTGATTTCCTTGATGATTGTCATTGCTCGACTCTTGTAGCTTGTTTCTTGTATCCTCTGATTTTTAAATGTATAATGTAGTCTGTAGATGTGTGTATCTGAATTATTTTAATTATGTTTTAGAATTTGACAATTTTTGAAGTTGTTTATGATTTTTTATTTTTTGGATTGTATCAGTGTATCCAATAAAATTGACGATGTGTTTGGGTTGTATCAGTGTATCCAACTAAATTAAACGAATATTGTATATGCTACATAGCATCGCTCAACTTTCTCTAAAATATTGTATTTAGCAAAAATGAGAAAGTATTGATATAACTAGGTTGATCAAATAGATACAATATATCCAACTACATGGAGCGAACAAAATACAATAAACTTGGACGAACAAATACAACAAAGTTATCATATAAATGATACAACATGAATTGGAGAAGATTATATCTGAGATATAGACGCAAATTTTGAAAAGAAATATGTGAGAAATTATCATGTATCATAATTATCAAAAATATCATTGTATATGATAAATCAGTAGCAAAGTAATCTATTTGTGAAAAATCCTCATACTATAACTCGAATTATGTGAATTTATTAAAAAAAAGTAAACTACGCGAATTAGCAAACATTACTAGTGTATTATTCAATATAGTTTCATATAAGTTATGGATCGCAGCTATAACTTAAAGAAATTTGCTATGAAGAATTGCATGTATTTGTATAAACCATATTTGTATATATTAATTAGTATACATTTCTATATTTATATACGTATTAACAATTTTATTATTATATCGTGTATACCTCTACGTATTTAATTTGTGTATATATAAACTTCCATTTCTAGTGTTTGGATCTATGTCTTTTTTCTAAAATTTTGGTTATATATATATTTTTTGGTATACCCAAAATACTTTATAAGAATCAATTGTATAAGTTTAACGTTAGTTTGGTTATATAATTTTTCTTTTATAATTTTACTGGTTATGGATAGCCTGTGTTGTGCACGAGTCTAATAACATTAATTTTATATTTATAATTTATTTTAAGTTATACTTAGGCCTCATTTGTTTTCATTAAGATTAAGAGGTCTAGATCTGAATATACATCTGAATATTAAGATTTGCATTAAAATTTAAGTATTTTGATCTGAATAAACATCTGAATATTAAGATGTGGTCTCTAAATCTGAACACTAAATAATAATGATGTTCGTTTTCAATATCTGAATGTGCAAGTGAAATTGAACATTATATTAATAAATGTTATAAAAAATTTTATTTCAACAAAATATATCACTTTTGATTAAAAAAATTGAAATTTTTTAATAATCATGATTTGGAGTACTATTTTTTCATTCAAAAACCTTGATAAATAACAATACACCAAAAATATTATTGCAACCAGTGTTTTTGACACACGTCAATACAAGAATATTATTAATATTAAAAAAAATACTTGAAAGAATTTATGAAAATTTACCAGTTCAAGAGGGGGAAATGGTTGATTGAGAAAAGAGAGAAAAAAAGTTTTTAGTTATGAAATAAAAAAGCACGCCCAAAGCAGAGAAGCGATGATTTATTATTTGATAACTTATCAAATGAGTCTGAATGTTGTTAAGAGTCTCCTACAGATCTTATTCGTTCAGACCTCTATAGACCAATTAAGAAGTTTTTTTAAAAATTAAATAAATGAACTTAATGGGTTGAATCTGAATGATTAAGATTCAGACCTCCATTAAGTGCAAACAAATGAGGCCGTACTCATAATAATAATAATAATAATAGTAATAATAATAATAATAATAATAATAATAATAATAATAATAATAATAATAATAATAATAATAAGATAAAGACAAAAATTTCTTTAAACTATGTGAAAGGAACAAAAATGTCCTTAGTTTGGTTTGCCCTTACCGTAAATACTTTGACTCAAAAATGTCCTTGCATTCAATACTTTGGTCTAGAAATGCCCTTATAGTTACAAAATGGGTAAAAAATGTCCTTTTCCGAATATATATATATTTTTTCTTTTTAAGCACATCTTCTTCCTAATTAAATATTATTAAAGAATACTATTCTTGTTTTCTTTCTTCTAAAATCACATTAACAAATAAAAATGTAAGGAATATTTTTTTTCTTCTTAATCTCATTTTATCAATTGAAATAAAATAACTTCATGTACCTTTTCAACGGATAATATATGTTATACATATATAAGATCATAGTATATCCATTATTAATTTATATTTATATAACGATAAAAAATAATGATAGTGAAATAAGAGATATTATCATTTTATTATTATTTTTTTCTGAATTGAAGTAAGATAAATATTTATATATATATATATATATATATATATATATATATATATATATATATATATATATATATATAGAGAGAGAGAGAGAGAGAGAGAGAGAGAGAGTGAGAGAGAGAGAGTGAGAGAGAGAGAGAGAGAATGTGTTAAAGAGAAAATAATAATATGTTTATTTTGGAAAAGGGCCTAAAATATCCTTGAAGTATTAGAAATGGTACAAAACTACCCTCCATCCACCTATTGGCTCCAAAATACCCTTCTCAACCATCTATTGGCTCCAAAATACCCTTGTCATCCACCTTTGGGTTTAAAATTGACCACTTATTTAACGGTTTTAAATTTAAACTATTTAAATATTTTTTTAAATATGTGGCGCTCAACTATTTGTTATAATTTAACTTATAATATTATTTATAAACAAATCCACTACCCACTCATTATCAATTAAACCCCACCAAATAATAAACTCGCCCCATTACTAATGCATCAACAAGAAAGCTACTGCCAATGAGTGTTTCTAAAAATTTAAATGTCCATAGAAGTACATTATCATATATACATTCAAGTCCTTATTCAAAACATATTATAATTGAAGTGTCTAAATAAAAATTATCGATAAACTTATGTTTATCTTAATTATTCCTTCGTCTCAATTATGTGATGTTACTTAATAGATAATTTATTAAAAAAAACTAATATATTAAAGTTTTAATATTTAAAAAAATCATAAATATTTTATAAAATTATATTTTTAAAAAGTGCATGAATTATTCGGGATGTACTACTTCTTTACATTTAATCATAAATTTGAAGTCAAGTTTGAAAGAGAATCCTAGTAAAAGTGATCTCCTAAATAAGCGGCTCAACCTAAATTTAATTGGGGTTTCAATTCGGACTCGAATAATTTTGGATGTCATTTTCAAAAATCTGTAATTTCGTCGTGTTTTAGTAGTGTTTAGGATGATTTTTATATTAGAGTTGGTTTATTAATTGGGTGGGTAGTGGGTTTGTTCATAAATATATTAATAAATTAAATTATAAACAATAGTTGAACGCCAAGTATTTTATAAAATATTTAAATAGTTTAAATTTAAAATTGTTAAATAAGTGATCAATTTTGAACCCGAAGGTGGATAACAAGGGTATTTTGGAGTCAATAGATGGATGAGAAGGGCATTTTGGAGCCAACAGGTGGATGGAGGGTATTTTTGTATCATTTCCAATACTTCGAGGGTATTTTATGCCCTTTTCCGTATTTATTTTGAAATATAAATATTTTTTACCAACTAAATAACAATAAAGACTTTTTTGGATCAAACTACAAATTACCGATATTTTTGTTTTTTCCACATAGTTTAAGAAAATTTTGAATCAAAGTAATGATTGTAAGGAACTAAGGACACTTTTGAGTCAAAATATAAACGGATGACACTTTTTATCCTTTTCCCTAATAATAAAATAGTAAGAAAAAATAATTAATTATACATTTATTATTTCCATTTAAGTATTTTTAATAAAAATCATTTAAATATTTAACCAAAAAATATTTGGAATAATGTCTTTGAGAAAAAGTAGGCAATGTTTTTTATGATATTTTTTCTTAATTATTATAATACATTTTTACGCTGTAATATTAATGCTTTAATCGAGTCTTAAGGGATGTCTTCCAAAATTCTTTTAACGAAGCTTAAATAGAGGGGAAATAATAATTCTAAATAAATAAAAATGATACTTGGTTTCTTCACTTGGTCATTGTACTAAATTAATCATTTTTATTTATTTGATTGAAAAATCAAACAAATAATTTATTATTTAATTTATCCTTATTATAATTATAATTATTTTTCAATATATCAAATTTTGTTATACTAATATATTATAAAAATAGTATAATAAAATAATTATTTTATTTATGTTGATCATACAAAGCTTTTCCAATAAAACAGCCAATAGGGGAAAAAAAAAGTATGTTATATGCAGAAGGGATAAAATAGGGTCGATATAGAGAATTTCGCTCAAATAGACTCAAGTATTTATTAGGGATAATTGTATATAATAGCAAACTAATAACCTAAAATAAATGGAGTAGCTACGGTTTGATTTATTTGTGCTCCATAGCAAATGTTTGCTAAAGTTTGTCAGTCGCCTCTCTCCCAAAAATCTCACTCGCCACTCTCCGATTCTCGCTCGCCACTCTCCCTCTGCTCGCCTCTCTCGCTTTATACACAGAAGTGTATAAATTGTGTTTTTATTTTGTATAAAGCGAGAGAAAATTGTATATACACATGCAAAAACATATATCTTCGTGCTATACACTTAATTACACAATTTACAAATATTTTACTTCGATTCAATTGTAGACAATTGCAAATTTTATACAAATATTGCAGCGAAAAAGGCCAACGAATTATACAATTGCGAATTATACAATTGCAGTGAAATACAATTTTCTCTCGCTTTATACAACAGAAGTGTATAAATTGTGTTTCTGTTTTTGTATAAAGCGAGAGAAAAACATATATCTTCTTCCTATACACTTATAATTATACAATATACAAACATTTTACTTCGATTCAATTGTATGCAAAGCAAATTTTATATAGATATTGCAGCGAAATAGGCAGCGAAATATACAATTGCGCATTATACAATTGCAGTGAAATAGGCCAGCGAATTATACAATTTAGGCCAGTGAATCATACAATTGTATATGTATAGTGAGGCCAGCGAATTATACAATTTAGGCCAGCGAATTATACAATTGTATATGTATAGCGAATTATACAGTTATATGTTTGCTATGGAGCGCAATTATGCAAACTTTGCTGTAGCATACAAATATGAATTTTTTATTTGCTATATGTAAAAGTTGCCCTATTTATTATGTGAGAGCTGCTATTATTTGGGGTCTAAAAAAAATAACAGATATGTGAAAAATCATAAAATGTTGTTGGTTATACATACCTATATTCGAAATTTTATCCCAATAAGTATAGATGTTGGTTATACATACCTATATTCATTATTGTCGCTAAATATATAATATAGCGAAAAATCATGTATTACTTGGTGTAGATTGTAGAGTTTAAAAGACTAATTTATTCTCATTTGCGCGTCTACCCTATTTATATATGTGCTAGATTCGAAAAAATATTACATTCGAAATTACTAGAATGTCAAATGACCTAAGATTTTAATGAAGCTAGTTGGACCAATTTTTGAACCCATGATCTACATTATATATAATAAAAAAGAAGTTATTTTATTTTATTTGCACGGTAAAACCATATATTATTAATAAAATTTGAAGATAATTCATGACAAAAACAATGAAGCTAAATGGAAGAAATAAAAGATAATCTTTCCTATATTCTTTGAAAAATTTTCATTCTTGATTGCAACATTTTTCTATTTGAACCCAAAGAAAGAAAAACCAAAGCCTACAAGCCAACAAACTTGTCAAAAGTTGGGCAGCTTAATATTTGTACATTTTATTAACTCAAATACATTTTGATGCATATAAATGTTGAACTGATTTAGGCAAAATATATAATCTAAATTGATGTAGGAAAATAACAAACATATTCGATGTAGTCCCAAAAAGTGAGGTTATAATTTATAAACCCTGGACTAAACAAAAAAACACCAATCATAAATATTTATTTGAATGGATTTATTGCTTTTGACTTATAAGCCTAATATTATAAACTAGGATCTCTTTTTGGCGTATTTTTGTCTTTTGGGATAGGAAGTGGTCATAAGCACATTTCAATTTATACAAACACTCCAAAAATGCTTAAAACATATTTTGACGTAAAAATACTTGAAATAAGCCGATCCAAATACTCTCACCCATTATAGCCCCAACTTGTGCAGAAGACACAAATAACCAATCTATTATTTCAACTCACTTAACTCAACCCATTTGACACAAGTTTCCATTTACTTACAAAAGTTTCACTGTGAAATAAATTGAGAAACATTTCTTCAGACAACTAGAAGTTTAGTACTACAACCTGCATCTGCCTATCAAGTTGTACCATCTCAGAAACAAAGTTCCACTGGCTTTAAAGGCCTTGAAGCGGAAAATTCCCACTTCAAAAACCAATAACCAGTATATTACTGTAACCATGGCTAGCGCCTGCTGTTGAGCTAATTGCGAATTGCACATTCCAGAAACACTACATAATACGTAAGTTAATTCAGACGGAGCAATATGTAAATAAGAAGCTGGTGGGTGTTATTTATCGCTTCCCACGACTGCCCGAGCCACCAGACCTCGGACCTGGAAACTTTGAGAACTGCAACCTCAAGTAGGCAGAATCATGGTCATGTTCATCCATTTTATAACCTGGCAAAATTCAACAGCAGAGACCACTTGTAACATTATTCCACAAGAAATCTCATTGATGATGGTAGAAAATTTCCAAAAAGTTGTTTTTTAGTTATTGTGCACACATGAGTTGGCCTCATAGACACAACGAAAATGTGCATCTGCTAGTCCAGAGAAGCATGAAAAATCCGATCAATCATAATCGGAAAAATGAGAAGATTTTCATAATGGTGGGTAAAACAGAGTACAAGAGCAAATAACAAGAAACCAAAGGAAAGAGGGCACCATGCCATAGCAGTAGATAGAAGGTATGCATGTCCTATAATGCAAGTAGTGTCATATAATCATGTGAAAAAATAGTAACCAAAATAGAAGAATGAGAATTTGCCACCGCAGTATGTCATACAATTAAATGACCCAGAATGCAAGTATCACAAGATAATGTGGAACATTAGATATTTAAACTGAATGAAGCAAGCAAGAACATGTCAATTATCACAGCAGCAGCTAGATAGTAACCCCATCCTCTAATTAAATGATTGGACAGCTAGAAAAGGACTACACACTAAAGTCAAAGAAGGCAGTGCTTCTTCCCTGAGGTATATTGCCCATAGGGCTTTGCACGTGCACAAAGAGGAGAAGTCATCAGTGGATATACACATCTAAGGGAAGATAGCATATAAAGCAAGTGGGTTTTACTCCACAGATTACCCCACAATTTAACTATGTAAAAGGAATGAAGAATCACAACTAGATCACTCATTTATCTGAAACAAAATTGAACTGTCAAGATATGTAGATTGAAAAAGCAAAGTGAGAGAATGGCACTTAGAAAACACTCAAGCAACATCCACATACACTGAGCGAACATCATAGATCAGATCACTGCAGCTGAGATAACAAGTCGCTAACGGAAGTTGGACAGTGGATTATTATAATTTAGAAAAAACTCACCTTGCAATGCACTTAAAGCAGTAGCTGCACACGCTGGATCTACGAAATCCACAAAGCAAAGGATAATAGGATCTCCACCACGCTGCAAAATGAAGTTTTTATCAAAACACCACCTGGTAGACAAATACTATACTAATAGAAAAGGCATAAACATCAACTTACATGTTTTGATTCCTTTCTAACAAGTCTGACTTCTTTGCAGCCCACAAAAGGACGAAAAATGTCTTTTAAGTGCAGTTAGGGAACAAGTAACAGATATATTCAGAAACTAAGTAGAACTGTCCAATAATGATTCAGTAAATTACACCTCAAAGGATACGGGCTACTTCTCTCCTGGAGCTGTCTGAAGGAAGTCCTTCTATGTAGAGGGTGTTAGAAGCATCAGGAGGGAGAGATAGTGTTTCACGAGGCCTTGGCATAGGTTCAACTGGCAGTTGGCCACTAAATACAATAGCTCTTCCATTTGGTGCTAGCTCTGGCCCACGAGCTGATGGAAGCGGATCACGAACAGGAAGGGTAGGTATACCACCACCACCTGCTCTAACTAATCCAACCCCCTTGTAGTTGTTATTAGCTTCTCCGACTGGAAGAGAAGAAAGTTGCTACAGGAGGAAGAGGAAGAATAATAAAAACAAAATCCAAATTAGCACGAAATACAAGCATGTTTGAGGGATGTAGGAGCACTGTCAGCATCAGTGATTACCGAACTTTGGAGATAACGATCATATGCTGATCCTATTGACTCTGTGTCCACTACTCGAGGTACACCACGATCATATGTTGATCCGAATGATTGTGTGTCCACTACTCGAGGTCCTTCACGATCATCATTCCTTCCTAAGTAATGATGCACTTCATAAGCTGATGGCATCCCAGATTCTGGAATATCTCGTACTGCAAAGGAATATGGTCAAACCACATATTCTTTTCGAAACAGATAATAAAGTGAGTGTAGAATGTTACTCGCATGGAATATACTTTGGCCTCAAACATGATAAAGTTTCATTTCCCAATAGGTAAGATCAAAATGACCTTCTTGACCATAAAAGCACCGCATACACAGCAATCACAGTAAGACTGAAGCAAGAATATAGGGCACTGGGAACAAGTACAGAATATAAAAGGCAATTGCTGATGGAAAATCTCGTAGCTATCATCAGTGACATGAAAATACAGGGCCAATTTCAAAAATCAGCATCAGGCTCAAGGTAGAACTGGAAACTTGGTGACATAATAAGTTAGCAACCATTGTAGAACCAATACAGGGAGGATGCATAAACAGTTCCAGCATTGACTCTGAAACCACAAATAGTTTCATAATAAGCTGGTAAAGAGGAATGAGATGAAATTGGCTGATCATTTTCTCGAGAGGGGCTTCTGCAGTAATGAGACGTTGAGAAAAGGAAGTAAAACTAAGATGTAGAACTCTGTTTTAGACAGAACATTACTCAACAAGATCCAACATCACTATAGTTGCACAAAGAGCTGGGAGAGGGGACAAAGCAACTTATTAGAATTCATTGGGTTGGTTGTGATTAGTTCAAAGGGGCTTGTTAAGGTTGAAACCAACCAAAACACACCACAAAGTGATAAGAAAAGAAACACATGTGGTTAAATTTAGAATTTGGAGCTAAAATCCTCTTCATTTGGCACAAGAACTATCTAGTTTTCCACCTTTCTATCTTCTTCTTTCTCTGTTTGTTTGTCTTTGATTTCAGTGAATCATGAGAAGTCTATAAACGGGGCGGCAGAATCTCAAAGAAGATATGGTGTCTTACTTTTACAAAAACAAAAAGTTCCACACATTTGGTTTCAACTCACATGTGCCAAGAATATCAAAAAAGAAGTACTTCCAAATGACAACATGGATGAAAAAAAGTGTAGCTATACAAGACGTACTACCTAAGCATGTGTAACTATAACTGTAAATTGGTATGCACAAACTACACATGAAAATCCTTAGAATAGATGGTCAAAACTCAAGACGTGACCTTGCTAGTCCAGCCTCAAATTGAATTTTGTGTTTCCTTAAGAAACCTCCACTAATAAAACCATGATTAATTTAGCCAAAAAGCTTAAGTAATTGATTAACCTAACTTTTTAAGAGCCAAATTTTACCATTTCCAAGATAATGCTCTATAAACCACCAGTCTCCTGATATTTTTGCGTTTCAATACATGCACAGAGAAACTACATAAAATAAGATTTATTACCAGAAACATCATAAGACAACCACTAGACTCTTCCATGTTTTCAACCCGTCTATCTCCAACCATACTGGAGTCACACATCCTAATAAAGGGATTTAAGAAATGCAAGAATTTTTTTTGAAATAGGTAACTCTGTATTCACACAAAAGAACTCATCAAAATCGATGAGGTGGGATTTACAAACCCCCAGGGGTGCCATCATACTCAAATCCAAAACGACAACTAAATTTACAATTGGCTTTTAAACTCCACAAGGCTATCTACTTCCCCCACTAAATTTTGCTTACACCAAAAATACAAAAGACTAAGACATCTCATCTTGATCTCCTGTGAGCTGCTTACCTTTCCTTCATAACATCTCCCATTCCTTTCCATCCATAGTGTCCACCATATGCAAGCATGGATATTTTTCCACCAGTCTTCTTTTGATACTCTCTTTCCAATTCCTTGCCAGTGTGTTAGGACCTCGAAAGTGGTTCTGGGCATTGTCCAGTTAACCCCGAGTATACAAACGAACATGTTCCACAGATCTGTAGCTATTTTGCAATGCAGAAACAAATTACCATTTACTTTAGTCTTCTGTCCACACATGTAGCACTTTGAACAGATCAGTATACCTCTTCTTTGTAGCACTTCATGGGTGAGACAAGCTCTTCTAATTACTAACCAAGTAAAACATGCAACTTTTAAAGGAACCTTAATTTCCAGATTAATTCCCAGGGCCAAACTGTTGTCAAAAGATGATTGGTATTCCTCTCCCAATAACATGACTTAACTGTAAAAAACCCTCTGCTATGCATTCTCCAAACTGGTTTGTCAGGCTCTGTGACAGTGCCTGGAAACAAGTTTCAAGCATTCAGTAGGTCTGTTACTCTTCCAACCTCCCAATCATTTAGAGTCCTTCTGAACATAAGGTCCCAACCTTGAGGGCTCCACATCTGCGCTATAGTGCCATTCTGCTGTAGACTGATAATGTACAGATCAGGAAAAAGTATCCTCAGATTTACATCACCTAACCAGGTCTCATTCCAGAAACTGGTCTTCAAACCATTCCCCACTCTGAAGGTCACCTTTGCACTGAAATCAGGCCACATTCTCCTGATGGTTTTCCATACAGAGCACCCAAAAGTGCCATTCACCTCTTCAATTATCCATTTGCTCTGTAGGCCATATTTCTCAGCAATAAACCTCCTCCATAATGCCATATCTTCACAACAAAATCTCCACAACCATTGTTGCAGCAGACTGGTGTTCTGAGTACTCAAATTCTTAATGCCCAGACCTCCTTGTGCTTTGCTCATTGTCACCTCTTCCCATTTAACCAGGTTGTAACCTTGCTTCTCTTTATTTCCTTGCCAGAGGAAAACCCTTCTCAGCTTGTTGAGTTTCTTTCCAATACTTTTTGGTAGTGGAAAAAGACTTAGCATATGAGTCGGAAGTGCATCCAGAACTGATTTCATGAGAGTCAATCTACCTCCCACGGACAGATATTGACTCTTCCACCTTGTCAGCTTCCTTTCACTTCACTCCATACTTCCAATTTTTTGTTCTTGGTGCCCAAGGGCATCCCAAGGTATTTGGTGGGGAGAGAAGCTACTTGGCAGCCCAAATTGTCAGCAAGGCCTTGCATGTCATTAACTTGATTAATCGGGCACAAGCATCTCTTCTGCCAGTTCACATGTAGTCCTGATATACCTTCAAAATGGTAAGTATTGCCCTCAAATGTCTAATTTGTGACACTTATGCACCACAGAACACTAAAGAGTCATCCGTATATAGAAGATGTGTGACCTCCATATTATTGGCTCTGTTAGTATGTGCACCAAAACCTCTTATCCACCTCAGTTCATTAGCCTTTCTGACCATGTAGTTGAATCCCTCCATTGCTAGGAGAAATAAGAAAGGAGACATGGGATCTCCTTGTCTCAGTCCCCTTTGTGATTGAAAAAAACCTTCAGGGCTCCCATTTATAATGATTGAGAATTTCACTGTTGACACGCAAAAATTGATCCGATTCACCCATTTCCTCCCAAAACTCATGTCACTCAGAACTTTCAAGAGGTAGTTCCAGACTTCCAGTTAACATGGTCATATGCCTTCTCTATATCCAATTTGCATAGGATACCTCGTATCTTTAGTTTTTCCCTGGATCACCAACTCATTAGCCAATAAAGAGGCATCCATTATCTGTTTGTCCTTCAAAAAAGTCATTTGTTGCTCATTAATCAGACTCCCCATCATTGTTTTCATTCTCTTGGTGATCAGCTTAGCGATGATTTTGTTCATTCCACCAATCAAACTTATTGGCCTAAAATCCTTGAGTTCCGCAGCTCCGAGCTTCTTGGGGATTAATGCCACAAAAGTGGCATTCAAGGATTTTTCAAACACTTCATTCTGATGGAAATTTTGGATTGTTTGCATCACATCACTCTTTATGATCTCCCAACACTCCTTGAAAAAAAGCATAGTAAAACCCTCTGGACCAGGGGCTTTGTCCCCATCGCACAATTTGAGAATGTGTACCACTTCCTCTTCTGAATATCGTCTCTGCATTAATTCCTGCTCCTATTGGTTTATTCTTGGGCAATTTTGTCATCACAAATGATGGCCTCCAACTTTCTGATTCAGTGTATAGCTTCTTGTAGAACTCTGTTATATGCTCTTTGATTTCTTTTGGATCTTTATTAACTGAACTGGAGTTCAAACATGCGTGGAGTTTGATTGAGAAGGTTACTACGGAGGCCCTCGGTTTGTACCTTGCTCAAAGTAAATGGTTGATCAGAAAAACATCAAACACAGGTTAATGCTTGTTATAATAGTGAAAAGGATCAAGGATCTCCATTCCCCAGATACACAAGTCTGCTCCCTAACTTCATTCGCTTTGGATGCCTTATGTACCCCATAGGTGTTCTTGAACCTTTCCTTTTGTTTCCAATCCTGTAAAGACATCCTCAAAGGTTTTTGTTTCTCTACAAACTAGAATATTTTCAATACTTGGATCTGCCGGAGTAAAGTTATGAGTAATTGTTTGCCGCATATAAACTTCTTAGAGATTGTTTTCTGCTATATACTGATATCATGGTATGTTAATCTCAAAAAAAAGAAAATGTATTCATTATTTTCGGTTCAATTAAACTTGAATTCTCTACTATCTTCAAAGTTCATAAAACTCTTTAACACATCCTACAAAGACATTTCCATCCAACTTACAGTGAATTTCTCTTTCTTCAAAATCTCATCAGGCATCAATCTATAACTTGAACTATTCCAAATGTCTAAAAATCTAGTTCTTCACAACTGGAAAAAAAAAATTGCTCCAGGATTCCACAATTTCTCGCAATATAAGCCATAATTACAAGCCAATTTCACAGCAACATGAAGAAAAAAAAAGATCATTTCGCATTATAATCAAATATCAGCTACACAAAGTGTTTCAACCAAAAAAAAAAAAAAGAAGTGTTCATACCATATTCAGTGCGAGGTCGTTTAAGCAATCCAGCAGATTGAGGAAGCTGCGGTTGACGATTCCAATAAGCATCCCCCATCTTTTCTTCTTCTCTACACTAACTACAACAATTCACAACCCAAAAATGAAACAAATTTGGTAAAAAAAACAGAGAGTGATAAAGGAATTAAGTAGAAATCTTGGAGGATTTTGATTTGCAAAAGCAAATTTTTGGGGAAGAAGCTTACGGCTTTGTAGTTTTGTATCAAGTGTGCATCAGGCGTATGTTGTATCATACTATCTCCAATAATTATCTGACACCTAAGACAACATGGACATCCCAAAATTTTTTATTTATTCATATTTGGAAAAAAAATAAAGGTGTATTAATTAAAATTCTATATAATTTGAATCTCGAAAAGGAAAATATATCGTATGAATCAAGACAAATGAATTTTATACTATTTTTGGTTAAGAAGGAAATACTTATAGTAATGTGTTCAGTACGAAGGAACAAGAAGTATAGTATTTGAGACACAGTATTATATCAATTCGTATAATGAGTGAAATTATCAGTATAAACGTCACACACACAAAAAAAAAGAGAGATTAATGATATTGTTGTAGTTTAATAAAGGACTGCTACTAAATAAAGAATCGTGAATACCTTTCGGAGTAGTCCAGTGATTTATTCTTGAGACTTTCGTGTTGGAGGCCTTAAGTTTGAAATTCTTTGCCAACGAAAGCCTAAGGGTTGTATATGAAATATTATACAAATTTCAGAAGATTATATATGAGATACAACCTAATTTAGTACAATATATATATATAATGTATCTTAATTATCAAAAGTATCGTTTGTATATTTGTGAAATTTTTTCTTATTGTAACTCTAAAAATTATGTGGGCTTATTACAAAAATAACTTTATTTCAAAACTTGGGCCAAAAGTCAAAATTTTTATGGGCCATGAATGTGTCCACTAATTAGATTGTTTTTCTTTACGTGCAACTTTTTCAAATTAAAAACTAAAAGTTTAGATTTAAAAACTTTGAGTTTTTAAATCAATGTCTGGAAATTAACCAAATTATTTATCTATTTTAAATGTGAAGTTTTATTTTTTTGTCTATATCACTAATCTAAAAGGGCTAAAATATTTTGGTATCAATATTATATATATTCTTTTAATCAATTCATCATAATTGAGTAAAAGTTTGAGAAGAGTTCCTCTTTAAAAAACACAAATGAAAGTAAGTGTAGTAGTATTTTGGAAAAGTTGTTGTTTACTTAAGAAAAATTACTAAGGACTAAATTAATAACATATAAACCGTATATATGGAGGACTTTGATAGATATAAGATTTTCACTAAAAAGATTTATAAAATATAAATAAGTAAGCGTATGAAGCTAATACAAAACTTATTTATTTTTTAATGTTTAGATGATTTATATATTTAATAAGAGTGCAGATTTGATAAAATTACCTCTATTATTTATTGCTTCTTAATTCTTGTGCTAAATTAGTAGACAACTGCTATTAGAAAGAAGGAATATATTAATATATATTTTATTCCCCGAGGGAATATATTATATATTAAAATTCCAGGATAACTCGCAATCGTCACAACCTCGGCCACTGCATCTGCCCTTCAGGTAAACCACACAGGGGATGTAAACCGCACTAGGTAAGCGCAATCCGACAGGCTCGACTCATAAGACATTCAGGGGGGATCGATCCCGACTCCCGAATCATCCTTGTGGATAACCACCCTCTACAGCAACTAAGTCATTTTGAGGACATATATTATATATTCATCTCAATAAATAGAAGCAATGAAATAAATATACATTACAATATAGTATTCTACAAACTCACGTGAATAATGGAATTTTAATTCTTTCATACTGTTTAGCATGCATGTTGTCTCCTTATTTTTGTTGGGGAATTTAATTGGATTCCTTACATTTTCTGTATATACCAAAGTGATAATAAAACCCTCCATATGTCCCATAAATTAAGTCCACATATACTTCTTCACGAACTATATAATATAATATATTAATATATGCCACTATTTTCCTAATTCAATTTCATGATATTGTGGTCCAGATTGAAGATATTAAATCATATTAATTTGTATAGTATTAATATTTTATTACACTTTAAGTGATATCATTATATATGTAAATTTTAAATCTGTGATTAATAATCCACCTACTGAATCTGCCTATGTTGAATACTATAATGAGGTGCTATATTTTTGTTTATTTTGTTTCACTATGATTAAAAAATATATTTAGTGGTGATAAATTTTCTCTTAGCTGTAACTAAGTTAATGTCATTATATTTATAGCCGCTAGAACCTTCATAATTAGCAACACTTATACAAAGTATTAATTATAAATATTCATATTATTATTGCTGTTAAATATAGTATCAATTTATCCTCGTTTACTCGTTTACTCTATTTATAAATATGCTAGATCTGAAAAGATGTTATATCATATTATGCCTATTACACGCAATCTTATCTTACCTTATATTTATCTAATAGGTTTTTCACATATTAGATATGTAAAAAACGATCCATAATTTTTAGCCTTCAAGAGGTGAAGAAAATGATGTTTATTATGTACTTAACCTTAGCGTCAAGCTTGGGTTTTACCAAAACTCATCATTATTGATTACAAGCCAATTTCATAATTTGTGATAATGAAAACGACCATGACTATTAACCATCACTCCCCTACGTCCCAAACCCCACCACCAAGAACAATCAAAATTAAATATATTCGGCGTATTTAAGGGTGTGACCTGATATTTAACGGGAAAAAAATTGAAACGATGGTTTTTATTTCAAATTCTTACGGAGGCTAAATCATTTGATAATTTCTTCTCATTTCTCCAAGTTTAATTTTGATAGAGAAGGCTATCAATATTTGTGTAAGTTACTGAAAGTGGTTCGAACACAAAAGTCCACACTAGCCGAGCTAAACTGGTTAGTGATGGAACCAATTCCCGTGAACTAAGAACAATCGGATATACTTGCCCCCTTCCCAACCATTACCGCTCATTCACTGCTTTTTATATTGAAATCCTATCTTTGTCTTTTCAGGCTATCTTTTGCGCGTAAGGCCCCAATATCGTTATTATAAAAAATAACATATATATTGTTGAGAATGAAGAATAAAAGTAACCTGTAGTGTTCCTTCAAATGAGTAAAAATCAATATCAATCTCTATATTAAAAAGATTTTTGTGTCAAGAATAGGGAAGACAAAAGGGTCCACTTCTTAAATCTTCATAGACATAATTTTTCTTTAATTTATGTCTTGATTACAACTTTGGTTCTATAGTAAGGACCTAACTTGTATATAATATATAAGATTTTGATAAAGAAAATCACAATATTTTGTTCTATTTGGTGTTAAAGAGTGGTCCTTGTTTGCATGTTACAGCTACCATACAAAAAGAAACTACTTCCGCAGTTTCAAAAAGAATGTCCCTATTTCCTTTTTAATTTGTTTAAAAAAGAATGACCCCTTTCCTTTTTTTTACAACACTTTAACTTTAACTTTTCACGTGGCATGTTTAAGACCACAAGATTAAAGGGCATTTTGGTACATTTGACATAACTTTAATTTAGAACCACAAGATTAAAAAGACTTTTTTCTTTTCTTAAGATTAAAAAGTATTCTTTCTTTTCTTAAATTCCGTTCCAAGTTAAACTAGGCCATCCTTTTTGAAAAGGAAGGAGTATTATATAACCTATTGGCTATAGTTAGGCTCTCCATTATACATGTTGGATTGAAAATGATATGAAACCTATAAAGATAAAAATAGATGATAACCTTTAGAGGTCCTAGATCTGTTTTTATTCACTTTTGTATTACTAGGTGACTTCTTGTCTTAACATTTGTGGTTATTAACTTTGTGAAGAAGAAAAAAATCGTAAAATTAAGCTCAAAATAATAATAAAAAGATGAAGATAGATTTTTCTTTTTTTCCCGAGTGTGTAAGGTATGATTTTCTATGTTTTTATTTATAAAGTTGTATATAGGTATATGAAAGGTAGTCATAAGGATCATCGCGGGAGAAGGGTGGAGGGAGGGGGAGATCATGAAGGAATGAGAGATCACGGGAAAAGTCATGGAGGTGTGAGAGTTAATTACATAATTATAGAAATTGCATCGTAAGAGTAATGGACATTCGCTGAATAATATTAATCTGATTTATAATTTGTTTGACTTTAAATCTTAAAATACGATCATTGACCAATTCGAATACATGTTATTATATCCTTCTTAACTAAAATACCCTAATTATTAGTCTTTGCTTCTAAAAATTTCTTTTCCATTTCGAAAATATTAGAATATTTTGGTTCTTATTTATTTAGTAACATAGTACTTATAATACTTTGTTATTTATTTGGAAAAAGTGGGATTCTCCCGATCGATGATGGATAGTCATCAATTTGATCTTTTTAAGTCTTTGTTTATTTTAATAATTTTAATTAAGTATATTTTTATGTATTTGTGTAACAAAAAATTGTTGTATAATTTGTTATTCTTTTATTTTGTTCAAATTATTTATTTTTCTAATACTAGTTGGCTTATAAATTACTTTTAAATTTTACCTTCCATTGTGATCATTGCGTCAACCTTAAGAAATACAATCTTGAGATCACCATTTTGATTTTTATTTTGTTTTATGTTATAGTAACAATATCACTATATATCTTTCTCGATATATTAATTTTACATAAAGGAGAAAAATCACTTACAAAAATTGCAACTTATCTATGGATGCATTATTATATAGGGTGTCTGGGAAATGAACTAAAACATTCTTCAATCTCCAAGAAAAGATATCCTCCCATTTTATTAACATTATTATTATTTTATGTCATGTTTACTTATGCATGAAAAAAAACCTACGAAATAAAATAGTCTCAATGATTAATTCCTTTTCTTAGTAACAATTATTTCAAACACAAATATAATGGTCCTACATTTCATGATTTCAATATGGACTTTAATATATCTTACTATGTAGAAACTTAATTTAATGTCAAGTAATTAATTAAATTACTCTATTTTAAAATATTGTAGATGAGTATTTCCCTGATAAGTTATAAAACTACGATTGCTTCACTTTTTTATTCAGAAACGTAGTTGAATAATAATTAGTCAATGGGTTTAAGTTTTAAAAAATAAAAATATTGTAATTATATTGATGTAAGATTTTTATCATACAATTAGGTATAACTGTGTTATCGGATTTAAAGGGTAAGCTCTACAAAATAATGATTAGATCTTCATTATTTTGGGTCGAATATAGGTTAGTCAAGAACATAAAAGTTCAAAAGATGAAAATGGTAGGAATGAGGATGTTTAGATGAATGCGTGTATATACTTTACTAGTAAAAATATGCTTAGAAATGAAGTTATTCGTGGCAAGGAGGGAGTGACTTCTGTGAAGAAGATGGAAAAAGCGAGATTGAGATGATTTGAAAGCGTGAAAAAAGTTGTACATATACACTCATGAAAAGGTGTGAGATCAAGTTGGTGGCCGTATCATAAAAGATAAAAGTAGATCCAAAAAAATAATATTAAATTACACTTTTAACTTACTGATCGAAAACATGAATTTTAAATAAAAAAGTTTTAAAAAATTGAAAATTAAGATAAAATAATTGTGGTTTTTTTATACCATAGACATGAGGGCTAGTCTTCTTTTTCCCTTTTCCCCCAATTATTATTAGTAGTATTCATAGTATCTCTACATCCATTGTTACATATTACTACTTTTTTTGGTGGCGTTCATCTTGTCATCTTGCTCCTATCTTTTTTTCTTTTTAGTCTTACCTTATTTCTGTTGAGTTTGCTTTGTATTTTTGTAGTGTATTATTATATTTTTTCGAAATTTTATTGTAAATAACATATTTAATCTATAAAGATAAAAGTAGAAATATAAAGGTGAAACAACGCTTCAGATACTTCTTTTTATTTATATTTAATACCTCAATCGATTTATTGAATATAAGATCATGAATTGATTTAAAGTATCACATAATTTTACTTTATCAGAAAGATTAAAATTCGACACTTATATGTCTTGTTATTTAAATCTCATTTTTAAAAATTATATTTTGTTTGTTTTTATTATTGTTTCTAAAGTCATTTAAAATCACTATGTTTAACTTTTAACTTTACGTATAACCAAGCACTATGATATAAAAATTATTAGATATTTTTTTTAAAATGGAGACCAAATTTAGAAAAGTTGAATAGGAAAAAAACAAAATTGTAGGACATAAAATAGCTGGAAGAAAAACAAAAAAGAAAAAACCAATATTAAAAAAGTGGAACAAAAGTAGCATTGATATTTGCATAATGTCATCCACAAGCCGACCAACACTGTTAGGTTGTGTCAAATCAAAGACTCTTTTTTCCTCCAAAATATCATTCTCTTTTTTAGAAATATGTATTCGATGATGTTTGATATTTATTTTATTATTAAAAAATACATACTTTTATATGATAATTATAATAATCATGTTAAACTTCAGTTATAGTAATATACAAATTAATTATGGAGTTTTAAGGTTTATTTGGATAAGTGATATGAATTATATTGATTTGAAATTAAGATTTTATTTAAATATGTAATTTTTAAATTTCTTAAGTCATATATTTTTTTTATGAACATGAAAATCTCGTAGATTGTAAAAACTATCAAATTTTATTTGATTTTTATATAATTTTATTAAATGAACAAATCAAAAATCATTTGATGAATTAGACATATACATATTTTTTTATAAATAAACGTTTGCGATTATAAACTTTTAAGCACACATAATTTTATAAAAATCTACTATTATAAACTTTTAAGCACACATAATTTTATAAAAATCTACTTGTCAATAATAGTAGAAATTAATTATTCATTAATATTATTTCTTTACTTCGGACATGATCTTTCGTAAAATTTAAAATAATGTAACTTTTTATATAAAATATAAACTTATAAGTCAAATATTATTTTTTTAAAAAAATTCATTATTAAAAATTTAAATCATATTTTTTAGAAAAAAAGACAATAATTAAGATATAAAATCATGATTAAATCACATAATTTATTAATTTTAAAATTATTATAATTTTATATCGCAGTTCCAATATATACTTAATTCCTCCTACCCCATTTTCCTTTTCACTCTCCCTTTATCTCCAGTCTCATTATTATTTTTGTCTGGTTTTCACTTTTTTTTTTCTTCTCTTCTCTTCTTGCATTATTTATTTATTATTTGCATTTACCAAAATGACGGCTTTCAACTTACTATTATAAGTTTTTCCACTATGATTGCAATGATGATAATATTGGCATCTTGTAATTGCAACTCTCACTTCTTTTTTCATTCACATATTAATTATTTGCATTTACCAACAGATGTGACACTTCGTATTTTCTCTATTTAGTTTAAGGAAATATCCTTTTCATCGGATCAGAATTTAGTCAGAATGATAAAATAACATATTTTATACTATGTTATTTTATTTTTTGATACTTTTATTTTTTTAATTTTAATTTAATAAAAATAGAAAAGCATCAGTTTATTTTTAAGAAAAATATTACAAACTTTTTAAATTTCTGATCAAATTTTCTGATCATTTAGCATTATCCTTCGTTAAATTTAGTTAAACTATAATAGGAATATTTAGTAGTTTTCATTGTCTTCTCTAAATACGTCCCTCATTTTTTTAATTTTTTTTTTTAGGATGTCTCGTCAATAAACATCTATGGGGGCCTCAAATCTATGATGACCCCCAATAAGTTACTATATAAGCAAGGCACCACAAGAATAACAAATACCAACACGTTTTCATATTTAGCAAAATGCTAATCGCCTATATCTCTAGAATCGACATGAAGGATCTTCCGCTTTGAATATATTGTACTCCACCCGTATAAAAAAGAATGACTTCCTTTCTTTTTTAGTCTGTTTAAAAAAGAATAATCTTTTTTTTTTTTTTGTAACAACTTTCCACGAGGCATGTTTAAGGCCACAAGATCAAAGGATAATTTTGTACATTTGACCTAACTTTAATTTAGGACCACGAGATTCAAAAATCTTCTTGATACTCTTAAACTCTGTTTCAAATCAAACTAGGTCATTCTTTATGAAACAGAGGGTACCAGATATTCGAAAAGTAGGAGACTATTTTCAGGACAAAATCGAGTCGAGTAAAAAGAGCAGGTCAGACTATGATACGTGGTGAAATTAATTGCAAAAGATTGTCCCTAGTATGTCATAAAAAGTCATGATGTTATAGCTATAAAACTAACACATAATTAGGCATCCAAAAGAGGCTTAATCCAGGAAAGACCTCCTCACAGCGGAAAATTATCATAACCATAACCCTTCGGAGCTCAATAATCAGTCTCAAGCCACATGTCTACCTGGTTCATTCAACTTCAAACGAGGCGTCAGCAAGGGTGGAGCCACCTTGGTAGAAGGGGGTTGACAGAAAATTATACTATTTATATATGGTTAAAATAATATTTTATGTATATATAGTAGATGTCGAAACTCCTTCGACTACTCCATATGTCTATTTCTACGAATTTTGAACCTCCTTATTGAAAATATTCTGACTCCGCCACTAGGCTTCAGGACACATACTAAAAGTAACTTTTTTAGTGTCAAGAGTGTCGTTGTTCTATGTTGATGTGAAGATTCAGTTTTGTAACATCCCGCCTTAGAAAGAACTAGATTAGAAATAACTAATTTGGAAAGAGTCAAATCTGAAATTTTTCAAGTTATGCTTAAGTTCTGAGTTTGGGTCAATTTAAAACAATCATAACTTTCAATACAGGATGAGTTAGGTGACCCATTAGATATCAAATGAAAGGTCTTGGAATCCTCTTTCCAACACCGCCGAGATTGCTAGATTTCGAGCTCGTATGAGGAAGATATGCCCGTTTGAAGTCAGGTTGTCCAGTTAAGGACAGTAACCCAAAAGTATTTGGCATTTTTCTTACCCCATTAGCTTAAAACGAATTTAGTATTATTTTTAGGGTCAAACCTGATTTGGTTCAGTTTGCATATATCAAAATACGCTTAGGATTTTTAGAGAAATTCAAGAAGAGGAGAAAAAGAGAAAAGTTCAAGGCGTTCGTCAAGACTCGAAAGATTTTCGAAGGGTTTTCGCCAAGGATTCAATCCTAAGACCTATGTACGCTTCTATAATGCTGGGTTTGTTCGCCCTCACGGCAATCGTGTAATATTTTACCTATGAATCCATTCTTGATGTTGAATTATTGAGATCTTGAATTTGATTGGTAATAAAGAGTTGTTTTGAGTTCTTGAGGCAATAGTTTGCGGATAAGTTGAGTTAATTAATGTTTCCTCGTGTAGGTTTCACTGAAATTGTTCTAGATTATAACAATTTGTGAATTTTGACCTTAGATTTGCAGTGGTTTGAGTTGAATCGAGTTTGGGATAGGACAAAAAGATCGGGCAAGATTATGGATCTTGGGCATATTTATATGCCCATAATGCTAAGTATGTTCACATTTATGCCTAGTATGAATTCAATATGTATGTGTTTAGAGTCGTATCAAGTCATTTGTGTATTTATGAGCTAACCAGCATGATTAGTTGTGTAGAAAAGCTTAATGGGAAAAACGTGCACAAAAAGGGACAAATGAAGCAATCTGAAGATTCGAGTCAAAAGAGAGCAAGGAAGAAACTGAAGAAAATGCTCTAAGGCAATTGCGTGATGACCCCGCGTCGCGGAGAGGAATGCAAAATTAGGTTCGCAAAATAAATTGAGGCAAAACACCTCGTGATGCCTCCGTGTCGCTTAGAAGAAGAAAAGTTCTTGGACGAGAATCTCGAAGGTGTTGCACGTTGCGTGCCTGAGGCCCAGAATTGGCCGTTTAGCCTTTTAGTATAAATAGGATTTTATTTTATTTTATAAAATATACTTTTTCTAATTTTGAAGAAGGACGACTTGGAAGACGTATTTTGGAGCTTTTAGGGTTATTTTCTTACTCTTTTCCTTTCAATCATTGTTATGATTCATAACCATTGTATGATTGATTTGTGGACTATGAGTAGCTACCCTAATTCTAGGGTTGTGGCTAAATACCCTAGTTCTAGGGTTGTGGCTACAGGATGAATGTAATCTTTTGAATTTTGTTATTGGGTTTGTTATTGACTATCATATGAATCTCTCTTATGTTCTTATTCTTTGTATTTCATGCTTGATCACCATAGAAATAAATCTATTGTCCGAATCGAAATCGGGAGAAGAATAAGAGGATAGAACGTGGGGCATAGGGAGCTTGTTGAAAGGATTTATTTGTTTCTAGGATAGGGATATATCTAGAAACCTTGATTGGGCCACCATACATGAAGATAGCTTAATGCTTAGTATTTAACCATTTTATCGCCGCTCAACGATGTAGCTAGGGTGTTAAATATTGTATGCGATTAGAGGTTGGGAGACCATGATCATACATCTAACCCTGTGATTCAATGATTCGATAGTTAATAACTACCCATTTAAACAATATTGATTGCATGATTCCTAATAAAAGTTGCAGGCCTGGATCTTTGCCAAGTCATTATTTGAAATTGTAGAAATTGAATCGTACTCTTTACATTTTGTTTTAAGTAGAAGTAGAAAAATACATACTCTTGAAAACTGGAATTACGTTTGTGTTGAACTGCAAGTTAGGAGAATTGATAAGTTATAATCGTAAGTCCTTGTGGGTACGATACCCGACTTTCATAAAGAGTCACTCTATTACTTGTACGATCACGTACACTTGCGTGTGCGATTTGATCGCAACAATTATGCGCCCAGGTCCGTGTCGCGGAGGCGCCTTAGATTTCTATTACCCAGTCGAGCACTCCCTCTCCGCCTCGTGGAGAGGATATGGAGTCCTCTGTCTCAAAAATTAATTTGCAATCAAATATTTTATCTTTCTTCGGCGTCACGCCAGTGACCTCTAGTTTATGCCTTCACTTGTTTCTTGTTATCAACTATCTAAATTCCAATAATCACTGAGAGATCCTAAATATTCTAATCATAACCCTTGAAATAATAATTTAAATTCAACGTAGAGTTAAGAGTTAAGTCTTGAGAGTTCTTTCGAGTCATTTGAGAAAAGTCTTTTGCAATTTTTTTAAAGTTATTTTAAGACTTGAGTACTTGAGTATGAGGATGAGTAAGTTAAATTCATTTTTCAAAATAAATATATGAAAACTAAGTATTCTCAAGAGTAAATGTTTTCACATTTTAAAATGAGGAGAAAAATGAGATTTTCAAATGAGTTGAAGTGTTTTTAGGCTATCTTTTAGAGAAAATCTTTGGAGTAATAATCTCAAAGTTGAGAATGAGGAAATGTTTCTTTAAAACATATGAGCTAAGTTATATTTTTAGGAGTAGTATTGAGCACCGATATGGAGAGAGTTCAAACAACTCAAAGCCCCCATAAGCCATGTAGCCAACGTGGATAGAAAGGGTCATACTTTTTAGATGATTCCTTATTGTTTTTTAGCATACACTAGTGGATCCACTTAGTTAGTGGTCTTATACCCCGGTAAAATATAGGATAATTTTGTCAGCGTGGGCGAGACGTTGTATCATCACATAGCTCATAGTGATGGTTGTTGGTTAGAGTATCTCCCACACAGTGTGATTTTGTATTCTTATATGCAAACAAAGTTATTTTGTATTCTTGCATACAAACTGAGTAATATTGTATTTTCTAATACATTGAGTTGTTATATATTGTTTTAAAAGTTTTTCTTTATAATGCATCTTTACTACTGTTTTATATTGAAATGAGTTGAGTAAGTTGAGTATCCTTGAGTTGAGACGAGGTAAGTTGTTTCTTCAGTTACAGCTGAAATTTATGTCATGTTTAGATTTTCCTTTTCATGCTCGTACATTTCATCTAATGACATCATTGACCTGCATCTTTTATGATGCAAATACAGGTGACCAGGATCATTAATCAGCGCTTCGTTGATCCAGTTGAGTTCCAGAGTTGTTTGGTTAGCCTCCTTACTTTCGAACGATCCCTTATTTATCTTCCGTTATTGCAGTTTGTTAAGATGATCAGAGCTTTGTCCCGACATCCCTCATAGTATTATAGGCTTCATAGATAGATAAACAGTAGTTCATAAGTCTTGTTCATTTCACTTGTTATGTTCTAGACTTGAGTTACCCTTGAGGTCAGTTAAATATTTCTCTAAACATTTCTGAGTTTATCATTTGAGATATTTGAGTTAAAGTTTATCTTTTGAGTTTTTTTCTATGTGAGTAAGTCTTCCGCTAAGAGCTAAGCCAGGTCAAGAATTCTATTGGAGCCAATAATAATTCTCAAATGTCGATCACGTTCAGGGTGTAGGCTCGCTCGAGGCATGACATGTTCTTGTAATAAGGCTTTAAAATAATAATCCCATCCTCATGTGAAATCACCAAAATCACAATTTTTCCTATATACAACATATAATTTCAAGTGTTTGCTAACACATAGACATATTTAAGATTTATATTCCAAAAAATATAGAAAAAAAAACTAGGTACATAATGTTGCATTGAATGAGGAGGGGTTGGTGATCTTCCAAACAAAGAGGGCCCACATGATTTTGTACCTAGTGGGACCTTACACTTGTTGGTTTGATGCATGATGATTAAACCTACAATGGTTGGTCACCTACCAAATCCAAGATGGAGGGCTCATTCTTCAATAATTAAATAAAATAAATCTCTAATTTCTAGAATAACTTCTCAAAAGCAAAGAAAGATTACATTCATAATTACCTTAACTCTGCATTTTTTTTCTCCCCTTTACTACTAGTAAATTCCAATTTGTTACCTTAAAAACCACACCATTTTAGCCTAAATTTCTGAAAATTTAGATTTTGACCCCGCACCTTTATCCGATATATCCGTTCTTGGGTTTACTTCTATTAAAAATAATAATATTGTGACAAATACCTAATAAACAAAAAGCAAAGTTGGTAAAAATAATAATTTGTATTTGGATTATTGATTTAATTTAAATTATTATTGGTAAGGATAACATAATTTTTTATACTGATTGTGGATTTTGGCCTCATTTGTTTCTATAAAATTAAGAGGTCTGAATCTGAATATACATCTGAATATTAAGATTTACATTAAGATTTAGATGTTTAGATCTAAATACACATCTAAATATTAAGATATGGTCTCTAAATCTGAACACTAAATAATTAATTTTATTTGTTTTCAATATTTGAATGTGCATGTAAAATAGTGTGATAAAATAATTATGTCAATTAATATTTTGTTAATGGATATGTCCAAGTCCATATATATAATAAGTACAAGTGGACAAAGAGTGAATAATTTTTTTTGTGACAAATACATTATAGAAAAATCAAAGTTCTCAAGAGAGTATATTATTTTTTTATTAATTTCATTCAATATTTGATATTCTCAACAAATTCTTAATTTAATATAAATTTGTGTTGCATATGTAAGATAAATTCTTCCATATTATAGAAGTCTTTGAACTCAAACTTTATACCTTTTCTTTACAATTTGGAAATTTTCTTTATTATTCTTTGACTAGTCATCGTAGAAGTATTTATTTTAAGTTTTGATTTCGATTAAATCTGAATACGTGTTAAAAATTTTTATATTGAGGTGCAACACACTCTAACAAAGACAAGTTCGTATTTAAAGAACTCAAATCCAAAATCTCTTAATTAAGAATAAAAAAATATTTACCACTCTATCACAATCGATGAATAATCTAATTACCTAATAATAACATACCTTCAAATCCCATTAAGAATTTCTCTTTTGTTCTTTCCCTCTCTTGTTTACGAGTCCATCCATCCAAATAAATAATCTGATTAATGGAAAAGTACATGTCATTAGAAAATATTTGCATTGAAAATATCAAGGTCAAAATTGTATTACGGCTCTTACGATACTAATAAATTAAACTAATATCATTTTCTTTCATAGACAAGAAAATTCCATCGATAATCTTTATCACATAGAGGGATGTATATATTTTTTAATTCTTTGTTTTGTTTCTACTCCCAAATTTTATTTTTAACTTGTCTTTGAAATATTAAAAACTTTTTTTTTTTGTACATAACCTATTGTAACCATACGCAACCTAATATAGTTCAAAATTCATCTTATGAAACAGCAAAATGATGGAAAATTAGATTCAGAAGAACTTTATAACTATTTGATTCTCTTCTTCACAAGCCAATGGATTTAATTAAACCCTACTTAGCATCGAGGATGATAAATAATTCACTATTTAGAAATAAATATTTTCTCAAACGGATGAATAATTCATGTGAAAAAATATATTTATTTTTCACCGAATCGATCTACGTCGGACGAAAATAATTTTTTATTGAAATATTGGAAAACTTTCTAAATTTTTCATGTAAAACAATATTATTTTCTTCCTCACAGTATCAATTAAAGTATTTATGGAAATAACACTGAACACTTTTTAATGGAGAATTTCAATAAAAAATAGTAATTTTTTAGTACTATTTTTTAGTGGTGATTCTAACAAATTTAAAATTAAAGTAAAATAATAAGATTTTATTTAGTTTGAATAACGAATTACTTAATTTCTTTTCTTACTAAATTAGTTTCAATGATCACAACTATTATTTGCTTTTATTTAACTAAAATTTCAGGGCTAAATTTCTCATGATTTCTTCAATAAAACTAATTATTTTAGTTGATTCTCTACTAACTGTTCTTAGTGCTAAGTAGGGTTGTATTTGATTAAAGTTATTAAAACGTTCGTGAAAATTATTATTCTAAGAAATAAACATAAATAGTTTCGAAATAATTAATTGTGTTGTTCACATATTAATAACTTAACTTTGGCATGAGAAATTAGTAAATATCTTATTGGTTCACTTAAAATTAAATATTTATTTTTACTTGACATTTCATGGTTTAATTAACTTTAAAAAATTAGCTATTTATCCTACAAATTATTTCTCAAGATTTAATTCTATACGTCAATTAATACAAACATTCTAGTAAAAAAATCATTTTAATTATCATTAATATTTTTAAAAGAATTTATTAAATTTAAATTGGACGAGTAAAAATAAAATAAGATACCAAATAAGCAAAAATATGAAATTTTAATGGTTTAAATTAAATCTACGTGGCATTACAGATCACACAAAAGTTAAAGTTCCACATAGGCAGGAGCATTTTCCGATATAATATGCCACGTCAACTTAGCAATTAATGTATAATCACTTTCACCCCCAATGTTTCCTTAAATTACTTATTCACCCCTTTACTTTTTTCAGCTTTATGACAAAAAGGACTGAGAAAAGGAAAGTTTTTTTTTTTTGAGAAATTATTTCAATTTTTATTGATTTTGAATTCGAACTTTGAATGTGAAGAAAATTATGTTAGAAATATAATTGAATTTATCTAACACAAGTGTAAAGCACCGAATAAAAATAGAAAGAAACAAAATTATTTATCAATTACATTACTTCAACAGAAACATTAAATTAATGATTTTTTTAAAAAAAACGTATCACGAAAATATAATCTTATTATTTTCACTAAAAAATATAATTATATCTTTTCACTATTATACTGTTTTGATTACAATAATTATATGGTGTTTACATAGAAATGTATAAATAGAAGCAATATACGTATGAATATAATAAGAAAACTCTATTCTCTAGTTTCTAACTTTCTATCTAGCAATTTCTAATACAAGTGGAGATTGCTCGTGGTTAATGAAATTTCTTTCGATTTTATTAATTTGACTTGAAATAATGGGATTATAAATCTTTTATTCAAACTATATTTTAAATCTTTAATATGTAATTCAAACATAGCACATTGGATTATTCTTCATAATATTATCCCAAAGTTAAAACTAATGTTATATTGAGATTTTACATAATTATTTTGAATAAATAAATAACTTTTTGCTCTTATTACATGTCAGGTGAACATTTACAAAAATTTCGTGTTTCATTTTCAAATTTAAATTGATTTTTTTTATAAAAAAAAAACAGTATAAAAAGTAAATTCAAATCTAATAAAATTTGTGATAACAAGTTTTCTTCTTTGAAATTTTAAAATAATATTCTAAAACCATATAGGGATAAAAGTAAACCTCATACTTCAATATCGATGACTTCTTCATGTTTATTCTCTCAAATTTAATTTTTTTGATCTTATCTTAATTTTTTTTTTTTAAATGAATGATGATTAAGTAATCAATACAAAAAAATTGACTACCATTTATTGGATTAAATCAAATTAAATATTGGTGTCTCCGTCATTTTCTTCATATAAAAATCAAATGTCAAGTATGTCTAATGGACCTAGAAACCCCAAGGGAGATTAATCAAACTAAAACCAAAATTAAGAGAAAATACTTGTACAATTATGTGACACATACAAATTATAATATTTCATGGGGGCCATGAGAGTAACATTTTGTTCTAATCACAACTTAAAAGTGGTCGGTTGAATATAAAAATGTGAAATTTGAACAAAGATGGTATTAGGAAAAAAAGGTTAAAACATGATGATACTAATAAATTAGAGTTGTGTTGTTTGTCTTTTGGCATAATATATAAATATATTTTTAACTTGATTGTATTTTATATTTATATACGTTTTCAATTTTGAGTGCGTATAAAATTTTTTTTAAATTTGTGTAAAGTTAAAAAAATAAACACATATCTTCTATGTGACATACTGACATTCTACATAATTAGTGTTTTACATGGCGTTCTACGTGTCTTTTGCCACATAAGACTCATGTGTCTATTTGTTTAATTTTATATAAATTCAAATATATACATATATACGTTCAAAATTGATGAACATAAATATAATTTAAGATTAAATTAAAAAATATTTTTATGTGTTATCCTTTTTTTTATTTTTTTTATTTTTTATGATAGAGATTCACAATCTCTATCTCTATCTTCAAGTACGCATAAAGTAAATTCCTTGACCTGAAGGTGTACTCTTTTTTGTTGCAGGTGATTAAAATCTTCATTATCAAAGTCGTAAGTCAGATCATTTGAATCATCGTTGGATGTGAAGTTAAAATTATTTTGGATATATTTATAAATTATAGAAATATTAAATAAATATTGAGATTCTTTAAAATTTTGAAATATTTCATACACTCCACTCAAAAAGCAATAACTATTCTATATGAATTTATGTGTGATTTGAAGTGAAAAATATGAAGATAATTTTTTTTTTGAAAAATTGTTGGTACGAAAATAGAAAGGAGATTATAACGTGAAAAATTGAATCTTCATCAACAAGATGAGAGTTCAAATAGTCAATCAACTGAGTTATTAATTTTTTTTTTCAAACTTCAAGTTAAACCTTTCTTATTTTTGTTTTTGTTGGGGTGAATTTGTACAGCTTTTTTCTCATGGGTAAAACTGTTAAAAAAAAAAGGAGAAAAAGAAAAAGAGAGAAAAAAGAAAAGATAAAAACAAACAAACATTGGAAATGTGTTTCCTTTTAATTTTCTTCATTCATCTCAGACGCCTTTTGTGTTCTTCTTTGACTCTCTCTCAACTTACGCGGACACCACCTTCTTCTTCCTCTTTAATTTTCTCTCTCTAAAACTCCTTTCTCTCTCTTCTCTCTCACTCACAGTTCTTCCATTTTTTTTACACTTCCGGCACCGGTAACTGCTCCACTAGCGGCGCCACCTTTCTCCGGTCACTGGAAAACGGCCGGAAGAGTTTTGTTTTCAAGTTGAAAAATACAGAATCACTACGATTATTGTTTGACTTAGAAGACTTTTGTTTGACTTGAAGCATTGAAGGGACGGTGGTGAGAAACGGTAGGTAGTGAAGTTGTTCAGATCTGTGAGGATTTATTCCTAGGGTTTGATTCTGAGTGAATGTTGAAAAGTTTTTGAGGTTAGGGTGTTTTGGAAGATTTTGAAGTGTGGATGGTAGTGTACGGACGGCGTAGCGCGGTGGTCGTGGTCGTCGCCGGAATTGGAGGAGGAGTTGATGATGAGCGGAGGTGTTGAGAGTAGAAGGTGGCGGAGGTGGCGGTGGTGTGAAATTGGTTGCTCTTTCACATGGAATGGCAGATCTTGTTAGTTATGGTGATGCCGACCGTGATATTGAGCAGGTGCGCTTTACTTTACTTGTTAAATATGAGATCTTTTGGTTCTGTTTTTGCTTCTCTTTCCCGTTGATGAAATCAAACTTCTTATCATGAAAAATTTAATTCATCTTCTTTCACTTTTTTCTGTTTGGGTAATTTAGAAAAGCAGTAGGTAAGTTTTTCTTAGTGCAGATGCATAAAAAAAGCATCTTTTTTAGAAGCATATTGCACTTGACCGAAGTGTTGATTAAACCTTCTTTTATGGTGCATTTTTTGAAGTAATTATCACTATCCCAATGAAATGGGCATACAGTCGATCCCAGCTAGTTTGGGATTCAAATGAACTTGATTGATTCTTGAAGTAGCTGTTAAAGAAAGAAGAAAGATTGGTTAATCTTTGAATTTTGAAGTAAGATTCTTTTGGAGGGGACGAGGGGTTGGCAGTGTGGTTGAGGGGACATTTTATTGGTCCCAATGTTTCTGTGCATTCTTATTTATGCTCTTCCTGTGTTTGTTCGCATTTCTGTGGTTCAAAGTTACAGTCTTCAGGGCCGTAATTGGCTGTATTAAGAAGCAGTAGGATCTGTCTTACACTGATCAATAAAGGTGTAGACTGAAATGAGTATCACCAAAATTGCCAAATGTATCCATACATTAATTGCATATTGAAAGCCTATGGTAAGATTAATCCGGTAGGATGTGATTCTTCTAACCTTATTCTACTATTCCAGAGGGGAGATAAAATGGTGATAGCAAAACTGCCTGGAATTAGTGGCACAGTCGCACATATCACTTGTCTATTTGTTGTAAATTTCTGCCTGAAGCATGTGGATTACTAGTCCCTTCTTTTAAAGTCATATAGAGAAGGGAGTTAGGTCAGCGGTTAGTGGTTCGTTGTCCAAACTCCAATAGAGGTCGTGTGTTCAAAGGTGAAAAGGCTTCAATCTTGTTATCAATTCTTGATAAAAAAAAGAAAAAGAAAAACTAAGTCTAGTCATATATTCCTAATGCATTATGATCTTGTTCCAGAAGAAATGTCTTTTCTAGACTCATTTCTATTACCATTTGCAGGCACTAATTGCTTTAAAGAAAGGAGCTCAACTGTTGAAATATGGACGCAAAGGGAAGCCCAAGTTCTATCCATTTAGACTTTCTAATGTAAGTTGACATTAGGATGTGTACGCATTTTAGTTGATTAGGGTTTTATGAAGTAGGATGGTGAGTGTATAATAGAGAGGTGCATCATACTTACTATGTTGCATTATCATGGACATTGAGCTTCACCATGATCTTATGATTTTCTTGATGCTGCATAGTCTTTTTGACTGAATATTGAGTCTTCTGCTATGTTATTATAACGTTTCTCGGGAACTTTCTACCTCTATATTGGTTTAGTGAATTGGGGATATATAATTATAATGGAAATAGGGAGACAAAAGCTGGAACTTTAAGGAGTATGGTTCCATTGTTCATGAGATACTTGGTTCTGTAGGGTTATTGATCTAAGCCTTCGATTAATTACTTTTTTCAGCATGAGTTGAAACAATAAAACTAAGTGAACTTATTCCTAAGTGAAGCTGTAATGTTTTAAAAGAATTTCTTATTTACTTCAAACTACTTGTATATATGTTATATCTTTATGCTCTTTAAAGTTTTTACTCATAATCATGTCTTGACTCAAAAACTTATGTGCCATGTGTTCCTAACTGCAACTTGATCTGAAAGTGGTTTGTTTCTCTTCTTGCTCTTTTGCCCATTAATACATCAACTGATATTTTGTGACAGAGAAATTCAACGTCAAATAAAGGTGTGTGCTTCATGAAAACCAGTAGTAATATTTAGATCTTTCAGTTCATGGAATGGGAACTGGAACTCTCCCTAGCCTAAATGTTATCTGGTTTGATGGGCTTGGGTAGGTCATATGTTGGCGACGGCATACTTAATAAATTATTAAAATATAATATTTTCGTATGTTAGAATCTATAAAGTATAATAGAAAATGTGGAGGCAGATATTGTTGTAATTGCAAAATTTTCAGTAGAATTGGATATGGAGACAACTACTTTACCTATTTAAGATAAAAAAGAGAGTTGGCTGTAGGGACAGAAATTAGTACCGTAATGTGATATGAAATGGTAGGAATCTGCATTAGCTATGATATGATTTAAAAAATGTACACAGTTAGTGGTATGAGCATTCTGAATTAATAAAAAAAAATAGTTGAAGAAGGATTACATCATAATCATCTGTTTTCTCTATAAAATTTATTCCCAGAATCTTCTCATCCTGTATAGTATGGTAACATTGGTCATATTTTAACTGAAGCAAGAAAAAGAAGAAATGATGGATACTTTTCCCCTTTCATGTCAAATGAATTGTGTTTTTCATTCTTCGGCTGCAACTTTCATCCGTCGTTCGTTGAGGCTTTTTAGTCTTTGAAGTGACGAGGGTTGATATACAGTAGAAGGCACCATTCTGGGAGGAACTTCTTTTGAATTTTTATAGTATTTTTTGGACACTGTTAACATTGGTGACAAAATGCAGTAACATTTGTGCCCAACCAGAAATTATTTTTTAAAGCCCTGATGTTAGGTGCAATATAAGCGTGATAATTTGTTTACTTTGGTTACAGTTCCAGTGTTGGCACAATGAGCTGTTCCTCTGAAACTTATTTTTTCCACTAAAATGTCTCTTCAATTGTGCTTTCCCTTGGCAGATTTTGGGGCTTCTCTATGATTTTTTCTTTGACAACACTGTGCTCATGTTGGTCTATATGGAAAATTTTCAGGATGAATTATCTTTAGTTTGGATCTCTAGCAGTGGTGAAAAGAGTTTAAAGTTAGCTTCAGTGTCTAGAATCATTCCTGGGCAAAGAACTGTGAGATCATCTTCTTCTCTATCAAACTCCACTTTGAATTTATGATGAATACCTCTCTCGTAATAACCTTAAAGTTTTCTACTAGTGGGATTAACTCTTTAAGTCTTACCTGTGCTTTTAACTTCCAGGCTGTTTTTCGACGATATCTTCGTCCTGAAAAGGATTACTTGTCCTTCTCTCTCATATACAATTACGGAAAAAGATCCCTTGATCTGGTTAGTTATATAGACCAAGTTTATCTACCCTGCAACTTTGTAGTCTTATCTCTAGTTTTTATTGAACCACACATGTATCCTGTTATTTCAGATCTGTAAGGACAAGGTTGAGGCAGAGTTCTGGATTACTGGCCTAAAAGCTTTGATATCTTCTGGACAAGGTGGACGCTCAAAGGTTGACGGTTGGAGTGATGGAGGCCTCTACTTTGATGTAACACTACCTACCTAACAATTTCTTTGTTTTCAATTTTAGGACTGGTTTATCATATTTCTTATTTAATGTGAATGCTAAAGGATTGAGTATTGAGAAATCACATTTCTTATTGACCTTGAATCATTTGCCTGTGCATGATCCTGCTTGGAAATATAATTTGCATTGCAAGTAATATTTCCATTCTGGTTCTATTGTCACTATTCTTGGGACAGCTTCTTCCAGTTTTAAATAACAATAGTTGCAGAACGTAAAATTCTTCCTTTTTCTCGGTTGTTCTGGACAATTATAATGTGGGCGTCCTATTAGAATCTACCATATAACTGATCATGATTATACAAATTACAAGGTAGCAGCTTCCTACTGTTACCAAGTAGCAATGAATGCCATTGTCTAGTTCTCGTTGGGGTTTATCTTGGCAAACTGACTGGAGACTGGCTGTGTTTATCTATTTCTTTAGTTTGATGTTTACGCTAGCTTGTGATGATATCTTCGGCCTGTGATGTGCCTGCATTCTGCATAAAGTTATAATAATATCTAAGAAATGACACTTGACAGAGGTAGTGATATGTGTGAGCAATGCAGTGAATGGTATTCTTTGGATTGATTTTTGGGGAAAGGGGACAGATGATACTCGTTTGGACTGTTGTTCTGAATTTGGTATTTGTAATCCTAAGGAGGAATGTGATTCATTTGGATTAGCATTAGTTCATTACTTACATTGATTTCATCTCATAAGAGATAATTCAATTATTATCTAATTGATTAATTTAAGAATAATTGAATTAATTTTTTCAAAACTAATAAAGAAAAAAAATCAGTCTCCTTTAGTCTTAATTGTTTTTTTGTGGTAGTACTTCCCATTGAGGCACATTAGACATGCAAGTAACATCAAATTTCTACTGTCCTCACTCCTCCAGCTCAACTACTTTTTTGCAGGATAGTCGAGATTTGACATCAAATAGTCCAAGTTCTAGTTCTGTTAGTGCTACAAAAGAAATTAGCTCTCCAGACGCTTCCTTAAGTTCCAACCCTAATACTTCTCCTAAGAGCTATCAACCTTATAACTTTGTGCAGTCTGAAAGGTCACATGTAGCTTTGGATCAAGCAAATATGCATAATATTCAAGCCAAAGGATCTGCTTCAGATGTGTTCCGAGTTAGTGTTTCCAGTGCCCCCAGTACTTCTAGTCATGGTTCTGCACCAGATGATTGCGATGCTTTGGGCGATGTTTATATATGGGGTGAGGTAATATGTGATAATATTGTCAAGGTTGGACCTGAAAAAAA
>JABWTJ010000396.1:585000-797714 GCA_016801875.1 Solanum sitiens
TTACTACTTGAAAGCAATGGTTTTTGTTTACTCGCTCTCTCCTTTTCACTCATTTGATATGTAGAATTAACAACGTTAAAATTGAAGGTGAAGGGTGTTTATTACTTGTGCAATTTCCTTTTGCCAAGCAATAATAGCTTTTCAGTTTAGGAGTGAGATTATTTTAAAATACAGTATTACTTATTAGTAAAAGAAAAAGAAGAGAGAAAACGCAGTCGAAATATGAAACCTCATATGATGCTTAATAGTAGTAATAATTAAAGAAGAGCAATTATAGAATAATGAAATTGTTCTACTTAAGGTTGAACAAGTGGCATCAAATGGTCAAAATATTAAAGAATGCGTCAAAGAAACTTTAACCATTTATATTTAGTAGTTGGTTATTGGTACTCCCTCCGTCCGGTATTGTTTGTCGTAGTTTTTATTTTTAGAGTCAAACTATAAAAACTTTGACTAACATTTTAAGATATATTTTTTCATCATATTAATATGCGAAAAATTGCAATTTATTATACTTTTCATATAATTTTAGAATATCTAATTCTTTTGTTTAAATGTCGAATTAATGTGATCTAATTTAACTTTGAAAATTAGTCAAATTGACTTTCGAAAAGCGCAACATGACAAACAGTACCGGACGGAGGAAGTAGTATACTTTCAACTCAATCTGTTGTGTCAAATTTCACTTTAGTCATTTTGCCTTTTGTTTGTATTTATATATATATATATATGAATGACAAAGTATCTTATGCTTGTCTAGTCATAAAAATTCTCGCAGTTGAAATTTGAAAATTTGAATTTTGAAATTGGTTTGGACATATATATTTCATTTAGCTTAATTAGAAAAGTATTCTGTGAGTGGAAATCCCAAAATCTGGTTCTTGGGATTTCACTCATATTTGAAGATAAAATTTTAATCAAATTTCATGATCAAACAAATATTTAAAGATAAATTTTAAAGACTAATCTTAAAATCTATGATCAGACATTGAGTTAGGTGTTCATGAGGGCGATCTTGAACCACCATCTAAGCGCAAGTACCTTCATTTAAGAGAATATTATTAGTGTAGAAAATCTCAATTAGGTGTTGACTCAAGTAATAGTAACAAGGCCAAGAATAATTAACATTCATAATGAATCTAAAACACAAACCAAGTACCTTAGCCTAATGGATCGATGGAGTTCTTACAGTACAAAATTGTCATTCAAAAAACAAATTGTGCATCATTACCAACTTTTTTAAAAAAAAAATAATAAATAAACATAGCTAGAAAATCAAATATTGGGATTTAAAAATCTAGATTGACTAATTCTTTTATAATGATCTTTACAACCTAACATTCCATGATTATTAGTCCCAAAAGATTTTTCTTTTTGAAATCTCGGTAACTTTTGAAAGAAAAAAATTTGTAATGTGATAAACAAACTATTTAAAGTCGTCAACAAAAATATTCTAATAGAATAGTGCATGTAATCGAAGTTTGAAATAAAGTGTGTGTTTGTTTGATTCTTCCTTTGATCTAGGCTTAATGAGACAATAAATCAATGCATGATATACGTTAGTATTATTATTTTATATGTTTGTCATGAGTTATAATAATATTAATAATGTTGATCCAAAAATACTTATTTGGTAGAAGAAATCAAATAATGAAATAATGAAGAATTTTGTAGCAGTTGTAGTAGGAGTTGAACATTTGATTTTATTTGACAATATGATTTTATATGTTTTTATTGACTAATTTAAAATCAAAACTTTTTAAAACGTCTGCATAGTTTGAAAATCCTTGCAAGATATAGTCAAAATGGACTAACTTATTAAACAACAAAAATAGTGATAGACTTGGACAACTAATAAGACACCATAGGGATGAATTGAGTCTTTATTTTTTTTATTCAACTCTTAACTATGTTTACTATATTATCAAATATTAAATAATCTAAAAACTTATTACGTCACTAAAAAAAAAAAACTTTTAGCGGTAGTAAATTAAATAGAAATATTAATAAAGAGCGCTAAAGTATTTACCGGCATTAGTTAAATGTCATTAGATCAAGTGCTGCTAAAATTTTTAGGGACATATACAAAGTGTGCTAATTGCCACTAAATATTTATTAATTAATTACCGCTAAAGTTCATTTTTGATGTAGTGCGTTGAGCTTATGATAATTTATCAACGAAATATATTCTGTCAATCAATTAAGTAAGATATTTAAAAGAGTAGTTTGGATGATAAATTAGTAGACACTAATCCAAAAATTAATATTAAATGCACAATTACGATCCAATAGATAGGAGGACAAATTTAAATCATATCCAATATGTTGATGATTTTTTACCATTTTTATTGTAATTAGAATTGCGTTTAGAAAAAAGTACATTTAAACAGTAGCAATTTGTGTTTAATTGATCAATTTAAAAAATTAATTTTGTCAATACTTAAAGAATAACTTATGTTTGATCAAAGTTCTAGAATTAATTTCTGCAAATTAATAAACTTCGATTACTAATCAATTTTTTCTGAAAAATATTATTTTAAAGCTTATCTCAAAGTATTCTATTATACTTTTTTTCCACCAAACCATCATGAATTTTCCCTCCTAACAACAACCAGATTTCAATTATTTTTAACGACCTTTTGACGTTATGCTAATTATTCATGTAATTTAGAAATTATTAGTGTTTTTCAGATTTGGTTTACTTACAAAAGGTCCTTTGCCGGCAAATTATACGTAGACTTTCTCTAAACCTAATAAAGTTTTCAACTCTCACTAATCTCAAATAATGATTAATTAATCTACTTTTAATTTTAACTATTGAATAATAATTCCTGTCAAATAGATGTTGACTTGTCAAATCATAGATTTTTCAACAACATTAAAAAAAAAACATAGGTTGCTATTACGTCGATTTCATATCAATAGTGTAGGATGATCAATTGAATATTCTTCATCAAAAATTATATTACGTATATTGAAAATTATTATCAATATATAAACAAAGATGATTATATATAAATCCGAAGTACATCCGTAGTGAAATTTCTAATTTTATTATCGTTTCATATTAGCAAATTCAAGCACTAATCCTTTCTTATATTTTTATGGCGTATCCAATACTCACTTCGAAATTCGACTAATTTTTATTCACGCAAACAAAGTCCAATTTTGGAGGATAAAATGCTCAATTTCATTCCTAGGGCTTAAATGAGAAAACAAATGTGAGATTAAACTTTTAATCAATGTTTAATACATTCCACAGTACATATTAGAGTCAAGAAAGTGGAATATCTCAAAAAGTAAAATCAAAAGGCAAGAATGTACACAAATATTGGTGAGAATCCAATATAGTATATACCTAAACAAATTCTATGATATTAAACGAGCCAAACGCAAATAATTTTACTAGTATATATAATATATACCTAAACACTCACAAAGGAGGAAAGACGTAGCAATCAATTATGAAATACATTTGATTGAAAATAATAGCAAAATACATAAGTCGTTAGGAGTTAAAATACTTCAATTTTTTTCTTTATGGAGAAAGAAAATTAAAGACTCAGCAAATATCGAAAAAAGGATAATTATATTTAATATCAAGGATAATTACACTGAACAAAAAAATTGTGTTCAAAATATTTGATTTTCGAGCACATTTAATTTATCGGTAAGATAAATAAAATGGAATAGTTCAAGTAGAATTTCATGAACATGCAATAATTATATATTAGAATAAACTATATAGTATAAATAAATTTGAAATCATGAACAAGTAAAATTATTAAATTTGGAATCTCGTACAACAACTAAATTAGGAGTATATAATATGTATATATTATTCATTTATTGTTTTCACCCCACCAAGAACCAAACCCAAGAAAGAAAAGAAGAAAGAGATGGATCATACATTCTTTTCATAGTTTCATTAAATGATTAGGATATCCAAAAATAAATGATTTAAATACAAATATAAAATAAAATCATGGACAAATAACTTGTAAAAAGAGTTCCAAAAGCATGGATCACATATAAATCGGAAAAAAAAGTGCGTGAACTTTTTATATTAATTTAATAACGTAAAAATTCTTTACACGATCAGTATATATTACTTAAATCCTCAAGATTACAAATCTTAAACGTATACTCTACATGACTTGTGAGTCAATACTTCTCAAGGCATTACATGCTGTCTTACCCAGTACATTTAATAGCTTCCATGGACCTACAAAAAAAGTATTTGTTCGAGAAACCCGCCTTAACGTAACGGGAAGGACCGCAAGATGGTTACTGCTTCTGTCTGAATTCGACATCACGTATGTAACCAAAAAGGAAGGGCGATAGCAGACACCTTGCACCCTATCAAGGAGGAACATGAGTTTAAGGATTGCTTCCCAGACGAGGAAATAGCTGTCACAGAAGAGGAGCTGAAAGCCATTTGACTGTAAGGAGAGGAGGGCATGGAAATTTGACTTTGATGGCACGACTAATCAAAATGGGCCATTTCGAACCTTATACAGAAGGTTTTTCCGTACCAGCTCCTTCTACCTATACCGCAGTTAAAGCACCTAAAGGAGAATTTGGTGTCTTTCTGGTCAGTAATGGAAGCAATCGTCCCTACCGTCGTAAAATAAGAGCACCTGGCTTTGCCCATTCACAAGGACTCGATTCTATGTCCAAACATCACATGCCAGCAGATGTGGTCACCATCATAGGCACTCAAGATATTGTGTCTGGAGAGGTGGATAGATAGGACGCCCTCTAAAGCATTAGACTAAAAAGGACACAAAAAAAAAAAACAAGGAGATTAATTAATGTATCATAGTAAAATTAATTTATACTCCTAGAAAATACTGTACAATTTAAATAAACTAGAAGTAAAAAATTCCAATGAAATTACCAAAAAAATAAAATCATCCTCTTTTGATTTTGCTTATTGGTTGCTTCATCATGGCCAATACCTTTTGAGGTTGATTCCATTGTGTCTTTTAGAAGGAGAAGAAGGTGGAATTGGGACCCCTTTTGGCAAAGACTCATAATAAGGAGATTTATTGTTTTTATTACTAATTGGCAAAGGTTTCACCTTGAAAAATTGTGTGTGACTTGCACCATGAGCATGTTGAATTATCACAAGGACAAAGATGATGGATATTGTAGTTGTGTTTTTTATGCTCATTTTTTTCATCTCCTTAAGGTTTTGTTATAAGGTTTGAAAGAAATGGGAAGAGATGTGTGGAGAGGGCCAAAGATTTGAAATGGAAAAAGAAGTGATGTTTTGGTGTGGGGATTGAGTATACACTAGTATATTATTAGTTGGTGGTGGAAATATCTTGTTTGGTTTTTATGTTTTTTTTTTTTTTTTGTGTATGTGTTTAAAATATATATAGTTGCAAGAGGAAAATGGGGTGGTGGATGGGAGGGGATAGAGTGGGGTGACTTGTGTGTTAAGTTTTTTTTTTGTGTGGCCATTACTAGAAATAAGCTTTTTCCTATCGTGAATCAGTTGAAAATATTTTCTCACTTATTTTTTATTGAATTAGCTTACTGAAAAAATACATGATGGAAAATAGATTTTTATTGAAAAAATGAAAATTTTATAATTTTTCTGTATGAAAACATTACTATTTTTTCTTTCTCATCATTTTAATTAAAATATCAATCAAAAATAATATATATTTGTAGTAGGAGGTGGGGTGAGTGGGGGGCAAGACTCTTGTCTTTATTACCGTCCATAAATTTTTCCTAAGAAATCTTATTTAATTTGTGAAAGAAATATTATGAAGGTTAATGTTTTGAAACACTCGTTAAGAAAATGATTTAATAGATTAACCAAGTACCATTACCTTCATCTCTTTTTTAAATAGGTAATTACTAAATAACTTTATGCTCTTGAATAGTCAAGACGATACTTTTTCTTTTTCTTTTAGTGAACCTAGGAATAATTTTTACTAATAATAAAATGAAAATTCACACCAGAAAGAACTATACAAGTAAATGGAGTTAGACCTTATATAAGTAATCTTAGACATTGGAGCATCGATTAAAATCGAATCACGCACTAAACGATTCATTCGAAATGACACTTTCAACTGAATTTTCTCCATATACTCAAAGCTTAAGTTTGAAATTTCTGCTTAAGGATGAAAACTCTTGCCATTATAGTACAACCCATTTTGATATAATCTTAATAATCTTACTAATGTTTTACCTTTGTAAGGGTAAAACTCCAAAAAAATTAAAAAAATTATGAAGTTACAAATATATACATTCAAATTCTTCATGGGTTGCATTTTTAAAAAAATTAATATTCTCTCCGTTCAACAGTAGTTGTCCATTATTGATTTGACACACTCTTTAAGAAATAATAAATAATAGGGATAATATTACTATTTTATCTTTTTACTTTATTAAATTTAATATTTAGAAAAATGTGTTAAAATATAAATTATTTCTTAATTTTTCTAAATAGTACAAGTATTATTAGTATAATGAATAACTATTGTTGGACGGAGATATCAGAATTTTGAACACCAACCCCCATCCCCCAAAAGTCTGTTTTAGGTGCAATGTAATGGTCCACCCCATTTAATGACCAAAGAATGGAAGAAGAGAGGGAAATGAAAACATTGAATGCAAGAGATGATATTGAAAAGAAGAAGCAATAAATGAAGGAGGGCATGGACACATGTTTTCTTGGACTAGCAGCATTTGGTATCACAAATGAGACAAATCTTCACTAATTATTTCTATCAATTTATTCATCATATACATGTTAGAAACACATAACAAAAATGCACTTTATTTGTTGAATGATTGGTAGGTTTCTTCTTAAAGGTTGTGAATCGTCCTCTAGTATGTTATATATATTGGGAGGTCAATATATTGGTGAACACTTTAGTTAATTATCTATGAGCATCAACATGGGTTATGGTATAGTGGTAGAACTGTTTCATCCTTAACCAGAGGTCTCAAGTTCGCGCCCTAGGTATGCAAAATATTATGTTGGGAGTGTCACCTCCGAATGAACTCTCCAGTACGCGATCCGAATTTAGTCGGAGCTCCAATATGGGCTACAGGGCTTCGAATACTTGGTGGGAAACCAATAAAATAATAATTATATATGCGCATATTTAATTAAAAATATTCCATTATAGAAAAATCAAGGTATTCATTAATAGACTTTTAGTCACAATTAGGTTCCAAAACGCCCATATTATCTTGAATTGTGCCTTTTGAAACTCTTTACTTTCCTCCTCTATTCTATTGTGGTATTCGTTTAAGGTATCATGTATATGCACTTCATCTTCAAAAGATTAACAGTCAAAAACTTCGTAAGTTATCTGCTAAATTCAATTTCATATTATTTGCCCGGCCTTCATCAAGATCGTCATATATAATTAATCCTAACATCCTCAAATAACTTTGCTCCAACATCATAGCGATGGAAGACTGCTCCAATATATATCATATTTGACACGATCCAAGTCTATTAGGCGTACAATTTGCTTTAAGGCCTAGGCCTCAAGAAAAAAGAACAATAAAGAGAGAATTTCGCTTCCTGTCTTTATTTCTAATTCTATTTTAACGTAACATATTTTATTTTACGAAATTAGAATATCACCATCAATACCTAAATGGAAATGCTAGCATTGAATGCAAAGAGAGTAGGTTTCATTGCAAGAAGAAGCATTAAATGAAGGAGGGCCAATTCACATGTTTTCTTAGACTAGTAGTCTATTTGTTATATTTTTGTCCCTCAGTGTTCTTTGAGAAAAAAACAGTTAAAGAACAACGTAAATAAAATAATCTCATTTATAATCTATTAAAGGTACATGCTAAGTTCATGATCATTTTAAGTTTTATCAGAATTATGGGTGTATTTGGTATGAAGGAAAACATTTTCTAGAAAATGTTTTTCAATTTTCTCATGTTTGGTTGTGACAAAAGTCTTGGAAAATATTTTCTAAATTAACTCATTTTCCTCAAAATTAAGGAAAATGACTTCCCTTCAAAAATTAAGAAAAACATTTTCCAAAACTCTCCTCCAACTTCAAATTACATTTTTTGGGGGCAAAAACATCAATTTTTAGAAAATATTTTAAATTTTTTACCCTGCCCCCCCCCCCCCTAAAAAAAAAAAAGTCGATTGATTTTTTATTTATTTTTTAAACTCCTCCCTCCCTCCCCCCCCCCTCCGCCAGCCCCCCTACCAGCCCTCCCCCCCAACCCCAAAAAAAATAATTTATTTTTAAAAAATATTTTCAACTTTAAAATTTTATTTTTTTACCTGCTTCCTGTCCCCCGCCAGCCCCCCCTACCCACCCCTACCAGTCCCACCTCCAACCCCCAAAAAAATTATTTTGTTTTTAAAAAATATTTTCAACTTCAAATGTATATTTTTTTCACCTATTCTTGCCCCCCCCCTACCCGCCATACACATAAATCCTCCCCCACCCACCCACCCTCCCCCCCAAAAAAAAAAATTGTTTTTAAAAAATATTTTCAATTTTATAAATTAATTTTTACTCTAGTAAAAATAAAAAATGTTTCTCAAAAAAATATTTTTATTCATAAATCAAACACTAAAATGCATTTTTGGAAAATATTTTCCTTCATACCAAATACACCCTATATCTATTATATTTTCTCAAAATCTTTCCTTATTTAATCCACTAGTTACATTAATTTACTATTATAAAGTCAGTTTCTATCTCCGACTGTGTTATTATAAAGTTACTTTTTATTTATTATTATTTTGTTATCTTATTGTCATTTTTTATTGTATGTGTATCTTCAATGACTTTTTTTTTAATCAAGAGTCTATTGACCATAAACATGTATACAGTGGCGGATTCAGAAATTTTATTTCATGGGTGCTCAATTATTTTTAGTTTGAGAATTGCTATATAACGTGGGTGCTTAGTTAATACATTTGAATGAATTATTAGATATTACAAACAAATATTAGTGTTTATTGCAAAAAGCAATGGGTGCTTAAGCACCCATAATGCATAACATACATCCGCCACTGCATGTATATCCTACCATTCTCGAACCAAACTTGTAAAATTACAGTGAGTATTTTTATTGTAAGATTTACTTTCGGACGTACGTTTAAAAAAAAATAGTTCTGAGTATTCACATCAGCTTCATCTGCATAATTAACCTATTTAGTATAGTACTATTTTCCGGTAAATATCAAACTTTTAAATTTTTAAAAATGGTGTCCAAACTAAATTTAGTATGCCTACATAATTGGTGTGACGCTATTAGTATATAACAAAGTTTTCAATTTATTTTCTCTGAGATAATAAATATTACAATATCGTCCAATATTCATTTTTGTTTCAAACATATGGGCTCGAGAACGAGCCAATTAAAATATGAAATTTATTGGGTCAAACCACACAATATTATTAGAAAAAGTTACCTAATTACACAAATTTTTCTATCATATTTATTAATTCTCTCTATAAATTAAAATAATTACATATTATCTTAGTTAATAAGTTCCTAACAAATTTAAGTTAGATACACCTATATATATATATATATATACACACACACACACACACACACACATATATATATATATATATATATATATTGTTGTTGTCAAATACATTCTAAATACATATACATAGAGAGAGGCAAGTGAGATAGAAGGGAGGTGAGAGTCTGTGTATATCAAATACATGTGAATCACACTAGATATATATATATATATGAAATACCAAATACATCCTGACATATATATATACACTTGGATATATATATCTGGCAAGTCCAACTACGTATATCTGGAAACAAAATTTGACGCATCCAACAACATATATGTATCCAAGTGTATTGTGATTAGTACAACTATGTATTACTAATGTCATAATTTTGTGATTAGTACAACCCCTATTCTAATACATTATATTCCATGATATTTTTATTTTAATACACCCTATTCATTTAATAAACATAACTAATCACAATATTATCAATTCCTAGCTTATTAATACACTATAATCAATATTATTAAGGATTCGTTTGGTAGGAGATATCAATTAAAATAGCCTTGGATTGAAATTTAGCCCAACAAAACATTATTTGGTTACTTTATATAATCTAATTTATCCACCAATCTTTTTTTCTAACGTACCAAGCTATCCCCCAAACTTTTTTCTATTTTTTTTTTGTTGTAATTTAATGTCCTTTTTTAAAAATTTATATTGGAATAATTATAAATGTTCTTTTTAATTTTTCAAATCCGTCCAATGTAATTTGATATTTCACAAACTAATTTTTTTTTTCTCCATGTTTGATTTGCTCTATTGGGTTGATTTTTTTCAAAAAATGTAGTTCGTCAATTGACCATTTGAACTATATTTTTTTTAAATAATAAACTTCATGTATTTGAACAATTTAAGTAGTCTTAAATCTATGTTAAGTTTAAGATATATTTAACCAACAAAAAGTAGAAATACACCGTGCTATCAAGGATCTCCGTAGTGACACATCACACCTCAAAATTAATATTAATAATAATTTTTTTATTATTTTAGTATTTAACTTGACTAATTAAATGAAATCGTAAATCTCATAATATAAGTCAAGGGTAAAATAAGAAATGAACTTTTTGTAGAGTTATAAACCAAACACAAGATTAGGTGGAAAATAATGAATCAAGAATTTGATCAAAACTAATTCATATATTAACAAACTCGGCATTACTAATCCATATGTTACTAATCGCAGCACTATGCATTTTTTTACCAACCGACCCCTAAATGTACTACTATCACAAGAATTGTCCAAACCTATATTAAATGCTGAAGTTTGTGTAGCCAATTTGTCTGAAATATGTATGCTTCCACCTTGTCCCCTTTTTTCTGCAACACTATGGCCTACCATGAGATGACCTTAGAATTTCACATTTTGGTACAGCAGCAATTAATTGATTGTATATTGTAAGAATATATATAACCGTTCTACAACTACTTAACGAAAAAAGAGATTAAATATAGGGTGTGTTTGGTACAACATCATCAATTGCTTATTTATATTTTAGTGTTTTGATAAATAAGTTAAAAAGATATGATTCCTAGAACAATAATATGTAATATTATAGCAAAAAATATTATGGGGGTTTGAATATGTGGTTGGTTGGGTGGAAAGGCATAATAAACCTGAAATGTCACTTAGGGAACTTGTTTGCCAGTAAGATCCAAAAGGAAAATTTTGTTTGACGGAATTTGATTTGATGATTAACAAATATTACACAAGAATAAGATCCGTAGTAGGTTTCACGTTTATAATCGACAAAGACTATATAAGAATCGGATCTTTAGCATATGTATTGGAGAAATTTGGTTGCAAAAAGTTTTGTGAAAGCCAAATTATTAACAAAAGTGAACTTGTTTTGAAATTACTTGCTTTAATACTCAAGTTATTAGATTGATTCTTGTGTTCATGAATTATAACTTATTTACTTTAATTTACTTGACATTTGTAATAGGTGTTTGTTAATCTAGTTGTAATTAAAGGTTTTCAAGACTAAGGAAAAGTATAGGTAAGGGCAGTCTAATTGTAAGGGAAAATGTACTAAGGTCTAAGGTGTAGTTTTTTGGTTATAGAATTGTAACCTAAAATTGCTTGAATATATAGTAGAGATTTGAGGCAAATTTTATAAAAGTAGATCGTGACTTTTTACTTTCTTAAATAAGGAGTTTTTCATGTTACAATTACTTGTATTGATTACATTTCACACTTCATGATTTCTTGTTAGGTAGCTGAAGATCTTGATTCTTCGGTATATTAGGTGACAACTAAAATAACAATTTTGACTAATCAAACATGAGAAAATTGAAAAACATCTTTAAAATTTGATTAAATGATCACTTTTCAAGCATGTTATGAATTCTTAGACATTGTTTAGATATAATAGAGAAATTGTCATTAATGTGGAAATGAGGATTTGACTCCATAAATTACTTTTTTAAGTTTGAACTTATAATTAGAATCTCATAAATTGTTTCTTGAGTATAAACTAAAAAAGATTTGAATCCATAAATTTCTTCTGTTTATCTTTTTTCGTTTTTTAATTTGTCTATGGTTTTAAGTTGTAAGATATTCTTTTCCTGTTCTTCTTCTTTGAATTTTGATGAGCTAGGGAGGATAGAGCTAGGTTTATATAATGTGTATGAGCCTTATATATCTAATGTATAATTATGTATATTTATTGTATATACTTTGTATACCCGTGTGTAATCATGTATATTTGTGTATACAGTGACTCTTATACATGACTATAAATTGGTATACGTGATTATACAATATAAAAAATGGTGGAGAAGTGATTGAAATTTTTGTCCTCAAATTGTGTATATTCAACAACAACAGAACAAACATACCCAATGTATATGAGGAGGGTAGAGCGTATGCAAATTGTACTCCTAGTTTGAAGGTAGAAAATTTGTTTCCAATAAACCCTAGTCAAATGGTGTATATTTATTGCATTATAATATATAATCAACTCATATCTATATATAACAAAAATAATGTATGCAAATTGTTCTATATTTTGAGTCTTTAAAGTGAAACTAAAGTTTTCACTACAAAATTTAACTTTGCTTCTGAATTTAGAGTTATTTTTGTGTGTTTTGAAATCCAACTACGAAAAAAGAAAAGAAGATCTACCAAAATATTCCTACGATTAGTTAATATCATGTTAACCATTAACATTTCATACGAAATTTTTTTTCATTGAGGACCACTAAAACAAAGTGTAACAAAAAGTGCAAACCAAATTATATTTTTATTTTTTACAATGGTAACTGTAAAGTCCAAACCAATTTCTCAAACATGTATAGTTGATATTAACATATTTCTCATACAAAATCTATAGCAATTCCTAAGTGAATTAGTTAAGTGAGGGTAGAATGGTAATTAAATAAATTATTATCAAGTTATTGGATCACCCTTAAAAAATTTGGCCAAACCCAAGTTCCAAATCAATAACCCTATAATTATAGGACAGTGAACTGAGACTCGAATTATTAACGTAATAATTCAATAACTAAAAGATAGATCTGACATGAAATGAGGAACCTTGTTTATAATACATTTTCTATTTTAATTTATATGATATTTTTCGCTTTATCAAGTTCAAATTATGTAAAGTTTAATCGACATTTAAAAAAATAATTTTTTCATCTTATTGACATGAGAAGAACTATTAGTTATAATACTTTTGTATAAGTTTTAAATGTCTAAAGTTTAGATTCAAAATATTGAGTTAGTCCAATCCAAAAAATAAAAAATAAATAAAATTTGATCAACTTGACTTTTGAAGGAAAAAAAATATCACATCATTTCACCCTTGAAGTTGTAGTGAAAAGTCAGTTACACGCTTAAACTATGATGCGATCTATTACACACTTATACTACTCAAAAGTAAATTTAATTCCACCCTTGAGGGTGACATGGAAATAAATTAAATAAATTTTAAAAAAAAAACGTGTTTGACTAAAAACAAAAAAAGATACGGAAAAGGGCCTAAAATACCCTTAAAGTATTGAAAATGGTACAAAATTACCCTCCATCCACCTATTGGCTCCAAAATGCCCTTTTCATCCACCTATTGGCTCCAAAATACCCTTGTCATCCACCTTTGGGTTCAAAATTGACCACTTCTTTGATTGTTTTAAAATTAAACTCTTTAAATATTTTTTTAAATACTTGGCGTTCAACTATTGGTTATAATTTAATTTATTAATATAATTTATAAATCAACCCACTACCCACTCATTACTAACTAAACCCCACCCAATTAATAATCCAATTATAATATCAAAATTGTCATAAACACTACTAAAACACGATGAAATTATAGATTCCTGAAATGACATTCAAAATTATTTGAGTCCGAATCGAAGCCCCAATTAAATATAGGTTGAGCCGCTTATTTAGGAGGACACTTTCAATAGGATTCTCTTTCAAGATTGAATTAAAAGTTTATGATTAAAGGTAAAGAAGTAATACATCCCGAATTAATTCATGCACTTTTTTAAAATATAATTTTATAAATATTTATGATTTGTTTTAAAACCTTTAATATATTATTTTGAAAAAATGTTAACTATGAAGTAACATTACATAATTGAGACGTAAGAATAATTAAGATGAACATAGTCAGACTTTTAAGTTTACCGATAATTTTTATTTAGACACTTAACGTATGATAATTTACTTCTATAGATATTTTCGCCTTAAATTTTTAAAAACACTCAATTGGCAGTAGCTTTTTTGTTGTTGCATTAATAATGTGACGGGTGTATTAATTTGGAGAGGTTTAATTAGTAATGGGTGGGTAGTGGATTGATTTATAAATTATACTAATAAGTTAAATTATAACATATAGTTGCGTGCCACGTATTTAAAAAAATATTTAAATAGTTTAAATATAAAACCGTTAAATAAGTGATCAATTTTGAACCAAAAGGTGGATGACAAGGGTATTTTGGACCCAATAGGTGGGTGAGAAGGGTATTTTGGAGCCAATAGGTGGATGGAGGGTAATTTTGTACCATTTCCAATACTTTGAGGGTATTTTAGGCCCTTTTCCGAAAAAGATAAAAAAAAATTCCACCCAACCCTTCTCCTTCACGTTATCCTACCTTTCTTCTTCCTCCGTTTTTTTTTTTATCACAAAACACTATTCCCACATCAAATTCATCAAGTCAAGAACGGATTGTTCAATTAATTTTTGTGTCTTTTTGTTGATTGTGAGAATTTGAAATAAATAAAAGAATCAGATCTGTGTAAAAAGTTTTTAAGTTTTTACACAAAATTTAATTTTTAACGTATTTTCATAGATCCTTCTTCTCTCTTATCAAAATTCTTTCTAGATTTATTTCAAAATCAGTGATAATAAATCGACTAGCTTTTTAATTGTCCGATTAAAATCTTTGTTAATAAATATTGCAACTTTTCACAATTCTCCTCTTTGAGTTTGAATGAAATTTGTATATTGTGATAATTTTTTGTGGTGGATTTGGTGATGGGTGAAAAATTAGCGGTGGTATGAGTTTTAATTTTGATAATAACAATGAAACTCGTGATTTTTTATGTGGATGGTGAATTTTTTATTATGATTGTGATGAATTTCAACGATAGTGATATGATTCCGATTGTTAATTAGTTAAATTTATGATGTTGATTATCGATTTTTTATGATAAGAAGTTGTAGGAAGATTCTGTGGTGATTGACTATGGGTGGTGAAATCTATGGTGGTGGAAAAGTGAATTTGATGATAATAGCAACAATGGTAGTAATTTAATGGTGGATTTGATGGTGTATAGGGAAGAAGAAGAAATTGGGGACATGAAATTTTTTTTCCTTCAAATTTGACGTAATTATTGATGTGGCAGTGACATGGTGATGACGTGGCGCGAGTGTGGAACACTTTCTCATCATGTGGCTGGTCGTATGTGCGTCGGGGTTGAAATAAATTCACTTTTAAGTAATTTAGGTGTGTAATAGGTCGTCACAATAGTATAAGCGTGTAACTCACTTTTCGTGACAAGTTTAAAGGAAAATTTATGTCTTTACACATGTGTGAAATGTGAATGAGCAATCCATAGGAATGACAGGAGGGCGATGCAGGGGCGAGGTAGGTTAAGCTTAGCCCGCGAAATTGTTTATCCGCCTCACATAATAATTTTTTTCATTTTCAACCTACTCCACCTAGGCCCGCATAATTTTTTTTATATTTCTTTTTCTGGTTAAGTTTGATGCTAAAATAAAATTCATAAAAATAAATTCATTTTTTCACTAAGTTATATAAATTTAATTGATAATGACTTATAAGTTTATATTTTAGAGGTCAATTGGGAAACACGTAAGAAATTGAAACGTTTTTATTTACTATTTTAAATATTTTCATAGTTTTAAAGAAATTATCTAAATAAATAATGTTCTAGCACTCTAATTATAACATTAAACTTGAACCCGCATAAAATCACATATACCCGTAATTCATTTTGTCCTACATTAATTTTTTTTTAAAATTCACTTCAACCCTCTCTGCATCCTCCCGATTCGCACAAACTTAAACCCCCACCCCACCCTGTATAACCTTAAATCCACCCTGTTGACACCCAATTTTGACCCTCCCCGGTAGGAATTAATTCATGAGCTTCTTAAACTCTCAAACAATTTAAAATAATTAGTTTTATAAATTTAGGAAAAAATATAAAGTTTGCATTATTAGGAATAATTTTTGCCGTTTCTTAAAGTTTTTAGATAATATATATATTTACATAATTATGTATATAATTAGTATATTTTATGATTATTAAAAAAAAACATCTTAAAAATATTTTAAATTTAGTGAGTAGTCTTTTAAATTAGTTTAAATCATGGTTATATTTTTGAATCACTAAGTTTACGATTAAATAATTATTTTATTTTTTATTAAGATTAAGAAGCTCGTTAATTAATTAATATTAATTTGTCTTATTTAAGGTTTAGCCAAATTATTAATGTACCACAATTTGGCTATTTCTTAAATTTGATTCATTTTAGACTTTCAACTTAACTCAACTTTGAGAAAAATTGGGCCAAAATCCAATTCAATTGTCAGTAGCCCATTTCATATCTCCAGCCGACCAAACTTAAATTACCCCCTCCAGCCCATTCAATTTTTTAAATAGGCCCAATTCAATTTCTTCAGCCAAGAAATCGTTTTTTTTAAAACTTTCAGCCAAGCTCAATGCAATTCCAGCCCATTCCTCCAAATTACTGCAGCCCCATTTCCCCATCCGGATTTTGGGGATTTAGTTTGAATTTTGGGGGATTTAGTTTGAATTTTGGGGATTTAGTTTGAATTTTGGGGGATTTAGTTTGAATTTTGGGATTTAGTTTGAATTTTGGAGGATTTAGTTTGAATTTTGGGGGATTTAGTTTGAATTTTGGGGATTTAGTTTGAATTTTGGGGGATTTAGTTTGAATTTTGGAGGATTTAGTTTGAAATTTGGGGGATTTAGTTTGAATTTGGGGAATGGAGGGATTCTCATTTTTGCCCCCATGTTCCTATTCGTTTTTTTTTTCTCCAAAAGGGACTTTAATCTTCCCTATATATATATACATCCTATCTTTCACTAAAAAGGGGAGAGGAAAAAAAAAAAAGAGGTCGGATTTAGTTAAGAAAACATTAAAAAATATTGAGAGAATATTGTTAAGTAGAGATTTTCTTAAGAACAGATTTTTAGAGGTGGAAATTTTGGAGATAATATATATATATATATATATATATATATATATATATATATATATATATATATATATATATATATATATACCTACTTATACTCATAGCAATTTAATCAAGCAATTTCTCAATGTTCGTTAGAAACTAGAGTTCTATTTCGGGATCCTTCGTTACGGCTTATGTTTGCGTATTGTGTGGATCAGTTCTTCGCATACCTCTGCTTGTACTATCCCGGAATCGCTGCACTCAAAAAGGTAAATATCACTTCTTCTTGCATCATTTCTTTCTCAAGATGTAGATCTTTATTTATTTTTTTTGAGTTATATATTCCGGCTTAACTCGGATCTCTTTAAATATTTTTGTTTACTCATAAATTATGTTGTGTTTAAGATGTGCCTTATTTCATCACTTCATGGCTAATTCATTTCTATTTTATTGCATGTGAAACTCTCCTCGAGTCCTCACGGACTTGTCTCCCTCGCATCTCCGAGTCGTCCAGCCCCTGAAAAACACGATATGCAGGTTGAAAGCAGCAAATATGCTGCTGGGAATTAATTCACAGGTTTCCAAAAGGCTCAAAAAGGGACTGATATGTTGTTATATACACTGATATACAATTAAAGTGTACGATATACAGGTCAAAAAATTTATACAGGTGCTGGAAATTTGATCTGTGGCAGCATACATTCCGTATATATCCCAATATACACGAAAATGAATTGTATACAGGTCGTATACATTAGTATACATCAAATGTATACGCTGATTTTCCAAAGCAGATAGGCCCAAAAGCCGTAACAGTTTCCAGCAATCACCTTGGTGAAATTTGGGCCCAAATCCATTTTGGACAAAAATTTTAGATTTAGGACAGGTTCAAGACTTGGTAATTTGGGCCAAAGGCCCAAACTTGACACTTCTATACTTACTCTTTATTTATTATTGTAGTCATTAACATATTATTTGATTTTCGTTCTAATTTAATTAATCCCTAATGATAGCCATTTTCTATCGTTATAGATATTAAATTTTTAGCTACATATATATGTTTCTTAGTTTATATATATATATTTGTATGTATGTTTATTTATTAGCCTTCTCAATACTTTAACTTATTTCCCTTTAGAAATTTCTCCCTTTAGTTCATCTCCCCTTTAAAATAATCATTAAAAATAGAATAGTAATATTATTTAATAAATAAATAAATAATTTAAAATTACTTATTTAGTAAATATCTAAAAAAAAAATTATTTTAAAAGGTCATTTTAGTCAAATCGCCGGTCAACCGCGAGTTAGCGGGCATTCCAAGAGCCTAACACCTTCTCGGAATGTACATTGAACTTCGAACCCTTTTCAATTGATTTTTATCTGTTTTAAATCTTTTGAAAAAAAAATAAAATAAATTGTAAGTTTTCTTAATTTTCTCAAAATTAAGTGGCGACTCTGTCAATTTGAAAAGTCGATTTTTCTTAAATCATAAGATTAATTGATTTTTCAAAACTTAGTCATTTCTTTTCTTTTTTACTTTACGTATGTATATTTTTTGATAAAACAGAAATGGCGACTCTGCTGGGGATAAATTAAGTTCTAACCAAAATGATTTGACTATTTGAACTAATTGTGTTATTAAATTGCTTACATGTGATTAATTTGTTTAAATTATAAACTGGCATTGCATATCATGACATATTTTTGATATATATTGTATAGTATATTAAAGGACGGTTTGCGGAACCGCAGCCGGACTTTTTTATACTCACCTTTTTTCGAAATTAGCGACAATTTATTGGTTCGTCATGCGTCCAATGGTTGTCGCGAGTTCCAGCCCAAATTGTCCGTTTGGGTTCCCGGTCTTTTGAAAAGCCACTCTTAGTAAACTAGCGTAGAGCCGAGCCAAAATCCCAAATTTAAGAGCATTTGAACTAAGATGACCCAACGCCCAAGGCGTGTTGGGCCCATTAGAAGCCCACCTTGTGTCTATTTGGCCCAAATTGCCAAAAACAGACAATCATGCTTATGTGTTAATTGAAGGATGTATATGCATTTTAAAAACAATTTATTGTCTACGGGGCGGGGGGTTGACTAATCTCTGTTCGCTATTTTTTGGTAGGATGAATTCGACACACAAACCTTTGAAAACAAGAATGGTTACTATTGCCGACCCTTTCCTCAAAGTATGGTGGAGATTCATGAACAACGATTAAAATGATTGTTCAGAAACACATAGGTTATCTCCCGTCGCTGTTAGAGATGAATGCGTGGCCTGGCTTAATTGGAACGATGGTGAAATTCTGGGATAGCGAGAACATGGTTTTTTGGTTCGGGGAAGTAGAGTTGACGCCGACTATAGAAAAAATCCTTATCAGCTATGAAAGTGTTGCCATGTGCAACAAAAGGAAGCGACACCCAGATACAGATCTCCTAAATCCCATAATATGGGATTTTGCCAAAATTAAAGAGAAATTGTCATTGGTTAAAGCCGAGTGGATGGACAAGCTCCCTGGCCCAAATATACCATTCAGAAAATTATATTATCGATTTGGGCGTGCAAGGGCTTATGAGAAACATAAAGACGAGTTCGTCTCAAAAGAAAAATGGAAAGAAACGCGTCCCCTCGCATTTGCGATATGTTTGCTCGGAATGATGGTTTTCCCTCAAGGGACAAAATACACTATTCATCCTAGTGTATTTATGGTCACTCATGCCATTTTCTATGGAGTGGATTACAAAACATCAACAAAGTACTACACTTTAGCGCCTATGATTCTGGCCGACATCTACAGGGCTTTAGACAAGTGTCAGAATGGAGAACGCTTCTTTCAAGGGTGTAATCTGATACTACAGTGGTGGATTATGCGACATTTAATCAAGACTCATAACCCAAAAGAACCAGATCCCCTAAGACGGTCCGACGAGCTACATGGTCATGATTGGTGGTTGTATCACAATCGTTGCAATAAGACTGGAGGAGAGAGTTTTTGGTATTCGAGGCTTCGAGGGCTAAGAGAAGAAGACGTACAATGGTCAATAGATAGTTTGGTGGTAACTAAGAATATGGTGGTTCGAACTGAAAAGGTCCCTTATTTGGTATTTGCTAGGTTAAGAGGAACTAGACCATATGCTCCCGGTCGAGTTTTGAGACAACTAGGAGGGAAACAAGAGTTGCCCCAGATCGCAGATATGAGGAAATTCGTAACTGACCACGAGAATGGGCGAGTTGCATTTGCTGAAGACATGCGGAGGATGTGGAGATCTCGAAGAGTGGTCTAAGCCTGGTCTAAACGTTTCTCATTTTATTGCCGATGTTGGAGCCAAACATCAAGTCCGACTTCACCGCCTTCAAAGAAGTTTGATAGGAGTGAATTAGAGCATCAGCGTCGTCACTCAGAAGACGCCAAAGTCATAGCTCGATTGAAACAAGAACTACGAAGATCCAGACAGTGCATGACAGAGTTAGATGATAGCATGGAACAACAGATTCAGTCGATAGAGGGGTTCAGACATCAAGAAGGAGCTCGATTGGCGAGAGATCATCTCTAGGCGAACAGATATGCCATGTGGGAAGAGGTCAACATCGCCAAGAGGGCTAGACGTGGCGAAGGATCAGAGGAGGCCTGAATTTTACCATCCCCTGCGTGGGACTGTTTTATTTGTACTTTGTTTTGTAATTTATTTTCAAGACTATTCCTCTGTTTTATGTTTATCAGACACTTTGGATGTTATTAATGAAGTATTTTAGGGATAATAAATCGGGTTTAAAAAGCATATACATCCTTCAAATCGGTAGGCCTACCCTTGGCATAAAAGGGTCACAAGCATGTTAAGACGCCATATTTGTCTGTATACTTGTCTGTTTATCTGCTCTCTGTGTGATATTATGCATCTTGTACTCTGAATCTGCACTGACAAATCTGCCTTTGAGTTGTTTCACTTCTCAGGTACTTTTTAACTGATCTGTGTCGATCAAAGCTGGCAGATCATCCTTACTTCACCAGATCGAAAGGTCCTACTGATTCCTTCCCTAGACAAAATTCAGACAAAGGAAAGATAGTTATGGGAGACAACAACGACGAAGTGAGTCTTACTAACGTTGTGGTGGCTCAGCCCACCGTAGCGGAACAGAACGAACTGATCATGCAGCTGATGCAACAGGTTGCCAAAATGAGAGTTGAAATGCAATAGAGACAGGATACGCCTCCACCTGGATTTGGTCCTAATATTGCTGATAGAAGACCTCCGATCTACTTCCCTTCATCAGACATGGATCCAACTCAGAATCAGCCTTCCACACCTGTGCATAATCCATCTGCGATAGATCTAACAACCCAAACCCCCCAATACGCTTCTGTATCTTACCAAACTCCATCGCCTCTTCCAAATAACCACCCTCAAATGCCACCCCATCCTCAGAATACTCAAACCGCCCCACCGCCATATAATCAAAACCAAAATCAAACTACCTTCAGTCCCCAAACACCTCATTCCCATTTAAATCAGAACACCAATCCTCAGGCCTACCCACAGAATTACCAGACCGTCCAAAATGTTCCAAGTCCCTCTATAGCTCCACCCCTCCCAAAAAGATCCACCTTTCAAGTTCCCATTCCTGCCGAGCACGAGGTGCACGGTTCTGAGTTGGATCACTATGAAGAGCAGGAAAGAGAATGGAAGGCAAAGGAAGATGCGAAGATCGATATAAAAGATAAAATCAAAAGGGCTATGAAAGAGCTACAGTGCATCCCAGACGTCACTGGACTCAGTTACGAAGAGTTGTGCATCCACCCAGACTTGAACCTTCCCGAAGGATTCAAAATTCCGAAGTTTGACACCTTCGGAGGAGTAGGCAACCCCATGGCTCATCTTAGAGCATATTGTGACCAACTCGTGGGAGTTGGCAGGGATGAGGCCTTGTTGATGCGGCTTTTCAGCCGAAGTCTATGTGGGGAGGCCCTCAAGTGGTTTACTTCACACGAAACCAGGCAGTGGCCCAGTTGGAACGCGCTGGCCAAAGACTTCATTGATCGATTTGCATACAATGTCGAGATAGTTCCCGATCGGTATTCTCTAGAGAAGATGAAGCAGAAACCAACTGAAAGCTATAGGGAGTTTGCCTATAGATGGAGGAGGGAAGCGGCGATAGTAAGGCCGCCCATGACCGAGAAAGAGATTGTGGAAGTGTTTGTGCGGGTGAGCCAGAATACTACGACAGAATCATGTTGCTAGTCGGAGCTAAATTTGCCGAAATAGTCAAAGTTGGCGAGACTATCGAAGACGGTCTGAAGTCGGGGAAGATACCCCGGGTATCCGTGTCATCTGGATCTTCAGGATTGATGAGGAAGAAAAGAGAGGAAGTTGCCGCTGTCTCGTATGGGGGAAGAAAACCCCCCAGAAACTCGTCACATTCCCAAGACCGTTCCAGGCCTTCCCCAGAGTCTCACCAAGCTTACTACCCGCAATCCAATAATACTACCCCCACCTATCCAAATGCTCAAATTTCGTCGTACCAGAGTCCACCCCCAAATCTCCAAAATTTTTCTCCCATATACCCAAATTACCCTCAACCTTACCAGATTCCATCCCCTCATCAGAATATTGCTCCCAACTGTGCCAATATACAGTCGAGCTACCGAGAACCTTCGCCCATTTATCAAGTCCAAGCTCCATTATATCAAAAAGCCCTCCCGAATTACCAAGCTCCATCGCCAAATTATCAAACAAACCCTTATCCTAGAAACCAAGCTCCTCGTCCGAATACCCGAAATTATCAGCAGGTGCCTCCCCCTCAGCAAAGCGGTTACGACCCTTCCCGATCCAGATTTGAAAAAAGGCCTTCAAGGAACTTTACTGCACTTGCTGAAAGCCGGACCAAACTATTTAAGAGACTAGCCGAGGCTGGATACATCCACCCTATGGGGCCCAAGCCCGTGGATGTCAATTCAAAGTTTTACAAGCCAGATCAAAGATGTGCTTATCATTCTAACAGTGTTGGACATGACACGGAAGATTGTATCAACCTTAAGCACAAAATCCAGGATCTGATCGATCAAGAGGTAGTTTCTCTCCAACCGGCGGTGCCAAATGTCAATATAAACCCGTTGCCGAATCATGAAGGTGGCACTGTCAATATGATTGAAACGGATGAAGACGAGTGTGGAACAAATATGATTACTCCCATTGTGCATGAGGACTTGGAAAGGGCTGTCGCTTCTTTAAGCGTCAAGGAAAAGAGAGAGTTTGTTATTCTGACACCTACAAAGGCTGTTGCCATGGTGCCTTCGGAAACTCTCGTCAAGCCTAAATTTATCATTGAAACTGCTGTGGCCCAAGGCATGACCAGGTCCGGAAGGTGCTACACTCCTGATGAGCTTGCTCTCGGAGGATAGAAGAAGGACCATGCTAAGAGGCCGATAAGCGAAGGAGAAGCAGAAGAGTTCTGGAGAAGGATGCAACCAAAGGACTATTCCATCGTCAAACATTTAGAGAAGACTCTGGCTCAGATCTCCGTATGGGCCCTACTGATGAGCTCTCAGTCCCACAGGCAAGCCTTAATGAAAGCTCTCGATGATACATATGTACCCTCAGGTACAAGTAGTGATAACGTGGCTGCCATGATTCATCAGGTTATTCGAGGGCACCGGATCAGCTTTTGTGACGATGAACTGCCAGCTGAAGGAAGATCACACAATAAAGCGCTGCACATTACTGTGATATACCGTGAAAAGGTTGTCAACCGTATTTTAGTAGATGACGGATCTGGTTTGAATATCTGCCCATTGTTGACGTTGAGGCAACTAAGGTTTGACCTTGGGAAACTGGAGCAAAACCAGGTCAACGTGAAAGCTTTTGACGGGGTTCAAAGAGACACGTTGGGAGCAGTGAATTTGACCCTTCAAATAGGCCCCGCAGAGTTCACCGCGCAATTCCAAGTATTGGATATAGATACCAGTTACAACCTTCTTTTGGGAAGGCCGTTCATCCATATGGCGGGAGCCGTTCCCTCTACTCTCCATCAAATGATGAAGCTTGTGTGGAAGAATGAAGAGTTGGTTATTCACGGCAAGGGAAGTCACTCGAGCAGGCAGGTGCCGATCATTGATGAAATACCGCGAGGTACAGACTTTTACACGGTGGAGCTGGTGAATGCCACTGGTGAAGACTTGGCCTCACAGGCCCCCATGCCAACCGTATACAAAATGATAGCCACTGTGATGCTGCAGAATGGTTTCGAGCCAGGTTTCGGATTGGGAAGATATTTCCAAGGAATTATTGAGCCTGTTTCGGTCCTCGTTAAGGGATCCAGATATGGTTTGGGGTACACCCCCACAGATGACGACGTGAAGATGAAGAAGAAAAAAGATCAAGAGTTGGATAAGCCGATCCCGCATCTGTATCAATCCTTTCCGATCCGAGAGTCTGCCTAGCCTGAAGACTTTAGGAAAGGAATCTGTGACCTATTTGAGGAGATCGATGCTGTTGTCGAGGAGGAGGTTGAGCTAGCTGGTATTCGTGATGCTGAACCAGGGGAGGTACTGCAGAACTGGACTTCCACGCCGATCCTGATGTCCCAAACTCTTCGGTAGAAAGGAGTTAATTTATGCACACTAAGATCGGTGGTTGTCCGGAGGAGGCCCGAGACCCACCATTTCTGCATTTTTCTTAACTGTTCAATTTTCGAATTTCGGTTGTGATGTTTAAAAAGGCAACATGGCCCCCATGCCATGGCCAAAGTTTGCATTGTTTTAAATGAAAGCCTCTTTATTTTTAACTTTATTTATTTAGTTGTTTGTTATACTTTACTTTCCTAATTTTATCTGTTTATGATTTCAGTAACATAAGTTACAGACCTGCCAATGTCATGTCATGTCATGAGCTAAATGAACAAAATGAGACAAATGACGACAAGGTTGATGATTGTGAAGAAGAATGTGGGGAACCAGATTACGTCGCCGAGGAATTTCGACAGTTCAAGAATCAGCATAAACCAAATCTAGAGGAAACGGAAACAGCGAATTTGGGAGATTCGGAATGTGTTAAAGAGGTTAAGATCAGTACCCACCTAAATGAGGATCAGAAGGAGAGCCTGGTTTATTTGCTTGCCGAATATAGTAATGTATTTGTTTGGGAAGTCGGTGATATGCAAGGGTTGAGTACTGATATCGTATCTCATAAGCTACCGATCAACCCAAGGTTCGAGCCGGTGAAGCAAAAAACTCGAAAATTTAAGCCTGAATTGAGTTTGAAGATTAAGGAAGAAATCACCAAACAAATAGAGTCCCGATTGGTGGAAGTAACACAATATCCAACCTGGTTGGCCAACGTCGTTCCGGTCGCCAAGAAGGACGGGAAAATCAGGATTTGTGTTGACTATAGAGATCTCAACAAAGCTAGTCCGAAGGATAATTTTCCGTTGCCAAATATTCATATTTTGATTGACAACTGTGCCAAACATGAGATGCAGTCATTTGTGGACTGTTATGCAGGTTATCACCAAATTTTGATGGATGAAGAAGACGCGGAAAAAACAGCTTTCATTACACCTTGGGGTGTATATCACTACAGGGTGATGCCGTTCGGCCTCAAAAACGCCGGTGCCACCTACATGAGAGCCATGACGACTATTTTCCATGACATGATTCATAAGGAGATTGAAGTGTACGTGGACGACGTCATAATCAAATCCCGTGAGAGTTCGGATCACTTAACGCACCTAAGGAAGTTCTTTGATCGTTTGCGTCGGTACAACTTGAAGTTAAATCCCGCCAAATGCGCTTTTGGAGTTCCAGCCGGAAAGTTGTTGGGATTTATAGTCAGCAAAAGAGGTATCGAGCTTGACCCTTCTAAGATTAAAGCAATTCAAGAGTTACCTCCGCCGAAAACGAGAAAAGAGGTGATGAGTTTCTTATGGAGGTTAAACTATATCAGTCGGTTTATAGCACAATCAACAGTGGTGTGTGAGCCTATTTTCAAGCTGCTGAAGAAAGACGCCCTGACTAAGTGGACCGAGGAGTGTCAAACTGCTTTCGATGCTATCAAGAATTACTTGTCCAACCCACCGGTATTGGTTCCTCCGCGAGAAGGGAGTCCTTTGTTGCTATACTTGTCTGTTTCAGATAGCGCATTCGGATGCGTACTTGGTCAACACAACGAGACAGGAAAGAAGGAAAGGGCTATCTACTATATAAGCAAGAAGTTTACTCCGTACGAGTCTCGCTATACTTTGTTGGAGAGAACGTGATGTGCTTTGACGTGGCTTACCCAGAAATTGAGACATTATTTGTCTTCGTATACTACATATCTCATTTCCAGAATGGATCCATTGAAGTATATTTTCCAGAAAGCGATGTCGACCGAAAAGTTGGCCAAATGGTAAATGCTGTTGAGTGAGTTTGATATCGTGTATGTAACTCAGAAGGCAATAAAGGCACAGGCTTTGGCTGATCATCTTGCAGAAAATCCCGTTGATGAGGAGTATGAACCACTCAAGACTTATTTTCACGATGAAGAAGTGTCATTTGTGGGCGAAGATATTTCTGAGGCATACCCAGGTTGGAGATTATTCTTTGAAGGAGCGGCAAATTATCAAGGTAAAGGTATCGGAGCAGTCTTAGTGTCAGAATCTGGTCAACACTATCCCATGGCAGCTAAGCTCCGGTTTAATTGCACAAACAACATGGCCGAATACGAAGCTTATGTTCTTAGTTTAAAAATGGCCATCGACATGAATGTTTACGAGTTATTGGTCATCGGAGACTCAGATCTCTTGATTCATCAAGTTCAAGAAGAATGGGCTGTGAAAGCCCAAAGATTGTACCTTACGTACAGCATGTGCAGAAGTTGTGCAAAAGATTTCGTAAAATCAAGTTCAGACATACTCCCAGAATACAGAATAAATTAGCTGATGCTCTGGCCACCATCGCTTCAATGATTAAACATCCGGATACAGATTACATTGACTCCCTGAATATAGAGTTGAAAGAACATCCATTTCATTGTTCCCATATTGAAACAGAACCAGACGGTTTGCCTTGGTATTTTGACATAAAGAGGTACTTGGAGTCTGGGACTTATCCCGAAAATGCTATATCTAATAAGAAAAAGTCGATACGCCGTATGGCACTCAATTTCTTTCTAAGTGGGGAAGTCCTTTATAGGAGGACTCCAGATTTGGGTCTTCTAAGATGTGTCGATGCCGCCGAAGCTGCAAGGCTCGTTGAACAAATACATGCTGGAGAGTGTGGTACACATATGAATGGGCTCACTTTGGCAAGAAAGATTCTACGAGCCGGGTATTTCTGGATGACTATGGAGAATGACTGTTGCAAATTCGTGCAAAAATGCCACAAATGTCAAGTGCACGGCGATTTGATCAGAGTACCACCTCACGAGCTTAATGCTATAAGCTCACCTTGGCCATTTGTAGCTTGGGGAATGGATGTTATCGGTCCTATAGAGCCAGCCGCTTCTAATGGACACAGATTCATCTTGGTTGCCATTGATTATTTCACCAAGTGGGTGGAAGCATCTTCTTACAAGTCGGTAACCAAGAAAGTGATGGCTGATTTTGTTCGCAACAATCTGATATGTAGATTTGGAGTGCCAGAATCCATCATTACTGATAACGGCGCAAATCTCAACAGTCACTTGATGAAAGAGATATGTGAGCAATTCAAGTTCACTCATCGTAATTCAACTGCTTATCGCCCACAAATGAATGAAGCTGTAGAGGCCGCCAATAAGAATATCAAAAAGATTTTGAGGAAAATGATTGACAAACATCGAGGTTGGCATGAAATGTTGCCATATGCTTTACTGGGTTATCGAACGACGGTCAGAACATCGACTGGTGCTACTCCGTACTTGCTAGTATATGGAACAGAGGCGGTCATACCTGCTGAAGTTGAGATACCATCATTGAGAATAATCCAAGAAGCTGAGTTAAGCAACGCTGAATGGGTTAGCAAACGGATTGAACAACTAACTTTGATTGATGAGAAAAGAATGGTTACAGTCTGCCATGGCCAGCTGTATAGACAGAGAATGACCCGTGCCTTTCACAAGAGAGTAAGAACCAGAAATTTTGAGGTTGGTCATTTGGTTCTTAAGCGTATTTTTCCTCATCAAGACGAGTATAAAGGAAAGTTCGCACCGAACTGGCAAGGACCTTACATGGTTCGCAAAGTATTATCTGGAGGTGCTTTGGTACTATCAGAGATGGATGGCAGTGTATGGCCCAAACCCATCAACTCAGATGCTGTCAAAGATACTACGTGTGAAGCTTCGTTTTGCATTTCTGTTATTTACTTGTAATCATTCTGTTTGCTTGTATTTGTTTCGCTTGAATTCTTATCCCTCTTATAATGAACTACGTCTGACCTGAATTCTCAAAAATGAGATACGTAGGCGGCCTATGTCGGCCTCGGTCGATTTCTTTGTAAATTTCTTTATTAGCCTTTGAGGGGGAACTACGTTTGACCTGATTCCTGCCTCAACGGGTTACGTAGGCGCCACAAGGGTTCGGTCATATCTCCCATAAGATTTCTATTCCTCTTATACTAGAAACTGGGATAGAATTTTTGAAAGGGACTCAAAAATTCTCGAGAATAAGATGTTTCCTCAACAAGTCAAGACTAAGATATTTCGAGACTTGCAACTGGGACAGAATTTTTGAGAGGGTCTCAAAAATTTCTTAATTTACTCAGCAACAGTCGAAGATAAGCCAAGACAATTAACTGGGACAGAAATTTTGAGGATGGCCTCAAAATTTCAAACATGGACTTATAGACAAGTCCAGAGTGACTTTGAATACTCCCCAGCGAATAATCAGATATACTTCCAATCAACAGACTCGAATAAGTTCACTAAGTCGGACGTGACATGACACTTGGCAGTGACCTTTTTCAAAATTACTTTTCGAAAATTTATTTTCTTAAAGTTTTTCCTTTTATGTTTCATTTGTTTTGGCATAAAATATTTTGTCTTATCTATCAAGAGTTGGGAAATCAAGAAGATCTACCAGAGATAGCAGGACAAGGAGCAGACAACTGAAGAATCAACACAGATCAGTCCTTTTAAAACTAACGATTTTTCTGTGGATGCAGGTTTATAGCTTTGCTTTGATACCAGCAGATTTCTTCCGATGGATGAATATGGGAAAGTCAAAGGAAGAGAAAACTCTCCCAAAATCAACAGTTTTCCTAAATAAAGAAATCAGGTTATATCGCTTATGGCAGAAACTTGGGAATATGATTTGTTTATTTCAGTCAATTCCCAACAACGTGAAGTTTGCAAGGAATGTCCAGCTGGATTTGAAGGTGAATCAAACGAAATCTCAAGGAAGAGTTTATGATTTCCGTAAAGGACGTCAGTTGCATCATAATGTCAGATATGATATTATACACTACCCGGAGGGGTCATTTATTTTATTGTCGATCAAGACAATACGCTACCCGGAGGGGTCATTTATTTTTGTCGATCAAAACAATACACTATCCGGATGGGTCATTTATTTTGTTGCCCATCAAGACAATACACTACCCGGAGGGCTCATTTATTTTATTGTCGATCAAGACACTACACTACCCGAAGGGGTTATTTATTTTGATCAGGACGATACACTATCTGAAAGAATTATTTTATCGTTATTTTCAATTGAGACGATATAATTATCTAGAAAGCACCCAGAAGCTCGCTATGTTGCTCAATGGAAGCACCATCTTCGTTTGGTACCAATGATGACACCGCGAGAAGATATTCGTACCTCGCTGAAATTTATACATCGCAAGAAGATTTCATACCTTGCGGTATTTATGCATCGCGGGAAGATATTTATACCCCGCAAGAAAGTCATACATCGCGAGAAGATTTCATACCTCGCAGAAATTCATGCATCGCAAGAAGATTTCATACCTTGCAGAATTTATGCATTGCGGGAAGATATTCATGCCCCGCAGAAGATCATGCATCGAGAGTCAATATTCATGCATAGCGAAAAATCATGCATCGAGAGTCAATATTCATGCATAGCGGAAAATCATGCATCGAGAGTCAATATGCATGCATAGCGAAAGATTATACATCAAGAGCAAATATCCATGCATCACGGAAAATCATGCATCGAGAGTCAATATTCATGCATTGCGGAAGATCATGCATCGCGAGTTAATATTTATGCATCACAAGTTAATTGCGAGAAGATATTCATGCCTCGCAGAAAATTATACATCGCGAGAAGATTTCATACCTCGCCGAAATTTATGCATCGCAAGAAGATTTCATACCTTGCGGAATTTATGCATTGCGGGAAGATATTCATACCCCGAAGAAGATCATGCATCGCGAGTCAATATTCATGCATTGCGGAAGATCATGCATCGCGAGTTAATATTCATACATTGCGGAAGATCATGCATCGCGAGTCAATATTCATGCATTGCGGAAGATCATGCATCGCGAGTTAATATTCATGCATTGCGGAAGATCATGCATCGCGAGTTAATATTCATACATTGCGGAAGATCATGCATCGCGAGTCAATATTCATGCATTGCGGAAGATCATGCATCGCGAGTTAATATTCATACATTGTGGAAAATCATGCATCGCGAGTTAATACATCGCGAAAAGATACCCATGCTCCGCAAGGAATCATGCACTGCCAGAAAGGGAATCGTGCATCTGAAGAAAATATTCACCCATCAGCATCAACTGCATCATTTTATTTTTAAAAGTAAACATCAAGAAGAACATCAAAGACGACATCAAGATAAATTTCAGCACTACATCTGTTTTTATTTATTTCAACATCAAATGAAGAATACATTGAAGATTGCATTACATACATAAGACATAAGCTCTATTTGCTTTACGTCAAATCGATTGAGTTGATGTCAAATGTCGAGGAGAACAATTAAGTGTCGACATGGTAAAAGACACTGTCTCCCTTTTTAATTGAGTTTTTATGCTGACGAGTTTTATCTCAGTCTTTATCGAGAGCATCCGAAAGGATGAATTCTCCAAAAACAAACCACAGGTGCGGACGACATCAAAAAGGATGCAGCACAACGTGGAACTTTTCTTAGCAGCGAACTGGGATATAGTCCAAAGAGGAGTGTCAAACTCTTAGGACGCGAGCAGAGGAGCGATTTCCACCACAATCAAACCACACCCCTATCAGAAGGCATGTGGGTTTTTCTTTAGGTTTTGTCAGTTTCGGTCTCGCATCCAGAAATTTTGGTCTACCGGAAGCAAGTTTCTTATCTGAGTGACAATGCGCCCAGAGCTTTGGAAATTATGTCCGTGTAATCTCTTAATTATGGGTGTGAAGTGCACCACATTCATGACTAAGAGGTTACAAGCCTCCTTTTCATACTCGTTTAATTTTGTCACTTGTCCAGAACCAAAGGTTATCTAACATATTAGATTCCCTTTTCAATCGATTGAGTCGAACTACAAACAGCCTGATTCCTATGGTGTAAGGATATGTAGGCGAGCTCAATGTTGAAAACTCGGCTGTATTCCAACATTCGCTCTCGAATTGTATTCTCGAGCATTTTGATACCTTCATAACTCGGTATCGAGATGACTTTTGATTCTTTCAAAGTCGTGCGTTAAATCTAGCATATCGAACTACATGTGGCCTGAATTCTCATATAGCCTTAGATATGTAGGAAACCCATTTTCAGGGCTCGGTCATGATTCCTAAAGTCCGTACAAAATTCCTTGCCTAAAAGATGGATATGTGGTCGATCAAAATTGGCTTGGTCAATTTCATTTTCCTCGAATTTCTTGCATCAATCCAAGTAAAATGAGGGACAGTTGTTGACACCCAATTTTGACCCTCCCCGGTAGGAATTAATTCATGAGCTTCTTAAATTCTCAAACAATTTAAAATAATTAGTTTTATAAATTTAGGAAAAAATATAAAGTTTGCATTATTAGGAATAATTTTTGCCGTTTCTTAAAGTTTTTAGATAATATATATATTTACATAATTATGTATATAATTAGTATATTTTATGATTATTAAAAAAAACCATCTTAAAAATATTTTAAATTTAGTGAGTAGTCTTTTAAATTAGTTTAAATCATGGTTATATTTTTGAATCACTAAGTTTACGATTAAATAATTATTTTATTTTTTGTTAAGATTAAGAAGCTCGTTAATTAATTAATATTAATTTGTCTTATTTAAGGTTTAGCCAAATTATTAATGTAACACAATTTGGCTATTTCTTAAATTTGATTCATTTTAGACTTTCAACTTAACTCAACTTTGAGAAAAATTGGGCCAAAATCCAATTCAATTGTCAGTAGCCCATTTCATATCTCCAGCCGACCAAACTTAAATTACCCCCTCCAGCCCATTCAATTTTTTAAATAGGCCCAATTCAATTTCTTCAGCCAAGAAATCTTTTTTTTTTAAACTTTCAGCCAAGCCCAATGCAATTCCAGCCCATTCCTCCAAATTACTGCAGCCCAATACATTTCCCCATCCGGATTTTGGGGATTTAGTTTGAATTTTGGGGGATTTAGTTTGAATTTTGGGGATTTAGTTTGAATTTTGGGGATTTAGTTTGAATTTTGGGGATTTAGTTTGAATTTTGGGGGATTTAGTTTGAATTTTGGGGATTTAGTTTGAATTTTGGAGGATTTAGTTTGAATTTTGGGGGATTTAGTTTGAATTTGGGGAATGGAGGGATTCTCATTTTTGCCCCCATGTTCCTATCCGTTTTTTTTTTTCCAAAAGGGACTTTAATCTTCCCCTATATATATATACATCCTATCTTTCACTAAAAAGAGGGGAGGAAAAAGAAAGAAGAGAGGTCGGCTTTAGATAAGAAAACATTAAAAAATATTGAGAGAATATTGTTAAGTAGAGATTTTCTTAAGAACAGATTTTTTAGAGGTGGAAATTTTGGAGATAATATATATATATATATATATATATATATATACCTACTTATACTCATAGCAATTTAATCAAGCAATTTCTCAATGTTCGTTAGAAACTAGAGTTCTATTTCGGGATCCTTCGTTACGGCTTATGTTTGCGTATTATGTGGATCAGTTCTTCGCATACCTCTGCTCGTACTATCCCGGAATTGCTGCACTCAAAAAGGTAATATCACTTCTTCTTGCATCATTTCTTTCTCAAGATGTAGAACTTTATTTATTTTTATTTTATTTTTTTTGAGTTATATATTCCGGCTTAACTTGGATCTCTTTAAATATTTTTGTTTACTCATAAATTATGTTGTGTTTAAGATGTGCCTTATTTCATCACTTCATGGCTAATTCATTTCTATTTTATTGCATGTGAAACTCTCCTCGAGTCCTCACGGACTTATCTCCCTCGCATCTCCGAGTCGTCCAGCCCCTGAAAAACACGATATGCAGGTTGAAAGCAGCAAATATGCTGCTGGGAATTAATTCACAGGTTTCCAAAAGGCTCAAAAAGGGACTGATATGTTGTTATATACACTGATATACAATTAAAGTGTACGATATATAGGTCGAAAAATTTATACAGGTGCTGGAAATTTGATCTGTGGCAGCATACATTCCGTATATATCCCAATATACACGAAAATGAATTGTATACAGGTCGTATACATTAGTATACATCAAATGTATACGCTGATTTTCCAAAGCAGATAGGACCAAAAGCCGTAACAGTTTCCAGCAATCACCTTGGTGAAATTTGGGCCCAAATCCATTTTGGACAAAAATTTTAGATTTAGGACAGGTTCAAGACTTGGTAATTTGGGCCAAAGGCCCAAACTTGACACTTCTATACTTACTCTTTATTTATTATTGTAGTCATTAACATATTATTTGATTTTGGTTCTAATTTAATTAATCCCTAATGATAGCCATTTTCTATCGTTATAGCTATTAAATTTTTAGCTACATATATATGTTTCTTAGTTTATATATATATATTTGTATGTTTGTTTATTTATTAGCCTTGTCAATACTTTAACTTATTTCCCTTTAGAAATTTCTCCCTTTAGTTCATCTCCTTTTTAAAATAATCATTAAAAATAGAATAGTAATATTATTTAATAAATAAATAAATAATTTAAAATTACTTATTTAGTCATTATCTAAAAAAAAAATTATTTTAAAAGGTCATTTTAGTCAAATCGCCGGTCAACCGCGAGTTAGCGGGCATTCCGAGAGCCTAACACCTTCTCGGAATGTACATTGAACTTCGAACCCTTTTCAATTGATTTTTATCTGTTTTAAATCTTTTGAAAAAAAAATAAAATAAATTGTAAGTTTTCTTAATTTTCTCAAAATTAAGTGACGACTCTGTTAATTTGAAAAGTCGATTTTTCTTAAATCATAAGATTAATTGATTTTTCAAAACTTAGTCATTTCTTTTTTTTTTTACTTTACGTATGTATATTTTTTGATAAAACACACCCTGCCCCATCCTATTACCAATACTTAGCCATTCATGAAACATGAAGAATAGAATTTACGATTGGACTACTAATTAGTCAAACTCAATAAACTTTGTTGTAGAATTTTCATATATTCACACACTCCCACGCTAAATATGCACTAATTATTTCTTTCCATTTTTATTTGTTTGTCTTAATTATTATTTAAATAATTAAAAAATATTTTTTAAAAAAACTATTTTTATTCAAATATTTTATCAATTATTATAACTTATCATATTCTAAATATGTAAATTTTACATTTAAAAAATTATGTTTTTCTATCTGCATTTACCTCAAATATTAATTAGTTTGACTCATATACACGTTTTCAAAAGTCGTGTGTTGTATTCTGTTGAAGGAGGACTCTAGTAATTTTGGGTTGTAGTTGAGTACTTTTCCCTCCTATTGTTTTACTGCTTTGAACTGTGATGGTTGTTATGAGAGATGGTTTTAATTTTCATTGCTTAAGTTGATTCTCATAGTTAAAGTTGTCCCTTTTAGACTTCTTCAAAAGGTTAAAGAATTTGTCGTATTTTTGTGAGTGAGTTTATATATATATATATATATATATATATATATATATATATAAAATATTATCTTGTAATCTTAAGCATGTCATGTAGAGTTAAATTTAAACATTGATAAAAAAAAAAGAAAAAAAACATTCTTTAATGTTTTGAAACAAACTAACAAAAGACAAATAAAATGAAAGACCCAATACAAATTTTTTAAAATTGAAAAGGACTTATAATAATTCTATATTATTAAAAATAGGCCCCCACGAATTTTGTGTCTAAAGACGAATGCATCATTTTTAAAGACATTGGATCGCCGCTAAACAATGCAACAAAAACTTTTTGACACCATAAATAGAAACATATAAATAGAAATTTTAATTAGGCTCGATAGAAAGATGCTAGTCATTATAAGTGCTTTTGTCAATTATAATTAATTTTAGTATTCATACTAGTTGTGGAGTTATGAAAACCTTTTGACAATATAATAACAGAAAAAATTACATTTACCAACTATTCGGTTCATCGATTTTGTTTATTTATTAAAAAAGAAAACTATGAATTTGTAATTATGTTGAACAATTGAAAATTAGAAAGAAGAACTATAACTTTTATTTGTCTTCATATACTATTATTGGTTTGACTATTTTTATGTAAGACTAAAACTCACAAATTGAAATTAGAAAGCATTTATTAATGTATGTAAGGTTACGTCCATATATTGAAAACTTGTCTATATATAAATAAATAAAATATATAATCCTCTTTGTCACGCAAAAATTGTTGTTAGTCCAATTTAAAATTGATTAGAAGTCAATCCAAACATGACAATTAGAAAACATGTAGTATAATATTTTTGACCAGAAATATTACACAAAACGTTGAAAGATAGAACCAAAAAATTGGAGGATATTAACCTTTCAGACATCGAGTAGCTAATTTAGAATAAAACCTAGTTAATCGCATTTATATTAAAGTTTTGATTATATTAAAACTAAATTTCTCTTTATATAAAAAGTTGCCACGTCTTCAAATTTTTTGTTACAATTTACAAATATTAAATTAAATTTGGTTCATAGTATTCTTAGAAGTTTATCTTACGTTATAAAATGAAACATGTTAGTCAACTAAATTTAGATAAAGATAAAATGTGCAACATGAATGTTTTCTTGTGCTATTATTATATTCTGCATTAACACTAAATTTTATAATATAATTTTAATGGAGTATAAATTAAAGTAATAACATATCTCTTGATCAAAATTAAGTGGTGATAATTATATATATCGTGATTAAGTTAGCATTGTGTTTGTATTAATTCTATGTAAAGACGATAAATACAATATATTTATTAAAATTAAGGATAAATCTAAAAATAAATAAAATGGTATACTTTTGAATTTATTTTAAATCACAAAGAGCGTTGAAAATTCATTTATATTGAAATGGAGCATGACGAGTACGAACATTCGAAATCCTTTCTTCACCTAAGATTGTGTAGAATATTAATGTACCTTAGTGGAGGAATGAATATTTTAGTTAAAATGAATTTTTCCTCCATAAATTCTCCATTTATGGTACAAAGCATTAATAACTAAAATTAATCTTGGAAGAAAATTTTTGGTTATACATACTGAGAATGATTTAGTTTCAAAAGTAAATAAAAAAACAAAAAGCATAATTAAAAGTCGATCTCATTCTTTTATAATTTTATGAGAATTGAGATATACATGATACTCTATGAAACTTTGCTTAGTTTATGGACTAAGCTCAATAATGTATGATAAAATTCTCATTATCTGTAAAAGAAAATATTTTCGTGAAAAAAATTTAACTAAAAAAAAAAGAAACATTTCGATTGTGGTGGTGCTTATACATTCATGTATATAAAACATGTATCATGAGTATAAACAATTACTAGATCACTATACTCTATTGGTTTTACTTTATAATTTGTAACTCTAAAGAATTGAATTGATTAGTTTAGTATGGATATAGATACTGAAAATGGATAAATTGGGGAATAGGTTTTAATACAAGGGGAAAATAGACCCAAAAATAATTTTTTTTATTTTTTATAATATATATAATATTATAAAAGTTAAAAGATCATTTTAATATATGTCTTTTATTTTGAAAATTATAAATTTAATTATTTCTTTTTAAAATTCCGTACTAACAAATAAATAAAAAATGCAGAAAGTATATTATAATATTGAATCTATTGATCATTAAGCAACCAAACGCGCTAAAATTAAATTAAGCTTTTTTTCATTAAAGGATTTTTTTTTTTAATCAGTTGAAGTGTTCGACACTTTGACTTTTACTGAATTAAATGGCCCAAAGAATATCATTATTTTTCAACGTGTGGGGTCCACTTGACCAAACCCGAAAACTTGGACTCGTTGTCTCCCCCTTTTTCCCGTTTTACACGTTTACCCAAAAAATTCAAACAATACGCTACCATAACTATCTTTTGGTTATTGTATAAGAGATATTTTATTTAGGTATAACTATATTTGATAAAAATTTTATATTAGGTATAAAAGTTAATATAACTTATATCATGTTTGATTGTGTTTTTTGTAGTCATATATCATTAATATTAATATAACTTATGAGAAAATCTATATATAAAGTTATGCAGATAAAAAGTTAAATAAATTATGTGGATATTTGTTATATAAAAATATTTAAATGATAAATTACATATTTATACTATTAATTTATTTTATTGTTTAGTTAGAAATTTAATGTTTTCCTATATATATATATATATATATATATGTTTGGTTGTTTGTATATATATAGAGAGAGGCCATTTTAATTTTTTTTAATTTCTTTTATTTTTTTTAATTGGAAACTTTAGTATTTCCTATCTACATGTATTATTTTTATTTTTTACTATATAGATTTTTTTTATTTTTTTTATATACTTACAGTTTTCATTGATTTATGCAAATATAGATATTATTTTTAATATTAAAAATTAATTTTATATTTTTTAACGGTACATATGCTAATTAAATATTAACATTACTTAGTATTCAATATATCTCACATTTTATTAGCATGTATTATTATTTTATTAATAATATATATTCATAATTTACAAGTATAACACATACATAATTAATTTTCACATAATTAAATTTAACATGACTAAACCTTGTATAACTAATATATATAACTAATCCTTCATAGTTAATACCTGTATTACTCTAAATTGTAACCAAACGATCGCTAAACTATTTTAAACAGAGGAAAAAAAAGAAGATAGTTTGCAAAGTAGGGAAAAAAAGGAATAGCGCATTATGTTATGTGGAATATGAAAAAGAAATCCACTTATTTAATTAAACTAACCAATATAGTTGACCAAACGACGTCACCCCTTTCCCACTTTGACTCTCCCCTTTTATAAACATCCACACGAATAATATTCTCATAAATCACAAAAGGATAGCTAAAAATGGTGAGAAATAGGAGAGAAGAATTATACGTTACCGTTCCCACCCTTTTCCGATGTCCGATATCCATGGACGTAATGAAGTCTCCGGTCAGTCTCTGCACCGGCGTCACTTACGATCGGAGTTCCATTCAAACTTGGCTTTCACAAGGTCATAATACTTGTCCCGCTACTATGCAAATCCTTCCGTCTACGGATTTCACACCTAACCTCACTCTCCGGCGGCTTATCCACGTTTGGATTCAGCATCAGCCGGCCAGCTCACCGGGATCCACAACGCCGTCTTCATCCTCTGTTACAAAATCGGAAGTTGTTGAAATTGTCAAAAATCTCAACGGCGAGGTCGATAGGTTGAGTTCCTTGGCGAAGATTGTGGAATTTGTTAAATGTTCTGGTGAAAACAGGAGGTTTTTTGTGAATTTGAGTGATGCGATTGCGAGTGTTGTTGGAGTTTTGGTGGATTGTGATGTGGTTGAGGTTTGTGAAGCGGTTGTTGCGGTTTTGGATTTGATTGTATCGGAAAATGGAGTTAAGGAGCAGTTGAACAAAGAGATTTTGAAGAGCGATCAGAAATTTCTACCGAAGTTTCTTTTGATTCTTCGTAAAGGAAAGTTGAGTTCGAGGATTCACACCGCTCGGGTTCTGGAATTCATCGCATTAGACGCCGATTCGCAGCGAAAAATAGTCGAGGAGCAAGGTTTACTCTACGAATTGCACGTAATCACCAGCACAGAGACGAACCGTTTCGCGATCGAAGCCGGTTTATCAACTCTAATCGTGGTCTCAACCACCAGACCGGCGAAAAAAGAGCTAGTCCGGTTCAGAATTATACAAACAATCGGAAAAATCCTTAGCGGTTCGGAAACCGCTCGGGCGGTAGTAGAGAAGTCGTTGAAGCTGTTGGAAACAGTAGCGACGTGTACGGAAGGCAGGACGGCTATAGGTAAAGGCGAAGAGTGCTTGTCGGCGATAGTTACAAGGCTGATGAAGAGCTCGAAAGCAGCGACGGAGCACGGGGTGACAGTACTATGGAGCGTGTGCTGTTTGGCTCGTGATACGGCGGCGCGTGAGGTGGTGGGAAAGGCAAATGGGCTAACAAAAGTGTTGCTGGTAATGCAGAGTGATTGCTCCGCGGCGGTACGGCAGATGTGTGGGGAATTAGTGAAAGCATTGCGCGTGGTGAATAATAAAGATAAGAATTATTCAAAGTCGTGTTTGGCGAGTTATGATACCAAAACTACTCACATTATGCCCTACTGAAAAATATAATAAATACCCCTCTTAATTTGTGTTGACTAACCATCCATACCAAAAGAATCAAACACTAGTTGTTGTTTTTTTTCTTTAATAATTACTATTAGTCCATTTGTTTGTTTATAGAAATATAATTAGGTAAGATTCATGCTGTAAATCCAAAGGAATTCTGCTAATGATACAAATGACATCAAACTGTTAGCTAAATAGTACATCATAAGCTCGTGATATTTCTTTCATTAATAATTTAATATCATTGTTATTGGTTTTATATTGTTGTCATGATTGATTAGTGTTGGTTGTATTAGGTATTTTATTAGTTTACGAATGTTATGATGTGTTTATTATCTAATTGACTTGTAAAAATGGACTAAAAACATATGCGCACAGTCAATATAAATTATATATAAATAATTAATTTCTTTATCTAGCTATTAACCAAACGATTCCATACTATATCATAGAGTAATAAAGTAATGTGTTGTAAGAAATGTGAGATGGCAGGTGAGCTGGAGCTGAGACTGACCTCAAAATTATAATCTGCATTCAATTAATATCCCTTCTTGAAAAAATAAATTTAGATCTCATTAATTGTTGATACTCACTACTCACTAGTCGCAAGTTTGATACTCTCTTATTAATTTTATATTTTTTTAAAAAAAATCTTTAATTATTTATTCATTTGATAAATCAATAAAGGATAAAATTAATAACTTTAAAAAAGATATAATTTATTAAAAAATTTAAATTTTTAATTCATTAATTTCATAATTAATAGAAATAAAATAATAAATTATTATGTTAATAATTGTTTTCTTAATAGTTGCTTCAATACAAAAATAAATAAGTAATAGGGACAGAGAGAGTATATATAACTTATAAGAGTGGTAACGTTAGCCCAGCCCATACCTCCATTCCATATTAATTAAATTTTTGAGGTGTTCCACCTTTTAAGTAAAGTAGATTTAGACATAAATTGAACATAATTTTTTATTTTTACCGTGATTAGTTATTATCAAATTTATAATTAAAATAACTAAATATTAATTAATCACTAATTCCAGTACTAACTAATGAGGGGTAAAATTAAAAGAACACTCCAAAAATTAATCTTGAAAATTTTAAACAATTAAATTAATTAAAAAAATTGAAAATATCTCAAAAATTCAATTAATATAGAATGGAGAGAGTAATAATTAAGTCATATTAAATTTGTTATGTATTTTGATTGATTCAAATTTAATTTATCAAAAAATTGAGCTATTTTAGAAGAAATATGTAATCAAACTAATAAAATGGTTACTTCGAGCATAGATATAGGTGAAAGTTGCATAATTTTTAGGAATCTGTTAACCTTTAGTGAAATCTTTTATAATGTGTTATTACATTAATGACAGAAAGGTCTTTGGCCAAAGAAAAAAATTTGTGATACAAGAAAGCAAACTAAATAACTATTTCGACAAGAAGGTGAGACCTGATTAGGCTAAAAATGAAAGCGATCTATGATATTATAATGCATATTCTATTTTACCAAATCTTTCAACATGAAAATAGAGAGATTGATTTAACTTTTTCTATGTGCATACAAAAGTTGCTTTGAGTTAGGAGTAAGGCAAGTCTATCTCGAAAAAAACATTGTATATATATATATGTATGTATAATTATAAATTATATATTAACTTTGTCACCCAGTAATTGTAATGCCGAACAATTCAATTGGCGGAGGAAGCAGTCTGCCACACATCCAACTCGAGTTTGGGCACGCGGCCAGCATCTAATTTTTTGCTTGCTCATTTTTTTCTTTTTTGTCTTTTTTTCTTTTCTTTCCTTTTTTGTCTTTTTTCAATAATGTGTATAGGGCAAATTTTTATTCATTCTTATTTATTTACTATTATTTATTAATTTAAATTGACTCTTTTTCACGAATAATTTTTAGTTTTTTTTTACTTTCTCTTTCACTAATTATTATTCTCTTGTTATAATTGTTATATATTTATTCTTTATCAATTATTGAGTACTGAATTATGAATGTCAAATAAATATTATTAAATATATATTTAAATAGTAGTTTTAAGAAATATAAGTTTTTAAAATGATTGAATATGATTATTATATTTAAAAATTTAAAGGTTCTTTCGATTTTCTCTAACGTTCTTACTAAGTAAGATGACTAGGCTGAAACTAAGATTTTTATTCTTTCCCTACGATATTCTCCAACACCACATAAATTCAATGGAATTTGAATATATTAAGTTAATGTCATTAGATGGTTTGTACAAGCTCAAATTTTAGTGTGGAAAAGTTTTTTTCCCTCAAAGTTTAAGTGAATAAAACATCTAATTTCAAAAATGATAAAAAAACTGAATTGTTTAGTTATCTCTAATCTCAGAATATCTAAAAAAAATTAATACCAACACGCATACTTGATCGATTTGTTTGTAACATAAAATAAAATTAATAACCCGAATTGTAACCCAAAATTAAAGCAACCGATCATTTTATCTTAATTGAACAATGTGACACCCACCACCTCCAAATTCTAGATTCGCCTATGTTCTAACTGAATCAGCATTCACAATGCAGTCTTAAGGGCTTTGAGAGTTTTGGTTAGGGGGAGAATTTGTGGGTTACAAGCTTGATACGTTATCACTTGTGTGAACCTCCCATGTATTCCGAGTGAATTGGTTGAGTTTGTTTCTCTTTATATTTTGTACTCTCATATTTATAGTGGATTGCTCATCTCCTTTGTGGACGTAGATCGATTGACCGAATCACGTTAAATCTTTGTGTCTTTTGATATATTTCTCATTTGTCTTCTTACTCGTGGTCTTTCAAATTTTGCTTTGCTAGCTTCCGCATTAAATTTGCTTATTTTCGGTCCTAACACTCGCTTCACACTTTAGTATACACTATCGATGTATCGAACCTCCGATAAACAAAACCTCCACGCATGCACCTTTTCTCTCCTAGACCCCCCACCCACCCACCCACACACACTCATACCCACCTTAGGTGTTTGACGTCCTCTTTGACCTTCCCTTCTTGATATATATCTAAATAGAATTAATTTTTTGTTCGACTCATCTAATAATATAAGTACCTCCGTAAGGATTACATCTCAACATCAATTTGCATTCTCTTGTGTTTTGAAAAATAAGAATAGTAAGAAATGAATAAGTGAACGGAAATAGAAGAATATAGTAAGAATCGAATGTTGCAATTTAAGAGGGAAGCTACCAAGTAAGCCATTTAATTTTATCTCCTTTTGTTTTCCTTTTTATGCTCTTTCTAAGCGATAACAATATATTTGGAAAGAGATAGTGCTTTAATTGGAGAATATCCAAATCATGGATCCTCTTCTTTTCCTTTTATTAAAACTTATAAATTATTAAAGTAACCAACTAGTAATCAATAATCCGTTGTAGTTTAGTTGGTTAGGATACTCGGCTCTCACCCGAGAGACCCGGGTTCAAGTCCCGGCAACGGAATAAATTATTTTTCATTTTGGATCAATTTTTATAGGCCTAAATATGCAATAACTTTTATTATGTAGTTTGTTCTTTTCCTTCCTTTAATTTTGTAATTACTATTTTCTCCGTCTTATGTTAGTTGATCATCTTTTTTTATACTCGTATTAAAAAATCATTAAGAAGATGGTAGTTTTATCAATTTACCTTTTAAGAACTTCTTTGAAACATTATAAACAAGTGTGTATACTTTTTTTAAAAAGTTAACTGCAAGGATAATATAGAAAAAAATTGATTAATGCTTTCTTGATTTAATAAGGTGATCAACCAAGTATGAGACAATAATTTTTAGTATAGTGACCAACTAATATGGGACAGAGAAAATATTGATAAATTAATAATATACAACAGTGATATCGAAAATATCAATTGCATTTAGTTGCAATAGGAACATATTTCGTGTATATGATTATTGAAGTAAATTCATTTTTTGCCTGAAACTTTTGCTTTATGGGATTGAGTTCAGTCATTTATACTTAAAGTTTATGCACATATCATTAAAGTTTTAAACCTTTTTCTTTTCAAACATGAATCATATAATGCATTTGAAGTTGTTTAAAACTAGTTAAATTTGTAAATTTTACACATCATGAATGTGATGGGTGACCATCGGAAAGTTCTCGTGTTGCATTCCTTTTACATTCCACGTAAAAAAAGAATAAGTATGATTACAAGTTTGAACTATTTGATCATCAATGTTATAGGATATGTACAAAATGTGTAGATTGGGTAGACCTTTCTACTAAATATCTATTTATAACATACATACATATACACTATAAATGTATATTTCGACAATATTGATAAACTAGGTGATCGAATAGTATATATCCATATCTTTGTGAATGTGGCTAAAATAATGATCTCAAGATCTAAAGTATTGTACATCTCGGCTTAATTAATTTGGATGAGAAATTATTTGAGTGAGTATTTTTTTTTAATAAATAAAGTACTAATTTTAGCCATAACTTTTATTTATTACCATTTATAGAAATATATACAGTACTATTTCAAATTTGATTATGCATTAAAAATGAATTATGCATGCAATATAGATGTATTATATAAGTATTTTAAATTACATTATACTTGTTTGATAAGAAATTAATACAATGTATTATAAATATATTTAAATGTGATAAATTATTATTCATAAATAAATTTATAGTATATGTGTTTTATGAATTGTTCTCTTCAAAATTTATTAAAAAAATTAGAGGAACTTTCGCATATTGTCACTCAAAAATAGCCTATTACACTCCATAATTATAGTTTGTTAATTATAATTCGTAGCTACATGTTATAGGGAGGAAAGTGGCGAGCGAGACTGGAAGAGGGAGGAGAGAGGCGAGCGAAAGAACAAAGATTGGGAGAGAGATGAATTGTATATGTATATCAGTTAGACAATTGTATATTATACATATGTAGGTGTATAATATGGCGAGTGAGATTGGTAGATGGAGAAGAGAGGCGAGCTAGAGAGGAATATAATTAGTATAATTCACATCTCGTTTGTATAATTCGCAGGTACGTTTGTATAATTCACATGTTTTTGTATAATTGAGTAATATGAAATCTGTAATTATACAAATATATTAAAACTCGAAATAACGAATCGATACAAATTTTAACATATGAACTTTAAACAATTATACCAAATATATTATAAAAATAACAACATATAAATTATATTATACAAAATTCGGAAGCTACATGTTTATATAAACCTTAAAAAGTTATACACAAAAAAATTAAATGTATATGATGATAAAACTGAAAATCAAACGAAATCATTGTCATATAGAAATATAAATCATCATATACAAATGCAAATCAAACAAAGAATTGTTAGTTGTAAATTATACAAATGTGACGAATTATACATATACAAACATGACTAATTATATAACTCAAAATCAACCCATAAATTTAATGATTATGTTAATCGCGACTAGTTAAGTAGTATAAATCTATGTAACCGCATAATTTATAAACTAGTAAGTGGGCTAACATGAAGTATCGAAGCCCATCCAAAGGTGCATCTAAGGACCTCACATCTCGTACCCACCAACAGGTTTTGGCTTTCCATTTTCCTTCATCACATCCAAAACTATGCGCCAAAGCCAAAAATCAGTGAGAAAATAGCCATGGAAACTCGAATTGGCAACTCCCTTAGCCTCCTTCTACAAGACCCCAATGACCACAAAACTGACTTCAACTCCCTCTTCAACAATCTCAACACTTCCTTTTTTTCTACCCCAATTCTACATCACAAGAACCCCAAATCAACAAACCATCGTTTCAGTCCCAATTTCAAGTTTTGTTCAACTTCTGTTTCAATTGAAGCACAAATCAAGAACCCCACTTCGAATTTTCTAAAACCTGCTACTAGGGACTCCTCAAAAGTTCAGGTTCTGTTCAAGAATCTTTCTGTTGCTGAAAGAGCACTTATTGGTGCAGCTGGTGGTGGCATTGCTGGTGCATTCACGTATGTATGTCTTCTTCCACTTGACACAATCAAAACTAAGCTTCAAACTAAAGGGGCATCGGAAATTTACAGTGGAGCTATTGATGCCTTTGTCAAGACTTTTCAAAGTAAGGGGATTCTTGGGTTTTACAGTGGTATTTCAGCTGTAATTGTTGGGTCTACTGCTTCTTCTGCTGTGTATTTTGGGACTTGTGAGTTTGGAAAGTCAATCTTATCGAAATTTCCGCAATACCCATCTGTGCTTATCCCACCAACAGCTGGTGCTATGGGGAATATAGTCTCATCTGCTATAATGGTGCCGAAGGAATTGATTACTCAGAGAATGCAGGCTGGGGCTAAAGGGAGGTCTTGGCAGGTGTTAATGAGAATCTTGGAAAAAGATGGAATTTTGGGGTTGTATGCTGGATATAGTGCTACATTGTTGAGGAATTTGCCTGCTGGGGTTTTGAGTTATTCATCATTTGAGTACTTGAAAGCCGCCGTATTGAGTAATGTGAAGAAGGAACGTTTGGAGCCATTTCAGAGTGTTTGTTGTGGGGCATTGGCTGGTGCGATATCAGCTTCACTAACAACCCCTTTGGATGTGGTGAAGACTAGGTTGATGACTCAAGTTCATTCTGAAGCTGCCAATAAGGTTGGTGCTGTAATGGTTACTGGCGTCTCGGCTACTGTTAGACAGATATTGACGGAAGAAGGCTGGGTTGGTTTTACGCGGGGAATGGGTCCTAGAGTACTTCATAGTGCTTGTTTTTCAGCTCTCGGGTACTTCGCGTTTGAGACCGCTAGGCTTACAATTCTGGATCAGTATCTGAAGCATAAGGAGCTAGAGACTTTGGTTCCTGAAGATGATGCAACCCAGGCCAATTAGAATGTATGAGTAATGGTTCTTACATACAGCTGTTAAAACCTTTTGTAAGTGAACTTCTTTCTTATTGTTTACAATCATATCTCTGTAGATTAATGTCTTCACAAGTTGAAACCTTTTGACCTTACAAGTTGGAGAAGAAGAATGTCTCTGGATTTGTTTGCTAAATTTAGACAGATATGTGTTGTTGCTCGCCTCCTGCTTTTTTCTCTCTGATTCTGGCACTATATTACTACCTTATAGCTTAAATGATTTAAAATGTAGTTTGGTGAGCTCTGGTCGTAAGCAGCACGACTTTTACATATTGAATCTTATGTAATCCATTTATTGCAAAAATCAACTAAACAAAAACAACATGTCTTCTAATTAAGTAAGACACTTGAGGTAATAGTCGTGTGCTCTTGTATATGCTTACCTGAATGCAAATGTGAGAACATCAATCTGCCGTTGAATAATTAATATGAATTTGATGAAGTTGTACAAGAGAATGCCTTATTTTGGAGCTCCACATGTATAGATTGATAGACTACGGAAATGAACCATGAAAATGGAATAGATAGCAGCAGGGTAACACAATGTAAATATGGATATGGACACTATTGGTTAGTTTGCTGTTGATAGAATGATTGTGTCTCATACTTCTTCATAAGAAATGAGAATTTCTCAGGTTGCAGTTTTTTCTTTTTTATTTCTTTGCCTTTTCATTGAGTGGAGCACAAAGTGGCCCCACTGTTGATGTGACAGTTTTTTCTGGCGAGTTGTTGTAGCTAAGTCCTGTCTAGGAGGATTGTCATCCCGGTTGACCTTTGTGGCTGAAGTAGTACTATGCTTAATCGTCTTTACATACTCTATTACCCTACTCTGCTATGTCTGATGCAGACAATAGTTTTATAGTGTAGTCAAGTCGCCTGAATGACATTTGAAATTTGTCTTTTTCGGATCATCACCAGTCCCTTAGAAGGTCTCCTTTTTAACTTTGTTATTAGGCAGTCTCTGTGCTGGATTTATCCTGCATATCATACAGCATCTTCAATCATGACATGGAATGCACAAAATTCCTCCAAAAGTAGCAGGTACTGAGCATCCCGTTAAGCAAACATCTAACGAACATGTTTATAGTTGATCAATAGGGGAAAAAAGGGGGGGGGGGGGGGGGGGGGGGGGGGGGGGGGGGGGGGGAGGGAACTGCTAATGCCAGCTGAGAAAAATGTCTTGAAATCCATTTAAGCATGTTATTCAGGGGTTCCTCCTCCACGTTATTTATTACTTTCCAGAATCTCCTGCTTGCATATAATTTGGTTTTCTTAGCTCAGGGTCGTACTTCTTTTTATTTTTTATTTTTATGAGGGTAGTGTTTGGGCCAGCTTACGTGCACCTCAACGATTCCATCGGGCACTTGCTGCCTCACACCATCACATGTACTGGATAACTATGCCTCCAACTTTTGGGCTAAATGATATGTTGAAAATTGCACAAGAAAGCTGTGGCTGAGAGGTTTTACGGAATGAAGGTTGTAATTTCCCGACCTTTAGGGATCAGAAAGCCTCTATTAACATATTCAACAACAACAAACCCAGTGAAATCCCACAAAGTGGGGTCTGGGGAGGATAGAGTGTGAGACTGTTTCCAAAAGACCCTCAGCTCAAAACCTAAAATAGTTTGTACATAAACTGCCAAGGTCCTTTTACAAAGTAAAAATCACTGGCTATAGATTGCTCACTGAGTTGGAATCACACTTTGATCTCCTCGGAGGATTATTTGACCCTTTGCCTATGCCACGAGACGCCCTTTTTCACAACAAAATCACTGGCTTAGATTATAGTTGTCTTAAAAACAATATCAATTCCAAGTCAAAAACCTATTATTCGTTAACAAGGTCAATAGGCACCTAGTATACTCTGAAACTCGCTATCTCAACAAATTTAAATGTCATACGAATAATCCTAAGCTTTCTGTCTATTACACTGGATATCTGCATCTTCCCATCGGTGCAGGTACGTTGTAACTTCGTCCGCCAAGGATTAGGCAACTGAGAAGAAATCACTTACTTTTCTCATTTTCTGCCTCTGTCTAGAATTTCAATACATGACATTTTCAAGCTCTTCTTAACACCGGCCTAACTCTCAGCTGCATTTAACCTTTAACTCCACGACTGAATAGGAACTAGACATATAATGTTTCAAGAAACTAACAAACCAAAATCTCACTAGCTTCACAAAAAAAATGTTGCGACAAATTAACTCTTACGTTCTACTATTCAAACTTATTATTGGTTATGATTTTTTCCAATGAAGTGTTACGATAAGTTGTGAATCATGATAACGTGGACATAAAACAAAATAAGATTATAACTCTTGAAAGAGGTACCTTGATGCTCCTTGACACAAGATAATCTTATGAGGAGGAAGTTTCATTTAGCCAACAGATGCTACATGTGCTCATGCAACCCATAATCTATCAATCACCTGTTTCTTCATTGCATTGTTGCCACAGATCTTTGGAACATGTTCTTTTCTCTCTTTGGTATGACTTGGGCCAATGCCAGGCACTTTGAGAGAGGCTTTTGTGTGTTGGAGATCCTGGAAAGTAGGGAAGTCCATCAAAGAGATCTGTTCTTTGGTTCCCGCTTGTATTTTGTGGTGTTTATGGATAGCGGAACAAAAGATGTTTTGATGGAATCACAACTCCCATTTCCTCTCTTAAGGCTAGTTGTTTGATTAGTCTTTTTAGTTGGGTAAACCACTCCTCTGTAATTACTGTTGATTCTTTCCTAGAATTTATTAGCTCCATAGATGTATGTTGATAGTTGTGATAGCTTTTTTGCCTTCTTGATGCTTTTTGCTAATGATGTCCTTATTTCATCAAAACAAAATCAAAATGAAGCATAACCTTACATTAACACTCATGCATCAATCCTTGAACTACATTATGAGGCTATCGGGTGCTACCTTTTCCCATCTAACATGGTTCGTTCTCTCTTTAACCATTGATCCCCCTCCCCTCTCCCCTGGGGACTTTCATTTTAGACATTTAGACGATCTCAAGTTACCTTACATTTTATTATGTGGATTGTCGAAGCACATCATTTTCTGGTTGGCATACTACATCTTCACCTTAGTGCTGTCTTTTGAATAATATTTTTGTCTACTGATTCAAAAAGATGCAAATATGCATCTTTGCGCATTTGTTCTTGGAATTCTGCATATATTTGCTGGATTTGTGTTTTATTTCATTTAACAGTTAGACTTGGGCCACTTGGCAATTCAATTTGGTCCCTTAGACTGTCAGGAGAACATAATAATGTGGATTGCATGCTCTCATATTTATCAACTTTGGAGTACATTTTCTGAGAAATGGAAATGGGATAGCCAATATTTCTTCAAATTATTAAGGGTTGAAGACAGAATCTTTGTTCATTGTTGCAAACCAAACAGGTCATTAATGGCTTAACCCAGTTGTGAGATATTGCATCCACAGCCTTTTGCTAAGTGTTACATGACTGGCCCAATTTTGATAGAGTCATCAACTAGTATTAGAAGTTTAGAACACTATGTTCCTTGACATTGAAGTTGATTGGGTCTGTGATCTGATATCACCTATTGGTTGTGTGTGTATTTTTACCATTGATCATCTCGATACCAGTTTCTGTTTTAGAAAGGAGGGGGGGGGGGATTTAGCGTGATTAACTCTATATATCAGTTAAAACTTAAATACCACTAAATGTAATGATTATGTTAGCATTATAGTTCATACAGGTAGTAACTGCAGAAATGTCCCCTAGGGCATATATTCATTTTTCAGTTAATATACTGATCAAATAACTCTTATTCAAAAAAACACTGCTCAAATACCTGAAAGGATCACAGCATACTAGGCAATGGTTATCAGCAAATAGCCATGAAAAGATATGTTTCAGGTACCTGGGGCCTATAAACTTCTTTATGTTTCCTTTTGTTTTTACTGCTGAAGCCTACTGCAACCATCTTGTGAGTTGTGACATATGCTTCTCAATCAAAACTAATAATCATGGGAGCTTTTATTCAAGAGAAACTAGTTTAACTGAAAGTCATGTCCAAATTTCTTATATCAACTTCAAAATAAATAAAAAATTCTTATATCAACTTCAGACGAAAATGATCATAATAATTTGACAGTCATCTATGTTGTACATTTTAGATGCATGCTTTCCCCCTTACAAGGTTGTGCTCTGGGCTGAAAGATAAGTTTACTTTTTTGACTTAACACTTCCAAGTACTAATGTTCTCAAGTCTTCAATTTTAAATATATGTAAGTGACTTGGGGGATTTGATAAATGGATGAAATAATTGGTGGTTGTGTCTTTTCACGAACGATATATCCACCTAGTTTTATGCATTAAGCAGATTTTCAAAGATCACATCTTGTTATAAATAAATAGGTAAAAGAGTTTCTGTTGGGATATAGACATACAATTTCTTCAGGTTTTTAGCAGCATAGTTCTATGAGTTCTGTAGTACCATATCGGCCAAATAGGCATCAACTCTAGAGTTTTATTAGTTTTCTTTTCAGTTTATTTCCTTTTCTTGGAGCTTCTGCTGCTTTTGTTTTTGCCAGCATACAGTTTTTGTTTTGATCTATTTATTTCACTAAGGGGGGGGGGGGGGGGGTCACAATATGAAGAAGAATGCACATGAAGAAGTCGAAGGGATTTCAACATTTACTATTATATATACATTAAAAAATAAATTAATTAACCATATACAAACAGTGTAATTTTCCGTTGAAGGGGGTTTGGACCCCTCGGCCCTACCTAGCTCCGCCCCTGGCTTTGAGATTTTATGTTAAATTAAATCAAGCCTTACGCCATATTGGTTCTGAAGAGAAGTTTTATATCCTACCTTGTGGTGATACTAAGCCAAGAGAATTGAGCAAACTTGGATAGGAACATATTCTGTGTATGACACTGAAAGATTATTGTCCTGCCAAGCCACTTCCTTTTACTTGACCCTTCTTCTCCTCGTCCAGACTGCTTGTAGTTAGAAATACTATTTTGTGGAGTTCGAGTGTCAATCATGCTATACTGAAAGAAGTCTCAATGGATTGTTCAGCCAAAACATGTGAAGAGTTGCATCTTGAACCAATAAAAGCTCTTAATACTCTGTCTTCTGTTCTTCCGAGCCATTATTTGGACTTAGATCTCTAAAAGGCAATGCACATCTGTGATTATTATGTGTGGTAAGAGCTCCTTTCTTTGTAGCTATGCCTTCTATTGAGATATGCAATTATTTTAAGCAGTTCTACAGTATATTTTAGTTGGTTGGTTCTTTTACTCTCGTCTGCTGATCTGTTGACCCTTTTTTCTTTCTTTTGTAGATGCATTAAACGAAGCAGTAGCCCTGTTCGGGACTTCTCTCTTCAGTGACCCATGCCTGTCAATTCTAATCTCCTCATCGGCAGCAAGAATCCTACCTTGTAATTCCTGTAACTAGTTCAGAGACATAGCCATTTTGCGTCAATGAATAGTATACAATAAATAATTATATCGGAAAGAGTATCTTTTCCTAGGTATGAGCTCATAGTTGTGCTCCCTCCTTAGACTACACAGCTTTTGAAAATTTTCATCTTTAGAAAAGCTTCCATGCTGATTGTATTTAAGTCGTGAAAAGGCTTGTTTGTTGCTCCAATATACCAACATTTTCTATATGTTTTGCAGTTTCATCAATGAAGAATTTTTGTGTGTCACACCTGAACAAATGATGCTCTTATCAGCAGCTACCTTCTTCTGTCAATTCAACAATGACTTTCTTGGAGTGAGTTGAATCACTTGCTTTTGGTGTCACTGTCACTAGTATATACAGCCACTAATGTTTGCTTTAGAATTGATGCATCATTTGAACTTTTACACTGTTCATATAAGTACTGAAAGTTGAATCGCGATAATTTTTGGTTGAGTTGTTGCATGTAGATGATGACATTTCAATTCAAATTTTTTACATTGTTATGATTTTTCCTGTATGAAGTTGCATTCCAAATTTCTTGTATAATTTGTTACATGAGCTCTTCTTTTTCTCTGTTGTTTCGTGGTATTATAAAATTGGAAAAATCTTAGGCAACACGGTCATAGTATAGTTTGATCCAAACACGTCTTTCACAAAAGAGTATACCCACATATTATGTAATACATAAGATTGTGAAAGTGGTTTTAAAGGAAACTTAGGTAAATGTATGATATGTATCCTTCAGCCATCTAATCTAATCTAGTGTACGCATTTTGTAAACTAGATGATTCGAAGGCAAGTTTCCTAATTTTTTTCTAATGAAATAGTCAGCAATTGAATAAGGAGTAACTTTCACACAAAATCATATTTGTATATTATAGCTATAGTTACATAATTGCGATCCATAACAAACATAAATATGTATATTTCGTTATACATATATAAATGAAAGTTATAGCTATTTCGCTATACATGTATAAAAAAAAAATCAATTGTATAATCTGTTTCGGCATACATATACAAAAGAATCAATTGTATAATATGTTTTGTATAAAGCGAGAAAGAGAGAAAGAAAAAAGAAAACTGGGCAGGAAAAAATCGTATTTATAAAATCATTAGTGTATAGGACAAAAATATATGCATTTGTATTTATATATACAATTTTCTCTCGCTTTATACAAACATAAACGCAATGTATACATTTTTGTATGTATAAAGTGAGAGTGACGAGCGATATCAGGAGAGGGGAGACAGGGGAACGAAAATATATGAATATATACAATTTTCTCTCGCTTTATACAAACACAAACACATTTTATATATTTTTATTTGTATAAAAGCGAGAGAGGCAATCGAGACTGGTAGCACAACACGAGAGTGGTGAGCGAGATTCTACCAGGAAGGGAGGCAAAAATAACAACAAATTATTATGAGGTATAATTAAATTTTCCTTAATAGTTTGATATTATATACAATTCTCCTATAAGTAACCGAAAGATAGTTAAAGCCCAGCCTAGTTGCACTCTAACAATCTCGACCCGACCCGAATTAACCCAAGTAACTATACTAACCGCTCCATCGTCTCCCGCTCAATTGATGCAAAACAGCAAAGCTCTCTGTTTCTGCAATTCTGCGAAACCCACCAAAAATCCAACCAATAAACGAAGATCCAACCAATATCTGCAAAAACCCAGAAATCAAACTCAGAAAATATTCAGAATTCATCATCAAGATGCGTTTTTGTTTGCAAAATCTCATAAGGGTCACTCTGTTCTTCATTTTCACCATAAATTCACCTTCCCTTTCAGCTCCTTTCTTGCCTATAAACAATGTAACTCTTTATGGCGACGCTTCATTCACCGCAAAATCGATCACCCTTACCCAAGACCGCAACTGTTCGTCATCATCAACACCTCCCATTTCCGGCATTGGAAGAGCTTTCTACACATACCCAGTTCGTTTTCTTGATTCTTTAACCAATAACACTGCTTCTTTCTTGTGTACTTTCTCTTTGACTATACTTCCAACCCCTTCTTGCCCTTTTGGTGATGGCATGGCGTTTTTGGTCACTTCTGATGTTGATTCTTTGAGCATCTCTGATGGGTATATGGGTCTTCCGAATCCCGACTCGGAAGATTTGTTCTTGGCTGTGGAATTCAATGCCAATGATAACCGTATTGGTGTTGATACTAAAGAAATTAGGTCTTTGGCTTCTGCTAGTGTTGATTCAGCTGGGATTGATATGAAAAGTGGGAAGGAAATGGCGGGTCGGATTGAGTATAAAGATTCAGAGAAGATGATCAGAGTTTGGATTGGGTATGAACTGCAAGTTAGGCCTCCTAATCCTGTTCTTTCTACCAGAATTGATGTTTCCAATCAGTTGAAGGAGTTTATGAGGATTGGTTTCACTGCTAAAGGGTCTGCAGTTTATAGCATTAGTCGTTGGCGATTTAGAACGTTTGGATTGATTTCGTCTCCAATATCATCGTCTTGGGATCAATCCGATGAAGGAAACTGTTTGATGTGTTTCCCTGAGGAGGAAATTGGTGGACATGTTTCTGATTCTCATCATAGTAGTAGTACTAGTAGTAAAAGTTTACTGAAATTGACTTATGGAGGGTTAGCTGCAATTGTCACACTTGTTGGTTGTGCTTTGTCTGTTGTGTTTGTTCTTGCGTTGAGAAGGAAAAAACGCGATAGAGTAGGGGAGAACAAGGAACGGCAAATGTGTAGATTACAAGGAAATAGAGTGCCTCAAAGATTGTCATTATCGGAAATAAAATCAGCTACAGAATGTTTTAACCATGAAAGGATAATTGGAGAAGGAGCATCTGCTGTCGTGTATGAAGGGGAAATTCCTTCTAGGGGATCTGTGGCTGTTAAGAGATTTGTCCAAGGGAGTAGATTGGGTCCTTCACATATTCCTTTTAATACTGAATTTGCTTCTATGGTTGGCTGTTTACGACACAAGAATTTGATTCAGCTTCAAGGGTGGTGTTGTGAGAGGAATGAATTGGTGTTAGTGTATGAATTCATGCCTAATGGTAGCCTTGACAAAATCCTCCACGAGCGATCGCATTTAACTAAGTTTCTGACATGGGAGAGAAGACTGAACATAGTTATTGGTGTGTCATCTGCACTTATGTATCTTCATGAAGAGTGTGAGAATCATATAATTCACAGAGATGTGAAGAGTTGCAATATAATGCTTGATGCTGAGTTCAATGCAAAGCTTGGAGATTTCGGTTTAGCAGAGGTGTTTGATAATTCTAAGACAAGGGATGCTACTGTACCAGCTGGAACAATGGGATATTTTGCACCTGAGTATGTGTATACTGGTATTCCAACTGTTAAAACAGATGTGTATAGCTTTGGTGTTGTGGTACTGGAAGTTGCATCAGGTAGAAAGCCTATCGACGAAGGTGGTGGTTTGATTACTGATTGGGTGTGGGACATGTGGGAGAAAGGGAGGATAACTGAGGCTGCTGATCCTAAACTAATGGGGAGGTTTCAGAAGAACGAGATGGATAGAATGCTGATCGTGGGACTTTCTTGTGTGCATCCCGATCATGAGAAGAGACCGCGAATGAGAGATGTTTTCCGTATGCTTAAAGATGAAGCTCCACTTCTCATTTTACCTCCAATGAAGCCCACTGTGAGAATTCAATCTGTTCTACCAGAGAGCTGTGAAGAAATCATGAATTGGGCTACAAGAATGGAGGATACACCATGGTCTACTCCTAGAACTCATTTTAGCAAGAACTAGCAGCTGAATTGTTGTACTACACCTGCTGCTGAACTGTGTTTTAAGTCAAAAGATTCAAGATTTATGTGAATACTTACTACATTGAAATGTCTGATTTTTACTTATGTTTGCAACACTTATTTTCCTCTTCTTAAAGTTTGATCAAACATATTGTACCTTATAGGCTTATACAATAGGTACTCCTAAACATTTCAGCAAGCTCATACAACAACAAACCCGCTAACGCATCCGTTATGGTTATCTCATACCCCTTTTTCTTTTCGTATGGTTTTGCTTACTATACTTCTTGTTATAGCATTATAAACTGTATTGTTACTCTTGTTATCATCGGAATAAATTTGACCCCTTTCCTGTTCCTACCTACTTATATAGGATATTTTAGACATCCTTCTTAGTAGCACAGTCCGAGGAAAGAATAGAGAAGGTTATTTCACTATATTTTTTTTACCAGGAATAGGGCCTACCACAAGAATATTTTTTTTTATTGGGCGATATTCCCATTTAATTCCATACCTATCTTAAAGAAGTAGAGAGATTGTTTTCAAAAGACCACGACTCAAGTGCATCAAATCAATTTTTTATCGTATTTTTCTATTTTTATTTTTTGGTATTTCACCTTAGTTTTAAAGTCCAATAGAGAAGTTGGATTAAATGTGCTCCACTTTAGCAAATTTAAGAGATTGATGATGCTCAAGTCTATATTTAAAGGATTGAAATATAATTTGGATGTATTTCTTTATCGTTAACTCTTAATAATTCAATACAGAACCATTCTAGTGAGACATTAAATCAATTAGTTCAAGTATATACTTGTGGAACAAAAAGGTTTAATTTCCATGTAATAACTAATAAGAAACTTTACCTTGTTATGCCCCTAATAGAGTAAAAGTTTATTCCAAGCAAATATTTATATTAACTCGATAAATGTATATATGTATTGGCTTAAGTCATCTGCGGCCCCTTAAAGTTGTCCGTAAAATTCACTTAGACACCTTAATATGCCATTTTTCTATTAGACACTCAAATTTTCTAAGACCTGGTCAAAAGAGGAAGTGCGTGTAATGCACATGCAGCTGATGTGGCAAAATAACAAATCAAATGAAGACATGTGACATTTAAATTTAAAATAATTCTATAAATGAATTTTGAAAATAAAAGAATTCAATTAAAAAAAAAAATCATGTTACCACCCTCACCACCTCAAATCTTTCCTTTTCTTCTCTCACTAAAATCAGCTCTTGTCCACCATTGTTATTTTCCAAATGGAGATTTTAATATAAACTAAGTATGAATTTATCTTTTTTTTTCTCTTTATTTCTCTTTATGTTTTCTTTTTTGTTCCTATTTCAAAATTGATAGTATATTTTTTCTTATAAAAAAGAATCTGTTCATTGTCTTTTTGTTTTGATTAAAATTTACTTTCTGTTCTTGTTTCGTAATGAAGAAAGAAGGGGTGTGAACCGGAGGCTGTGTATGTGACCTCTATATTTTTCGGTGGCCTCCATATTTTCCGACAAAAATAAGAATGGTGATCTCCATTTTTTCCGGCAAAAAAACTTAGATTATGTTCTTTCATTTTTTATAACAAAGGAAATAAGGGCTCACATTTCTTATTAAATTTAAGCATAAGTTCAGAAGAAGTAAATCTATAAAAAAAAATGTAAGATGGTAGATTTTATTGTTATGAATAATTGGTGGCAGCAGGTCTGCAATTTTGAAAGAGAAAGAAGAAAGAAGAAAGAAGAAAGAAGAAAGAAGGATTGTTCTTTTTTTTAAAAAAAAAATACTATGAGAAACAAAAAAAATAATTAAAAAGGCACTGATTAAATGATTCACGCGCCTAAAAAGGTGTAGGATACACTTTTTGTGCCACGTGTGCACAAAGTGTCTAAATGGTTCAAATTCAGAAGAGTCAAAGTGTTCAATAGGTATAAACCTCAGTTATGGTGTTTAAGTGAATTATGCGGATAACTTTAAGGGTTTATCGATGACTTAAGCCTATATGTATTTGTAGACATTTAACATTCAATCATTGATTAATTAGCATAAAATATGAATTTTTACGTACTTGGAATGGTGGTAAATAAATAGAGAAGAAAAGTTGTTTTCGAACGCTGAAATGGTGGTATATAAATAGAGAAAAAGAAATGTGGGTTGCATAATTTTACGCATTTTTAATTAAACTGTAGCTTACTGAACAAAATTTAAATAGTTCTTTTTTTTTGGTCAGAAATTTAAATAATTATCATATATATATATATATATATATATAAGATTTTAAAAATGTTTTCTTTTTTCTTCCCAATTCTTTTATTCAATTTTATAGCCTTTTGATCACTCAATTGTTAGTAAATCCAAATTATGTCTTTTTGCTATATGAGTAAAAACCTATTTATTTTTAATTTATCAAAACACATGTTTTTTATTTCTTTAATATACAAAAATATATTACAACTAGATTATTTTTAAAATCATACTTTAATTATGGAATAACAACTATATATGTACGCAATAAAATTGTATATGACTCATAAATTTATTGAAGAATTTAGGAACAAAGATAAATTATTGTTTAATCTATTTTAATTTGTTTGATTGATATTAACTTGATACAATGTTTAAAAAAAATTAAAAAAATAAATCTTTTAATCTTAAACGAAAAATATATTAGAATATACTTAAGTTTCTTTAATTTTTGGTCTAACACATAGTCTGAAAAGTTAAAATTTTGAAGAAAAAAAATCTTTTTATAAAGAAAGTCAAATAATAATTAAAATATAAAAAACTATTATTATTATATTTAATATGCTTGATTAAAAGTGAGAGCTTGTTACATGAATGAGACTTTGAAAAAGAGTGCAACAATTAACCCTTCTGAAGCTAAAAATGGGAGGAGAAAAAAAAGATTTCCCTAATTAAGTTTCATCTCGTGAGCCAAATGTTCACGTAATTTATTTATATATTAATTTTAAATTAATTCAAAGTATACTTTACCAATTTTAAAAATAAAATGATATATTATAAGAAATTTGGTAAAAAAAATTCATAATTAACTATTGGGGGATATAGATTAAATATAATACATAATAGTTTTTTCTCGAAATCTATTTCAGTAGATTATATGATGTTAATGACTTAAGCATTCAATAGGTTAAAGTGACTTTATTTAGCCTTAACAATTTTAGGAAAATTTTGAATACAAATCTAGATTATTTATATTAGATACATTCTTTAGGCGCTAATATCTGAAGTCGATCAAAAAATGTTCTGGAACAATTATGTAACACCCCAAGTGTTTATGGTTGTCTTTTGTCCTGAGATGAAGAATTACGAGCTTTAAGAATTTTATTGTAACACTATATGATTCGGTAAATCGAATTTAGATTGGAATTTGAAAACAAACAAATTCTATTACCTTCCTAAAATGTCTTAAGTATTTATTTGAGTAGTTACAATATAGTTGTGTATATGTATTTATTTTTAGGGAAAATGCACAAGTACCCCCCTCAACCTATGCCCGAAATCCCAGATGTTAAAGAATGACAAAAATTCCACATTGGTGGTTAATGAGATGGGTGGACTCCTTATAAGGCTTGGGCAATCCTCCTCCCTTTGAGTTAGCTTTTGGGGTGTGAGTTAGGCTTAAAACCTACTTTCACATGGTATCAGAGCAGGGTCCGTCTCACCCGATGTTGGGGCCCCCCGAAATCAAAATTGTCCACGCACCAGATGCTAAGCACTGGGCGTGAGGTGGGGTGTTAAAGAATGACAAAAATCCCACATTGGTGGTTAATGAGATGGGTGGACTCCTTATAAGGCTTGGGCAATCCTCCTCCCTTTGAGGTAGCTTTTGGGGTATGAGTTAGGCTTAAGACCTACTTTCATATAATAAAATGTAAGCCATGTCCAAACCCTTGCTGTAGACCATCATTGAGCCTGATTCGACTGCTATGGAGGCCTGGGATAGGTTGCGAGACATATTCCAGGACAACCAACATTCCCGTGCCGTTGTTCTTGAACAAGAATTCTCCACTTCTATGGAGAATTTTCCCAATGCATCCTCTTATTGTCAGCATCTCAAGTCTCTCGCTGATCAGTTGAAGAATGTCTGAGCGCCGGTTTCTGATAGCCGGATGGTGTTACAGTTGGTTGGTGGCCTTATCCGAGCCTACATGGTGTGGGCACGCTTATTCGTCAAAGCAATCCGCTTCCTCCCTTTTACAAGGCTCGCTCCATGTCTTCTCAACCCAAAAGCTAGCTCAAAGGGAGGAGGATTGCACAAGCCTTATAAGGAGTACACCCATCTCATTAACCACCAATGTGGGATTTATGTCATTCTTTAACACCAGAGACACACTTATACTATACTAAGGTCCTATTACCCCCCCCCCCCGAACTTATTTTATAAGTAATTTTCTACCCCTTTTCGGCCTACGTGGCACTATCTTGAAAAAAAAGTCAACCACTGTTGGACCCACAAAATAGTGCCACTTAGGCCGAAAAGGGGTAGAAATTTATTAATAAAATAAGTTCAAGGGGTAATATGACCTTAGTATAGTATAAGTGTGTTTCTGAGATTTCGGACATAGGTTGAGGGGGGTACTTGTGCATTCCCTTATTTTTATAAAAATTTCATAAGTTAATAATATCTGAAAGGAAATAATAAGTCTAGTTATGTTGAAAAAATTATTATTATATTAGATAGATTTTATTCTAAATAATTTCTATAACATATAAAATATTCAAAAAGTTATATGTATTTTTGACGAACCTACCCAATACCTAAATACATATGTAGTGGAATAAAATGAATCTAAACATGCCACCTATAATTCCACGTGAAAATATATAGAGTGACAAAATCAGCTAATGAGAAAATTGCAATTGAGCAATGTCAATTGGGAGGTGGTTATTTCTATAAATGCTTAAAAAGACGTCACAAAGTTATCAATAAAGTCATGTTCAATGCCAAAGATGTTTGAGGGGTTGAAACGTAAAAGCTTTGAATGTTGTTTTGTATCTTTTTTAGCCAACGATATAACTTTTTAATAAGCTGACTCAAAGAATCCAATAGACTTATATATAATGTAAATGTTATCCTCGAGTATATTGCACTAGGTTTAGGTCTTCAATAATGTTACATATTTTTTTTGTTTAGAAAATCAAAACTCGCACAATAATTGAGAGAGAAGCACTGTTGAAGACGATGGAAAGAGAACACAATTGTAAGTTGTTGAAATGATCAAGCATAACAATGTTCCTATTTGTATCACCGGAGTGGGTGGAATAGGCAAAAATAGATTTACCCATTGTCTTTGCGAAAGTTATAATCTTAACCTAAGTCATATGCAAAAAGAATAAATTGGATGCCTCAATTTTAATTATTTTTTTATATCTGATATTCAAAGTTATTTTTTTCTTTTTTTATAAAAGAAGTTTTATTTTTTATGGTCTTAAACTATATATATATATATACTAAAACTAATTTTTTAATCTCGTGGTCTTTAACATATCATGTGGAAGTTAAATTTAAAAACTGATCCATAAAAAATAAACATTCTTTCATGTTTCGAAACAAACTAAAAAAAGACAAATAAATTAAAAATGACTTATAATAATTTTACTATTACTAAAAAAAATTAGGCCTTCCTGCCACCAAGGTGCGCTAATTTACCCTTTCAAAATTTCAATGTTCTTTATGATTTTACTAGGTAATGAATGAAAACTTCGGAGTTGTTCTTGAAGTTTCCACTCGGACAACTCTAAATTTTTTAAAAGTACGTAGTTTATTGTTTGTGATTTGTAGTATTTTAAATGACTCTTAATTAGATAGACTTTCGTTAACGCCTTCAGAGATCATTTTCCTTTATATGGTCTACATTTTTTTGACTTTTATTGTTTCTTAAAAGTGAAAAAGTATGTCATGTAAGAGAATAGGGAATTATGTAGTTCATATTTTTGATTTGTAAATGTTTTGAGGATTAATAGAGGTGAGCTGCTGAAAACATCCTAGTTATTGACTAACGATAAGCAAGGCATGATTTCATGCAATTTTAATTGCTTAGACTAATTGCATCTGCGAATGTGTGTGTTGCTTGCACAAAAGGCATTGATCGTTGAGACTCTTTAATAAATTCTTATGTACCTTTGTTTCCTACTTCCTTATAGGACTGTTCTTTGGTGTTTGATGTTTATTTTCAGTTTGAACTTTAACTCAGTTTTCAATTATCAGTTTTCATTTTTGATCTAATACATTTTGATGTGAAGAAAGTTCTGTAGAATTTGTCATCTTACTTCATCATCTGAAGTTGTATTTTTTTTTTTTGAAGGATTTGGTGTCTTACAAGATGGACTGGTGTTGATGGGAGAAAGATATGGTAATATTTGCAAAATGTTGGTCTGACATCATTTTTTCTATTGTATTGTATTGATGTTGTTGTACATAGTTTATTTTTGCTTGACAACTATGATGTTTTATAACTTGGAATGGTTGTTGTAGTTTATTGGGTTCATTTATTACTCACCTAATAGATTATTTGATAGTTTTTGTTCTTTCATTTATCATTTTGTTGGGATAACTGTTATATTATTGTACACAACACAAAATATTGATGCTTACATTTTGATTTTGGTTTATTGCAAGATGTTCATGTACATTGCATTCGCGGTGCTTCATTTGCTATAAAATACTTCATTTATCTGTAATATGTCCCCAAAAAAGGGGAGGGCCGGAGGGGTATATACACATTCACGTATATGTGTCTGTTTCTTTCATCATCTTCTGATGTGTTTCCTTTTTGTCTGGCCATTTTATCTATGGTTTGAAATGCTTGCATTACACCCATGACGTTGAAATTCAACCATTTAGATGATATTTGTGCTTTCCCAACAAGTTTTGACTGAAAAGGAGAGGCTCTAAGCTCTTAGATTTTAGATGTTTCTTAGTTGAAATTGGTACTAGAACTCTCGGGAGGCCAAATGGATATTGTAAGATTTTAAAGGTACGGTTCTTTTGAGTTTTGGTTGACTGTATCCATTAGGATAGGTATAAAACTACTAACTTGGTCTTTGTTCTTGTCATTCTTTACAAGATGACAAGTGTTATAAGCTTATACAATAGGTAATCCTAAAGATTTGAGCAAGTTCATACAACAACAATAACAATATACCTATTTAATCCCATAAATGAGTCCGAAGAGGATAAAGTATACACAAATTTTTACCTATCTTAATGAAGTTAAGAGATTATTTTCGAAAGACTCTAGCTCAAGTGCATCAAATCAATTTTTTGTCGTGCTTTTTTACATTTATCTTTTAGTATTTCACCTTAGTTTCAAAGTCCAATAGAGAAGTTGGATTAAATGTAAGGGCTCCACTTTAGCAAATTTAAGAGATTGATAATGCTCAAGATTATATTTAAAGAATCAAAATAATTTAGATATATTTTTATCATTAACTCTTAATAATTCAATATACAACCATTCTAGTGAGACATTAAATAAATTAGTTCAAGTATATACTTGTGGGACAAGAAGTTCAATTTCCATTTAATAAGAAATTGTATGCTGTTATGCACCTAATAGTGTATGAATTTATTCCAAACTAATATTTATATCAACTTAGTATATGTATATATATGTATTTGTAGACTTTAAACATTTTTAATCATGATTAATTAGCATATATTTCCTTATCAAATCAATCAACAACAATGAGTTTATATAATTTAATGTAAACACCCAATTTGAGCAAGCATTTACCTACCTAATATTTATGTGAATAAAAGAAAATCTTAAATTTTACAATGATTATTTATATTTAATGATTTAATGAGCTGATATATTTTTTCTATCTTAATTTATGTGATATTATTTTTTATTTTTAGATTATCATAAAAATGACATATTTTTTCTATTTTTAGTAATAATTTGACTTTAAAATTCACATTTTACATGATTAATAGCCACACCAATATTTATTGTTAAACCAAAACACCTTTCACTTAAATTAGTATATATATATATATATATATATTTTACATGCATGTGGGTAATTGAGTGAGAGAGAACTAGAGGATTGACTCAAAGCCTATTGATAGGATTCTAGCTTTAAAAACTTAGAAATTGTTTGCTAGTCAACAAAAGTTAATGTATGTAAATAGTAATAAAGGAATTAAAGGTTGTTTGTTAGTTAGTTTGAATATGAGTTATGCATGTATCAAATTTTGTACAAGTAATATTATGTTTGATAGTTAATTAGGAGGTATGTTATTCATGTATATATGATATTTAATTTATAATTTAAAACTATGTATCTAATTAATGCAGGATAAAAGGGTGAATTAGTAATACTTGGTATAACTAATCCCTTCATGAAACAATACCTAAAAATTTTCATAACTAATTCATCTATTATTAATATCTACATAACTTTAAGTCTCTAACCATCTATCAAATGATCCTATCGGAAAATTTATATATTATTTTAATGCATATATTAGTTATTCACATAATAATTATTTACGCCTTAGCTTCTATTTTACATAATATAATCCTTTTTTTTATAACGTATACATATATTAGTTTTTAATTATTCAATTTTTAAATTTATAAATTAAACATCATATCAATTTTATAACTAAATAACTTGCCTTCCTAACCAAACAACCAAACAACAAGCATAATATTTCTTCATACATTAATTCATTTTAATGAAAATTCTAGCTTCTTAAAAAAAAAAAAAGATAAAAGATACATTAATTTTTTAAAAAAGTTGGAATAAATAATGTAAAAAAAAAGAAAAGAAAAGAAAAGAAAGGGCCTTCTTCGCCACTAGCGGTGTAATTGGGAAATTTGGTGTATACCGATGACCGAAACCCCTTTTCCCTTTTTATGCAATGATTTCTCTGAAACCCTATAACTCTTCAACTTCTCTAAAATCATCCATTTTCTCAGCTTATCACTACTTCTTCCTTTAACTGTGCAGATTCAGGTGAAAAATTTATCTTCTTGTTAATACTACTTATAAGTTTGATACTACTTGTGTTTGTTTCTTAACTTCATGTATTGATCATGGGTTGTGTTGTGTTGTGTTTAGTTTGCAATTTTGGGATGACCCATCTTGATTATAGATTGCTTTTTTCAACTTTTTGGGTGGTGGGGGTGGGGGTTACTGAGATCGGTTTTACAGTTCAAGAATGTTGGATTTTGATCTTTCACTTTAATCCGGAAGAGTATAGTTGATGTGCTTATTTGGTCTTCTTTTTGCTTATGTTTGGACTCAACAGATTGGTTATTTAAGTTTTTGAGCCTTAAAACATCATCCATTTTGTTGGGTTTTTGGAGAAAGTTTCGTCTGTTGATCTTTGAAAAGGAGAAGAAAGAAGTTATCTTTTTTAGTTTCAGCTGTGTTAGCAGAGACCATTTTGAAATTAGTCAAATTTAAACACTAAACGGGGAAAGGCTTTTTTTCCGCGATGAACAGCAGCTTTTTGTTGTTGAAAAAGCTGATCTTGAAGTTGCAAACTTAGTACTACTCTCTGTCTCTTTTATTTTTACTTACCTTATGAATAAAGTAGACATGTTTAGAAAGCAAACATGATGGTATGACATCGTTCTTATGGTTACTTTGTAAGAAAAACTAAAGCTTTTTGTTTGCTATGGTAACTGAGATTACCTCTCTGGGCTTGAGTTTGGTTAAGTAGTTGATTGATTGAAGCTTAATTCTTATTAACAATCACAAACGGGGTTGTAGAGTATGGGGAGATGACCTTTTTCATTTTTTGGTGCAAGTACAGATGGTCGACGTCTGACGGAAGCTTGTTGAAGTGAGAAAAGACGATCTTACAGATTGAAAGGAAGGCAGTTTACTTAGTATAGATTAGTGCTTTCAGCTCAGAATTGTGATATGGCTGCAAAACCAATTGATGATACCATATGGAGGTACATTGAAAACCTATTACCACTATATTATTCTTTTTCCATACTACCTCTTACCTCTTCTGGAGGAGGCATTGATGAAAGCTGCAACTGGATCTTATTCAGTTCTAGTATGATATCTGGTTATTCTCATTTCACAGGGGTAGTTTCATGATCTCCCGTCCGGAGATGAGATTGAATCTTACAGCCCATCTATCAAGTAAAGCGTGCGCAAAAGTATGGCTGGCAGCTAAAGAGATGGCGGAGATGATCTATCCTGAATTCCTTCCTAAGCGTGATGTGTGGCCAAAGAGTTTTAAAAGTTCTAAACTGATTGATGATAATATTGCCATTTATTTCTTTTCAGTTAAAGGCAGGTATGGTAACCAACCTAGCATATATTTTTGCATCTTCTGTTATACCACCTCTAATCTTGGTATGGTTTTGTCTCAGAGATGATCAAGTTTTTGAAAATCTGCTGTATAATTTAAGACACTACGACATTGCATTAAAAGCTTTGGTTGGTGATTCTGAACTCCTGATTTTTACTTCTGCCCATCTGCCAGAAAAGCATCACAGTAATGTTTACCATCCCAAAGTCTTGAATAGACAAGCTTCTTCACATGTTCGTACTAACCACACTGAAATTGCAGGATTTGAGGGTAAATTATATCTATGGGGCGTCTTTAGTGGAAGACAAGCTCCTCCTCAGCAGTCTCCTGATGATTGTTTCATTCATAATACCCGAGTGACACAAGCTTCAATCCCAAATTCAGCAAATGATGGGAAGGATAGAAGTTGCAAGGAATTCTCCAATAAGAAAGATCCTTGTAAGTCTTTGACTAATTAAACTTGTTGGCTGCTTGCTTGTTATGCTCACCTGTGTAATTTAGCGAATATCACCTACATCAAGTAATGTATCATTTTGCTGGATAATGTAGATTTCTAGCTACATTTGTTTGTTGTATGCATGTAACTTGAAGGAAAATATTTTGAGATGCTATTGGTTAAACTGAAGTTTGAAGATACATATTACACTAGGTTCATCAAGGTGTTTTAATTGTTCATTTTATTACTTCTTTATTTTCTTTTCTGATTTTTCTTTTTGAGCATGAGTTTTCTGATTTGATTTTCTCAGTTATCATAGAAAATAGTGTTCACCTCATCTTATTGAGTTTGGGCATTTTATAGTTTGCATAATCAGGGCCATCTTGAGGAGACATGTAGTTCTTGTCCTTCACAATCAGAAATGGTTGCAAGTGTGCGTGAAGTAGTAAAACAGGTGAAAAGAGAAGCTTAGGAATAAGAAGCTAGTGGAAATTGATAGTAAATGGAAAAGCAGAAAGGAAAATCTATGGTTGGAGCTTCTCTGTGAGAAAATGTCATATAGGATGTGTAAAGGCCTGTGGAGCATGCAAGAGATCATTTAGCACTATGAGAGCTCACTAATCGCTCAATACAGTTGTAAAATAGCCAATTGGAAATGACAGTTCATCAGTGTGGTCTAGTGCATCAGAAATCAGGAGTTTGGTGTAGTTCCAATAATTAAGTCATATTTTGATCGACCTTTTCCTTCTTTCTAGAAGCAACAAGCGCTGTTAGAAGTAAACATATAATTTGTTTGTGGCGGTGTAATAAATACCACTAATTTAACCAACTGTATTACAGATACAAGACTAATGGTAATGTTTCAGAAAGATGTAGCTTAAGAAATTCCCTAACTTTCTTGTCATTTGTCATTTCTATATGAACTTAAAGTACTTCATTTATTGTCCATGTGCGAAAGAAGTCTCCATTGAACAATATTCATATTCTTGTCCTTTTCCTATTCTTATGTTTCTTTCTGGCTTCATTTCAGAGGGGAATAGTTGAGTTTGTTTTAGGCACAATGTTGCCCTTGAACTATCATCACTGGTATCTAAATACCCTCTGTTATACTTTTTGGATGCTGATGTTCTTACCGTCTAAGATTTGGGGTGTACATGCCCTTAGTATTAATGGAACACGTGTCATGATCTTTAATGGTTTACCCAAAATTTAATTAATTTTTATTCACAATTAGAAAAATCCACCCATCTTACACAACCCAACCCATGACCCGAATTAAAAACCTCTTCTTCGTCTTCCCCAATCTAAACTAACAAAAAAATCACAGAACTCAGACATTGAATTCATCTATGTGCTTTCCTGCAACAGATACACAATTACTAGAGACTGAACTCTGTTAATTGATAATGTACTGAGAAATTACAACATCTAGAGCATAATAACAACACTAAAGAGAGTTGACGCAACCATAAACGCTATTGCAAACTAAATTATAGTTACTACCATTACTCCAACCTAAAAACCACAATCTAAACACCAAATCCAAGTCTTCTCCTGGCGTGCTTTATGCATATGTGTACATGTTTTCGATTCATTCTTCGAAATAATAAAAAGTCAAAAGATGCAGACATTACAAATTTTGTAATATAAACATATTTTCAACAATTGTTCATCAGCTTTTTGAATATTTCCTCCCGCTCCGTCTTGTTGATTCTCTCCCTTACCCAAAAACCCTATTCTTCATACTCAATTTCAATTTTCTTGTACCCTTAACAAAACCCCTTTTTTTCAATTTCTATTTTGTCAAATTATAAGTGCATAGATCAGCCATTGTTGATGTTGGTAAACTGTTCCAATTGCTCTACCCCATTACAGCTACCACAAGGTTACTGGCTGACAAATCGCACAACGAAGTGATCGTGCACCCACCACCGTCTTTCACTCTTTCTTCTCTTCCTTCGCACCTCTCTACCCTTACCCCCCCCCCTCCTCCTCCCTCTCCCCCAATGCTCATGGAAGAAAGAAAATTGTGATTGTTTGTATATGTATACAAGAAACATAGACCAAACTGAAATTGTTCCATAGTGGGGAATAAGGAACAAAAATAAACATCAAAATTAGGTCCAGCCACCCACAAAATCTTTGTTAATTTCTTCAAATCCGTGAACAAATCACTTAATTAGGGTGGAAGAAGTGTTCTAATTTGGGTCATGGGTTGGGTTAAATTGTGTAAGATGGGTGAGTTTTTTAATTGTGGATAAAAATTAGTTTAATTTTGGGTGGGTTGTTAAGATCATGACACGCGTCCCTCCGTCAGTGCAAAGAGTATATACAATTTAAATCTTAGACGGTAAGGGTAAGGACATCAGTGTCCTAAAAGTGTAGTGGAGGTTATTTAGATACCGTATATGATAGTTCGGGGGTATAATTCTCCTTTTCTTGTTGTAATTATTACTAACCTTTTTCAAAGTACTAACCTTTTTAAATTTATTGGTAACCCTGTCATGAATTTGGTTTTCCTACTTGAGGAAGTTGGAAATCCGTGGTTCAAAGTCAGATTCCTTCTTTTAAAAAAATTGTTTTCAGGTGTAACAAGAATGCTCCTATCAGCATAGATGGTTTTATTTTATTTTGCCTTTGGGATTTTTTTTGGTACTATGTATATGATACATGATTGCTGTATATTAGCACCTTTGGTGCAAATCAATAATATTGAATAAAATGTGCTCTTTGTAACAACTTGAGTTTTTTTAGATATGATGATTACACACTTCACCATGATATCATATCAGATAGAGGTTCTGAGTTCGAGTGTCCTGCCACCATGATAAAAAAAGAACATCCACGTGTTTGGTCTATGAAAAGAGTTAGGCCCACACACGAGGGGCGTGTTGAAAATATGAGATGAGATGATATAAGATTACTTTTGAATAAAAATTTTAAAGGAAAATCCACAACTACGGGTTACATACCAATTTGTTAGTGTCTATTTTAAACTTTAGTAGTGCTTCAGTCATGCTGAATTACTAGTTTCTTTGCTTTTGTAACTTGCTTCTTGTACTTATTCAATACAAGGATGAAAAAGATTTTTCTTGTACTCATCCCTTCAAATTTGAACTTTGAAGTATGATTTTTTTTCTTTGGACATCCTCCTCTTGCTTCTTTGAATAAGCAGCAACTGCCTCAAAATCAGCTAGAAAGGGAAGACCGCTTGATGACGCTTGGCAACATGCTACTCCAGTAGATGGAAAGAAGCAGAGGACAGTTTGCAATTATTGCGGATTTATCTCTTCCTCTGGAGGCATTACTTATCTTAAGACACATCTTGGTGGAGGTGATCCGACGGGTTCACTGAAGGGTTGTCCAAATGTACCACCAGAAGTCAAAAGGGTGATGAAAGAATGGTTACTAGGAACTATAAGAGGGGGAAAGGCCCCACAGCTACAGGAAATCAGGACTGACTTTGAAGGTATGTTTCTGAAAATATGGATGATTCTATATATACTTTAATATGGAAAACTAGTTGTATCTCGACAGGAGTCTTTTGCTCAACAGAAAGATATTTATTTCTATCAGAATGAGAGTAACAGAAGAGTGCTGAGCACGCTGTTTCTTGTCTGTCCCAGAGCTTAATTTTGGATGACTTGGAACTGCACTTTGTAGTTTGAACAGGGTGTGCAGTTGGTGAAGAGCTTGTTTAGATTAACCTCTTTTGGCTTGTCGAAGTATTTTGCTTGTTTGTAGATTGACTAGAGACCCTTCTATATCATTGTATACCTGCTGCTACACACTTTTTGATAGCAACCACAGCCAGTTCCATCCTTGTAAAAAAGGAGATTTTTCTTATGAGAAAGAGTTTAGCCAACATACTTCAGTTCTGTCCTTTTAAGAGTACTACAATGTTCAATCACCATTATGACTTCAATTTACAACAATATACATCAAGTAGGATTAATATTAGTAAAAGCATTCATGTTTAGGTCTTATTGGCAATTTATCAAACACCTAGTATGCATAAAGCATTACAACCTTCTTGCTATGATGTTTCTTCATCCAACAACCCTTCTTCTTGCCAACAAATGACACAACCGGTATTCGATAATGTTCTCTCTCACAATTACAAGTTATATACCCCTTGGACTCTTTTAAGTGTAAAACGTAAAAGGACTCATTTGTATACTATACACTTAATTAGTAATTCTAGACTACACTATAAAAAGAAAAATGCATATAGAATAATCCTATAACTCTTCTTACTCGGCCCAATTGTATGGCCCAACCTATAATTCTACCATTTAAATCATTTCTTCTTTCAAGAACTGTAACTCAATGATACCCATTTCAAGAACTAATGCTATTACTCGTACAAATGGTGGTTTCAACCTCACTATACCTTTCAAATACTAAATCCAGAACATATTCAAGTGTGAGATGAAGAATTTACCTCTTGGTAGCCAAATCTTGAACTCCAGATTTCATGGTGTTCTTGACCAAAAATGAAGGTTCAAGCAAGAATCTATAATCCTAAGGTTTAATCTTGTTATGAAGATTCGGGAGTTGAAACTAACTCAAAACACCATTAAAACTCACCTTGGAGTGTGTTCAAGTCTTGACGAGCTCCCTTTCTCTAGGACATTTTTCGGGCTTGGGGAAATGAAGAAATGGGCCCCAACTAGCCTATAAAAGGCCTCAGTTGCCTACGTGGCCCACACAGCCCCCTACGTGACCCATGAAGGTCTTTTTGGTTGCGTAGCTGCTCTACTACTCTTCAGTAAAAAGGCCATAACTCCTTATACAAATGTCCAAATGACAAACAGGTGGAAGCATTGGAAACTAGTCTTAAAAAGAACTTTTTAAATGATAGGTTATGCACCACATAGCTGTTTATATCCATGGAGATATTTTGATTGACGTTGGGTCTTGCGCAAGCTCATTTAGTCCGTTATGTAGTTCCCTACTTGGCTTTGTTCTAGGGATCTCCTTACACCTAAAATCTCTTCTAATACACCTCCTATCCTCATCATCATGTCCATGTGATATATACTAGTCTGTACCCTCCTTTGGCACACAAAAACATTATTTCTGGTTGTCGTCACTTTATTTAATCCTATCTGTTCAAGCCTAGGTGGAAAAAGTGACCTCTATTGGCGAAAGGTACCAGGTACCTCGTTGAATTAGTCGAGTTGCTGCTCCTGACACCACGATTATAAAATAAGGGAGTAGTTGGAAAAAGGCACTATCGGTTCTATCCACTTTGTTGTAAAAGGCACTATCGGTTCTATCCACTTTGTTGTAGATTTGTTAATGCATATCAGAAAGTGGGAAAAGCAAAGTATTCTCTGAGTGCGAGTTGGATCATTCAATTTTGGCTATTAGAATGTTCTCATTTTGGATAGTTTTGGAGAAAATTTTTCAGTCAGCATTCATCTCGTAGAGGTGAACTCTTTCTACATCAATACTTTGTCAGAAAAAAGAGGAAATGCATTGGAAATATGTGCTATGGAAATTAGTAATCTTTCATATAAAGAGCCGCTCCTGCTATACGAGGTCCGAAGAAGGCTGAGCACATCATGCTTATTGTACACAACCTTATTTTGCATTTATGCAAGAGATTGTTTCCACGGCTTGAACTTGCAACCTCCTATTAAAATCAAATCCAAAACTAGTTCATTTCCTTGTAAAAGTTGGAAAAGATTATCACACGAAAATGGACAAGAGCTGTAACTCTTTTTACTGGGCTTGTTTATTAGTTCAGCTTGCTGTTTTATTTGTCTTTGCTATTACATAATTTTGGTTAATTTATATTCCCTCTTCCTCAGAGAGGGGAATAACAGAGTCGTTTTTTATACATTTACGTACATCCATGAATTTCCTCTTGAAATTTTGACCACCACCTTTGTACACTGCATATGGAAGTGGCATCCTCTCCTACACGTATTTGCTAAAAATTTCATTATGAGTTTGAAACAATTTGTTTTGTTTTATTTTAAATTTTAGAGTCCTTCCATCACACAATTATCCACTTGTTTCTTTATTTAAAAACAATACCCCAAAAAGAGTTAAGGTTATTGTGCCAAGATTGCTCCTGCTTTCGTTTTTTCTTCTGTTTAAACTTTTTTCTAAATACCCCCTCTCTCAATTAAGATTTAATTCAGGGTCCTATTGTTTGTACCTTCTTCTCTAAATTAGCAGTACCTGCATCCAAAAAATCAGTTAGAAGGGGAAGGCCACTTGATGCTGCCTGGGATTACGCTACACCAGTTGATGCAAAAAGGCAGAGAGCAGTTTGCAAGTATTGCGGTTTCATATCTTCTTCTGGAGGAATTACACATCTTAAGGCACATTTGGCTGGAGGTGATCCAAAAGGGCCCTCAAAAGGTTGTCCCAATGTGCCGCCTGAAGTTAAAAGGGCAATGGCAGAATCGCTCAACAGAACAGTGAAAGGAGCGAAATCCATGCAGCCAGATGAGATCAGGAGGTACATGAAAGGTATGTTTCTAGGGATATAACACATCCAGAACTTGCTTTCATGAGGAAGTGTGCAATATGTCCACGAAGTTTTTTGTACCATATATAAAACTATAATACATCTTTTAGTCCCCAAGAAAATCGAAGGGTATTAGAAAATATTAAAAGTAGGCAACTCTTTAGTTTACATAGAAATTTGCACTTTTTCTTGCTGTACATATTTTGTTTTCCTTTCTCGATATAATAACTACTTTTTCCAAATGTTTCAGCGGAAAATGATTGGTCTCCTCCCAGGTCAGATGACTACTCGTTGAATCAACATAGAATTGTCAAGAATGCTCAGTACTCACATTTTGCCAATGGGAATTCTGTAAATGATATGACCATGTCAAAGCAATCAGAGACTGCACATGTTGATAGTTATATGGAGGTTATGAGTTCTCACAATGCTTGTAAGTCGAGCTTCTTAAGCAAACCTTCAACTCGAGTAGGTTTTATTTAACATGTGCATCAGTAGGTTGAGGACTAAGAGCTAGGAAGTCGCTTAAATCTAATGGTGAGTACATGCTCCATTAATTTATGACATGACAAAACATACATGAGGACAGATGAAAAAGTTGATTGTGCTACTTTATCAACAAAAAGGTTCTTTTGATGTACAAACACCTTTTAACCCAAAGCTTGACAACGACGACATGGTGACATTGCTTGTGATTATTGTATCTATGTATTTATTGCGACGTTCCCTCCAGTTTGGAGTGATTTTGCAGTTCTATTAAACAGGTTGAGAATCTCCTCTTTAGTGTAAGACATTTGAAAGTTCTGAAGTCGATACTGTTGAGAAAACCTGGTTGATACTGAATTGAATCCGACGTTATCTTACACTCAGGTGTTTAAAGATGCAAATACTCTTTGCAAATCAGTTGGAGATGAACGTATTTTAGATATTGCATGACAGGTTGATCGTATTTCGTTTTTGGTCATGAGTCTACTATTATCTAGTTTATTGTCACATCTATATGTGAAATGTGCAACATTCTCAAAGCTTGTATCTTTTAAAAAATACATTTCATATATGTATTGTTCCTGAATGTCTAGTTCTGGAAATGCACGAGTAGATCCAGACGTTAATAATAACAAAAGCATAACAAGGAGTCTCGACATATGCATATGACAATGGAAGAGAAGCAAACTTGAAGTTGGAATTGTTTGAACTTTAGATCTCTGGACTTTAAGTTTAGGTTTTTGACAATTCCAACTTCAATCCTGTATTTCTTCTTGTTTTTAGAGTTTTCCATTTTCTCAAATTACATGTTGATTTATTCATGATTATGATGTTATTGTCAAAGACTTCGTTGTGTTGAAGCATGAATGTAATTAAGAAATCTTTAACATTATGTATTTGTGGGTGTAAGCATGGAAAAATCAAAGATATTGAGAACACTAATTATTATATTGATAAAAAAGAAATATAAGTGAAAATGATTTTTGATTTACTTGTTCCTCAAAATATTTAATGATCCAAACGTTGGAGAATCTGAAGTTCATTTTATCCTCCACTTTTAAATACTTGTAATCCAAGTCTAATTTTCGAGTGCTATCTTGATACATGTCGTTAGTCGTTGAGCATTGAATCAGTTTCCGTCTCAAACAACACAGCATAGGAACCACAAGAAAAGATAAGTTACAAAATAACGTAAATCAACCAACTCATTGTGTATCTAACAAGTTAAAGATGGGACAGAAAAAGAAAAGAGTCGAGTTTTGAAGTATCATCTGGAACTGCAACTTAATTAGCTTTGAGTACATGAGAACGATATTCTCCCAATGCCCAGATTGGGAATATGTTCCTATATGCAGAATATGATATCATGCAGTTCCTATTGAAGACTCCCATGATCTCCTGAAATAAATAAAAGACAATCCATAAATAAACCATATTAGATTGCCTGCCTGAATAGGTTTTCAAAACAATAAGTAGGAAACACGCGAATCATGGGGATCTTTGTGGCTCATTTGGTTGGCTATCTAGACTTTCTATCTTGTTAGTGAGGCTTGATCAACGACCTTGTAATCACCTACCCCCAATTTTTATATGCAAGTCATAGTGACTGGACTTTCGCCCTTTGATTATATTGGGTCAATTGAGGTTAAAAGAAAATAAGACTATTAAGTTCTGCATGCAACAAACATAACCTGTGCATATACAATTTGGATATGAAAACAGCTCCATTACCAGTTTACTGAATCCATTGCCGCCTCAGAAATGTAAATTAGGATTTCAAACCATCAAAATTTAGGTGTGCAGCTGTTAATTCAAGTTAAGCCCTAAACTCTATCCAGGAGGCACAGCCCGATTTAAAACCAAATCAAAACTAAAGCAACCTTTTAACTTGAAAGTCCAAAAGTAAAAAGAGGCTACACTGTTCAGTTTTTTAAAATACCAAGCAGGCACTAGTTCTTTATACCATAACAGGCAATTTTGAGATACAAAGCTTAGAGACTACAAAGTTACCTGCTGAGGGTAATCTCCATTTTCTTGCTGAGCATTTATTAATTCTTTTGCTGCAGAGTGTAATGGTGTTGGATTTCTCTCAGCCTGCAATTGTTAAGGGGTAAAAAGTAAACTTCAGCAGAAAAAAGTGGCTGATTTGCAATAGTTCCACATGTCAATAATCTACAAGGATGTGTTGTGCATAAAGGCATGACAACCCTCGGTCATTATCACAAAGCAGAAGATCCAATAGTTATGAAGGTATACAAAATATTCAGCTGAGAGGTGAGCAGATCCAAGATGTTGGGATGTACTGATGACACAAATTTATTGCCGGAAGATTTCTACGTCTAAAATTTTCAAATTAGGAATAACCATGTAAATCAACTTACTTGAGTATGCCAAATGCTTCACAAAGGTCTTCACTAAAATCCCGTTAAGAAGAACAATTTAACACTAAAGAATTGTCAAGAGACGGAATAAATGATGGCTATCTAAATACAAAATTACCCTACAAAAGCACATCATTAGAAGCCTCAAGAAGTGACTATGACCAAGTGACCTTCTGGCATCACCGCCAGTTCACTATTGATCTCCCCACCCCACCATCCTTCCTCCCCTTCGAAAGAAAGAGAGGGAGAAGGGTAAACTATCAGCATTATTTCAGAGGAATGAAACTTTAGCAGAAGGGGAAGCATTTGAAGAAAATCGACTGAACCTGCCTGACCCATGATTGTAGAAATCATTTCGGTTGGGTTGGTCTTAAAAAGTGGAAAACTGACTATTTTGGTTTTAACAATTTAAGTATCATAGAAAACTAAAACAAACTGATTATTGGTCATATATGTTCCTACAAGCTTTCTTGATTTCCTATAATTAGAGTATTTATGTTTCAATTTCACCTCTTAGGTCTTCACTTTAGTCTCTTATGGGGTTCTTTTTGCTATAATGTTTTCCGTGGTTGAAGGAACTTGTATCTTATACATGTTATTATAATTATCATATTTGGTTTGATGAGTGGAATAATTGTTAGAGTCTCTTCAATTAAAGGTATGCTCTTAATTCTTATTTGCATTACTGTAGGTTTATTTGTTTCTAGTATTTTTACCATTTCTTGTATTTTCGAGCTTTTCTTCAATATTAGTACTAGTTTTCAAACAAAATTTTGTTTAATTTTCTAAAACTGATAAACTGAACAAAACCAGTATACCTAAACTCCAACAATATTTATCTTCAATACTCATGGTTGGTCTTATCTGCCTTTATGACCCAAACGATGCACACTAATCAATGTATCGATGTCATAGGAAGTCTCAGTCACTATTGGCTCCAGAACATTTTTCTGAGAAAATAAGATAGTCAACAACAGCTTGGTCCCTCCATCTTTCAATTTTCATCCATGAAGGTACATAGCAATTGTCATGAGGTCTTTATCTCTCCAAAAAATTACACAGGGCGTCGGCAGAAGAAAGCAACAACTTAAGGTTTCAAACTAGTTTTTTTAATTTCCTATGTGAATTTGATAATGAAGAACATCTATTTCTTTGTCAACATTACCAATTCAAAAAAAAAAAACATCTATTTCTTTGTTCAATTGAAACGAAAATATTTTAACTATTTATTGTTACTTACAGTTCTGACAATCATGTACGGGTCAAAACTTTATTAGTACCTGTCCAGCAGCAATTAGAGTCAGCATAGCCCATGCTGTATTTACAACATGAGATCTGTTGCCTTCAAGATTTGTATACACCTGTAAGGAAGACGAAGAAAAAAGAAGACAAGAATGACTGGTAAGTTAATGTGTGTACAAGAGAAGAGAAGGCAAAGATAACTCTCCCTACTGCATCTTATAGGAGATATGACGAGCACCTTGATAGTATGAGGAAATATGTAGCTATTTAAGTCATACTGAGTTGTCTGTAAATGTTTTCTGACTGCATTATAAAATATGAACTGACAATACTCCTAACCCAAGTCTTTATTCATGATTATCTATGAATTTCTAACATACAGGCTACGTTGCTCGGACTCTTCACTTTTGGTGCCGCAACTCCTGTCGACACCACATGGGTGTGGGATCCGTGCCTTATTTTGGTACTTTGACCAAAATTGACAGAAATTCCGTACAAATTCAATAATTTCTATAATCAAAACAAAAGCTAAGGTGAAATTGAAGAAAATGGAATAATACCTTATATATAGGAGTTTCAACATCACTCCCTTTCTTTTTATCTCCTTCTAGGATTCTCCTCTTGATCAATATTTATCCTCAAATTTCTCACAAAATATCTCATGATTTAGGTTTTATGACTCTAGTAAAGGATATTTGAATTTTTTTTGTTAAATCACCACACCGTATCCATACCTGGATCCGTATCCCAGAATCCTAAAATTTAGATCATGAAGGATCCGAACTCGTATCGAACACTCGCACCTGAGTCTGAGCAACATAGCATACAAGTCGTAGATCTGAGCACTCTACCTGATTATGTTTATAGTCAAATATCGCTGTTCCATTCTTAATCTTATCTCTTAAGTGTAATCACACGTCAACCTCAACATCCTCATTTCGGTCACTCTTCATCTTTCTGGACATGCAAGTTTCTAACTGGCCAACACTCTGCTCCATATAACACAGTCGGCCTAATCACCATTCTATAGAACTTTCCTTTAAGTTTTAGTGGTAGATTCTTATCACACATGATTACCAAAGCGAGCCTCCATTTCACCCACCCTGCACTAATATGATGTGTGACATTATTGTTGATCTCCCCGTTGCCCTAAATTAGAGATCCAAGATACTTCATCTCTCTTGGGGATGACATGTGTATCTAGTCTCACTCCTATCCACCCTCATGTGATGTGTCACTGAACTTGCACTACAGGTATTATGTTTTCTCCGGTTCAACTTGAACCCTTTAGACTCTTAAGGTGTGTCTCCAAACCTCCAACTTAGTGTTAACTTTGTCACGAGTCTCGTGGATTGTTTAGTTCTCTGGATAAGATAAGGTGAATGGCTTGTGAAGATAATGGATAGGTTTGTAACACTCGTGTCGATATTCAGTTTAGAACGAAATAAAGACGGGAATAAGCTTGTGACTAAAGCTTCACTTACATAAATGATAAAAATTAAAAACTATTATTACAATCAACGTATATCAACAAGCATAGACTATTCATGAAGAATATTTATGAAACTATTACATGAAAACATAGTCATAAGAAATCATTAATTCAGGGAAAAAGTTAGAGCAATATGGGGAAAAAAACTATTTAACAATACGTGTAGCAGGTAATGGTGAGGAGAGAGATATAAGGACAAAAGGATCGGAAACGTCCTGTTATCCCATGGGGCCAGGAAGGGTAGAGGGGGTTGTACTACAATTGCATTCCCAAATCTAATCACAAAATAGCAGAAACAACCAAAAAAAATATAACTTTATCCAAACTCATCCCACACCAAAATTTGCAAAGACCACTTTAGATGTTCCGAACTTGAAAGTTGCTGAGGGACAAGTTTCCAGTGTTCCCAACTTAAAACTTGATGAGGGACAAGTTTAGATTTACTATGCACAGAACGATAAGATATGCAAGGAACCAGAATAAGAATTAAATAAATGAGATGAGATGAAAGTACCTTATTTTGACATGACAGATAACTCTCCCCCCAGCCACCAGATGAGACTTGTTTGGACAACAAAAACGTACATGCCTTGCGGATGCTGGAAGAATTATTGTAGTTCCTTCCAGCAGCTAGCAAGCCAAGCACCCCAAACCAAGTGCCATAGGTGAAGCAAACTGCCCAAGAGCCATACCTAAAAAAGAACCTCAGACGCTAAATACAAATCGATGATTTCACAAGAAAACTGTGGACGTGAAATTGCTCCGTTGTACATAGAAAAATGTGTTGGTAGTTCTACTGCATGTTCGAAAAATGAGGATAACAAGAACTAACCAGGAGCCATCTGTTTCTTGAATTGATTCAATGAAGGCTGCAGCTTTAGCAATACAGCGTTCAACTTCTTCTTTACGATGACCAGGGTATAATTTCTTAAATGCTGTTAAAGCTTGAATTGCAGCTGAGGAACACTCTACATAACTGTACAGTGACAAAGCTGTGTGGTTAACAGGAATCTGTGGATATATTTTGTACGCATACATATACTTCCATACAAGAAACAAAGTCAAATATAGGTGCAAATGACTTACGGGTAATCAATAACAATATCTCCAAAAGTCTCAGCAGGGTTGATTAGCTGAACAGGAAAAAAATTATTCAAAATCAACAAAGACCTGAAAACTTGCATAATACATATCAAATAACCAGCAAATCACCAATAGTCCAATATAGGGGTGTCAAATGGGCGGGTTGGGTTGAAATTGAAAATATTAAAATGGGTTGAATAGAAATCGGGTTGGGTCTTGACCCGCCCAAGTTTACTTTGGGCTCAAATAGGCTAAAAAACGGGTTGGGCCTTAACCCACCCAATTTGACCCGATTAATCTCAATAATTTAACATATTGATACTTTACTTTTATAATCACAATTTGAATTTCCGTTCAAGAATTTTTTGTTAAAAAAGTAACAAATGGATAGATAAATTCTAAAAGATGTTAAATAGATAATAATTCATACCTTCAATGTAGAAACATATCTTAATAAAAAGTTTTAAAACGGGTTGAAATTGGAGATTGAATTGGGCTCAATTGAGAATTCTCTTCAAATGGGTTAAGCTTGAATGAGTTGAGATTGAACCCAATTCAAATTATCTTGAGCCCAACCCTTAAAATTCTGGGCGGGTTAGGCGGGTTACCTATGTTCGGGGTCATTTTTGACACCCCTAGTCCAATACATCCATGTAACGTTATGTCATGTCCAAGTACAGAATGAATGTTTGTGCAAGATCTACTTTAATGATTTTCCCAAATTCTCTAGCACCTCAGTCCAAAGCATCAAAAAAGGACAAATGTATAAAAATGTCATTGTGGAAAACTTTTCATTTTCCTTACTACCCTTTTATTTATGCTAGGCATTAATTCACAACTAGCCCATAGATGTCAAAGTATTCGATGTTTAGCAAATTGTAACTTCCTAATATGGACTAAGGAGTCAGAATGCACCAGACACCCCAGCAAATAAGACTACAGAAAAATGTAGATGGCCATCTAGTGTGGTCTATGGCATTAAACATACTCCCTCCGTTTAAAAAAGAATGACCCTATTTCCTTTTTAGTTTGTTTCAAAAAGAATGACCTCTTTCCTTTTTTGGCTACACTTTAACTTTAACTTTCCACGTGACATGTTTAAGACCACAAGATTAAAGGGCATTTTGGTACATTTGACATAACTTTAATTTAGAACCACAAGATTAAAAAGTCTTCTTTCTTTTCTTAAACTCCGTTTCAAGTTAAACTAGGTCATTCTTTTTGAAACGGAGGGAGTATTAGCTAAAGGAAGGTGAAAAGTAGCTTAACAACTTAGGACACAAGCATAGAGTGCATCATCTTACTGCAGCAATAGATGACCAATTGAACCCAATTTTCTTTGTTTCCTCCATGTGACCTAATGAAACCCGCTTGATGATTCACTCTTAACTTGTAGACATACAAGCACTCACCTTAGTATTAACTGTAAAAGTTATATATATTTTACGTTTAAATCTTTTGATTTTTGAATAACATGAAGATTAGCTCTGATACATACGAATCAGACCAACTAGCACTCCGCCATGCATTGATGGACAAGTGGTTCAACAATAGCACTCCACCAGGTTTTTCCATACTAGCGAAACTTGCGGGCAGAGTTTTATTGTAGTTGTATAAACATCTTTAAGAACAAACAATGACCATAATCTCTAGTGGAGTGTAATACGAGCCAAAAAAGAAAAAGCAATAAAAATTTAGAACTTCCCCAGGGCAAAATAAGAAGAAAAAATTATCTAGTTTTCTTTTTCTTTCATAGCAGGAAACAACTTCAAAAGTAAAAACAAGAATTTGCCAGCCTACTAAGCATGAGCGGAATCACATTGACTAAAATGGTGTATATGAATCCACCAACTTGACAAAACATGTTATTATGTGTAAAAGCAAAAAAGCTATGACATCGAGAATAATATTTTCTATAGGGAAACATGAAACAAATGTAATTTTGCAAATGAAGTACCTCCAACCATGGATATGACCTTGAGAGTTCATATGTTGCAAAGCCGCCACCACTATTCTGCATATATACCAGGAAAAAGATTTTTTAGTGATTCACAGGACTGCAGTTTCGGGAACAACATATAACAAAAATTATCTCAAAAACTTCAGAAAGGCATCGATTTTATCAGCTGGATTTAGATAAAGAGCCTAGAGATGTGGCCAAATTAAGCTCACTGTCAACTGGTTGGATAACTTCAAATTAATCTGCTCAGAGCATGTTTCAATAAATAAGTACTTTTAGTGTTCTATGGAATACGGGTTCAGAAATAAAATTTTAAAATTCTAGCACATCAACTGGAATTAGCATTTACAGTTACATAGAAAGGACAGAACTCACAAGAAGACCCAGATCATACTCACATCCCAAACAAGTTAGTTTATGCGAGACTACCTTTGGTAGGTAGGAACTAATAGAAGTTGTTTTACTTTTACATGCAGTTGATGGAATGTAGCGAACTAACTTTCAAGTAACAGGAATTAAGAAGAATGGTATCCAAGTTATCTACAGCATGAGTTAGGAATGCATTCCTGCTTCAAGTCAAACAAATTAGCTTGATTTAGCCTTTCGAAACCAAATTAGGCCAGTTTACAGTAACTAATCTGCAAGGGCAGTTTACAGATATCATAGCACGTGCTCTTATCTGTGTTTTATTAGAATATTTACAGAAGCCTGGGGTTAAAGCTATGTTAATGCCTCCTATCCCTTATCGGTGACATTGCCTTAAAAAGATCAAAGTAGATTCTGCTATCCAGATCCAACCAAGCACAATGTTACCTACTAGTACATATTTTGAGATGCCAAGTTTTTTTGGAACATGGTTGACTAAAATGTCAAAGCTCAACATGAATTTAGCTTGCTTACAAAAGCCTCTAAATGATAAATTGGCTTATTTTTATGCCACAACGCGCAAAATCCGAAACTTAACATCCACCAGGCCACATGAAGCATCTTGGGGATGCATTAAGAGCCTAAAGAGCATCTAAGAAAAGATTGAAGCCACTCTCAGAAAAGACAGTTCGTTTACGCACAAAAATGCATCCCCTTAACTAAAAATGACGGGAAGTGAAAGGCAAAGTAAAGACACAAATTATGGAAATATGAAGGGAAGAATGCTATTACCTGTAAAGAAAGCAAAACATTTACAGCATCATACAAGCGCTTTGCCTCCAATGGATTACCGACTATCTCTGATGGTAGCTTTGATAATAGAAGAACTGCCTGGTAGACAGAAATAGGATAACAGAAATTGGAACATATCAATAGGTTGTGAATGGCTGTTACAAATACTTACCTTAAGTCCCTCTGCAGTACAATCTGAAATGGGCCACCCATGATCTGCAGTTGAAAAGGGCCAAGCACCTTTTGAAATATGACGATACCAGAAATCTAGATCACCAGGGCAATCATCTAACACCTTCAAAGTAAAGAAATGATCTTGCAAATTATATCAATATCAGAGGTAAAAATCAAGATAATATGGAAGATTACACCATAATAATATGACCAAGCAAACATTATACTTGTGTATTTGTTAAGAATGAATGTGCTTTTCTCAATGTTGATCCATATTCTTCGCCAAACCCTGTCGCAATGATTGCTTGAACTGCAAATGATGTATCCCAACATTGACTTCCATTGTACCCCTACAATATGGCAACGGATGATCTATATATCATCAGACGTAAGGAAAACAGAACTTATAAATTACCGACACTAGTATAACAACGGTAGGATATTTAGGAAATATTTAAAACATAAAAACTGGAAAGTGATATCTGTACACCTTCATTTTCATGCCATCTTCAGCAACCCACAAATAATCATGAATTCTTGGAAGATGCAACTTGAAAGCTTCTGAATTAGGATCTTCAACCCAGCAGCAAAGCATATTTATAATCTACAAATGAAAGGCCAGTCTTTCAGCAAACAAATGAAGATTATACCAATATTAGTCATGTCATCTATCAGGAATAATTGAAACTTGCAGGCAAACACAAGAATAACAAACTTTCTAAATAGATTTCTCATCTGCCTAATATTGAACGCAATAAAGTAAAGCTTAAGAAAATGCTGGAGACGGTAAAAAGCATCTGCAAACTGCATTTTGACTCAATCTTGAAAAAAGATCATCAGATTTTATAGCTAGGTAAGATTGAAAAACAATCACTAGTGTATGGATTAACAAGGCCTTTACTAATGAAAGTAAGGACTAATACCTTGTTTACAGGTCCTATGCATATGTAACGAGTGTTTTCATCTTCATAATGAATGTGCTCCATCACGGTGCGCAGAGCTTTTTCCCTCAATCTTTTCCCTGGCCAATGCATCAAAATAGGTTCTACAACCTTGTGAAGAGTTGCCCACATGATATCTTGTACTAGAGGGTGTGGGTAGTAAAGGTCTTCCTGCAGAAAATTTAGATAAGTAAAAGAAGATACAATCCAGAAAAAAGAACAGTATAAGTTGCAATCCACATGTCTTAGTGATGCAAATGTAGAAGCTACATTAGATTTTGCTTCAAGTTATTAGCCAATTTCATAGGTGTGGACTTGCAGCAAGAATGTGACTTCTTATTTGTTGTTTCTTTTCTTAGTTAGGTGTATTATAGCCCCAGTATAACTCCAGATTTTTTAATGCCTCAAAAGGATGATGGACAAAAGATTTCTCAATCACATTACCATCAATGTCTATCAGTCTGGTAGTACAAGCATTGTTATTGATACATTATTACAAGATTATATGCTTTGACTTCAAGCATTTTTCCAGATAACAATGGTGTGCAGGCCAATGTATGTGCACCTCAACTATTTCACTGAGAACCTTTTACCCCATCAGCAGGGGTTAACTCTGCCCACCATGGTTTGGACAGATGAGAACAAAACACCCATCTTTATTTATCTCTGCATGGGTTTGAATTCTAGTCTTGCATAGAGCACACCTTAGTTCAGAGATACTTGGATTTGAGTTATTGAAAAACTTTTGTTCCACTAATCCTCTTCATAAGTATATTTCTCAAAGAGCAGCCGGACATGGAGATGATTAAGATTCATGAAGTTTCAACTACAATAAACTTCAAAACATGGCATAATGTTTGGGAGTCACTTTAGAGGATACCTTGAAGAAAGCTTGGAACAAGGTTGCAACTTAGAAAATGAGATTTTGTTCAGCCAAATGCTAAATTTGACTATACTATGAAGAAACTCTATGACAAGTTAGAAAAATGCAACTTAGAGCTTGGTGAGTATAGGTTGCACCTAATTTTTCATGTTCTATGAAACCACCCAACCCTTGTTTCTTCTTGAAAATCACGATCCTCCTCAATTTGGCTCTTTGCTAACTCGACAAATTGCGTCACCAAGTCGAGAAAAAGTGCAAGAAGCCCAAGTTTGAAGTTTCCTTGCACCAAAAATAGGACTTCTCTCTTTCCAAGAATAAGACTTTTTGTTTATTATTTTCTTTTCAGAATAAGTTTCTTGTTTCTTTTGTTAACTTGAAAAATCACATCAATATGTATCTGCTGCTTATTATTGAAGATCTGCTTCAAAAGACTTTGAAGAAGCGAAGTATTGATTTGACCACATTAATTTCATCTGCACTTTTCTCAAAGTCAGTTACTTGCCAAAATGTGATATAAATTTCACTGAATAGCCAGAGATACTCTCCACGTAGGGGTCGTTTAGTGTGAACGATAACATCATATAGTCCTGGGATTAAATTATAGTGGCACTTAATGTGTTGTTTGGTTGGCAAGACTGGATAACTTATTCCGGTAATAATAATTAGTACCGGGATAAGTTATCCCTCCCCTTGGGTGGTATAGTAATCCCGGATAGCTTATCCCAGCATAAAATAGCTAAATGACAAAAATATCCTTTCAAACCCTTTATATACATCACTTTTCACATTCAATATTTACATTATTTTTAGTACCATGTATAATAACATTCACAACCTTCACCACTTCTTATTTTATGATAATTCTTCATATTTTTCTATTAAAAAATTACAGTATACAAATATAATTTTTATTTATGAATTTATTTGACTAAATCTTATGTTTATTTATATTTTGATTTCTCATAAAACAAATTATTTTAACAAAAGTTTTATTTTAAATACATACGGTACCATCACGGGAATGCACAAATAAAGATATTTAAGCTAAATAAGATGAAAGTTTTATTTTTAAGAATGAAGAAAACTAAATAAAGTGAAGGGTGTTTTTGTAAACAAACAACTTGTTTTCAAATTTATGCAATGCATGTTATTTTGAATACAACAAACCAAACAAACAATAAAAAATAATCCCAGCATAACTAATCCCATCATAACTAGTATTCGAACCAAACGACCCCTTAAAAATAGTAGATAGTAGGATCCTTGGCTAACATCTTATGTAATATGAATCAAATAACAAAAGGATTAACTCAATCTTATGTTATAAAGTTAGACCTACTGTCCCACTGTTTGATGTCACAAGGAGACATCCATAGTTACTTTCTGAATGAAAACATCGAGTAATGGTGTACGTGAAGATTAAAGTTGAAACAGCAAAAAACCCTACATGGTATAATCGGGTCCTAGTGTTGTCAATGATTGACTTGTCACATGTTATAAACTTGAAGCTAGGGGTAGCATAAGCCCTGAGCTTCACCTTGCTTAGGTGGAACTTTAGTTCGAACATTGAAGCGGTATGCACCTAGCTCATACACCATCTTGAAGAGGGAGATACTAAACAATCAATATAGTGAAAGTGATCCATTAGATATTAAGAGATGTGGTTAATGAGTATGTTAGTGTTTTCAAAAATCAAAAAATTAGTCTAGAGAACTAGTCACTATATATAGATTACAAACTTAAAATTACATCTTCACATCAAAATTAAAAATTTAAATTAATCTTCAACTTAGTTAACATGATTTAAGCTCTATATTTCGCTTAGTTAAAATGATTTTTATTTATATGTTATATAGTAGTTATTGTTGCTTTTCACTTTTAACAACACTACTGTTTATTCTATTTAGATTCTTAATGCTTATGAGATGATGATTGGTCTCATGATGCATATGTAACACTCTAAAAGTTCATGACTTGGTCTAGAAGTTCATGACTTGGTCTAGAGCCTCACGTGATTATCTACGACTCAAAACACTATTTCTAAGCCTAAAATAATGTATTTAAACTAATTAGGAAGTGTTAGAGTCAAAACGTCAAAGAACGTCCATGATGTCCGGTGAATTGTGAAATGTGCACTAGTGTGCCTTGGCATGTTTCATGGGGTTTTAAGAGTCGGAATTTAATGAAAATTGGAAGAAAGGTGTTAAACAAGTACTAGAGTGTGTTTAGGGTCGAAACGTCCGGGTACGACTCTCCAAGGACCACCCTAGTACTTGACCCAAAACTATCAAGTTGACAGTAGCCAAACAACGAGCCAATTGACGAGTCGTCGATGGATCGACGCTCCGTTGATGGTGGTCGTTGGCCAACACTTAGAATTCTCCAAAAATGCCCTAAAACCCAAGTCTCTGTCGCAAACAACGACTTGCCAGCACGGGCCGTCGATGGACCTACAGTCCGTAGGTCGAAGAGTCGTCGTTTGAGGGGTCACTGTTAAGTTTCCTAGTTAGTGACTTAATTAGTTAGTTACTTAGGTGGTTAATTAGGAGTTAGGGGAAGGTTAATTACGTTAGTTAAGTGAGTATAAAAAGACTAACCCGCATTAAACTAACCCAACACCCCACAATTCCCAAACTCACATCTCTCTAACATCTCTCTAGTCTCTCTCTTCCCCAAACATCAACCTCCATTGAAGAACACTAGAGCTCCAATTCAAGGACGAATTCACCAAGGTTTTCATCTCAAATTCGTGGCAAGATCATCACTAAGGTATGGTTTCTTTCACTCTTGGGATTCCTTTCCCCAAGAGGCCCTTCCAAAGATGATTTTCAACTTCTCCAAAATTAGGGTTTCAATCTAGACATGGGTTCTCTTTTCAAAACGGAATTGTTAATCAATTGTGATGGATTATAGTCTTTTACCATTGTTTAACTAAGTATTAATGGTCAATTATTGTTAATCAATCAAGATTGCCCCTCTGAACCCTTGTTCTTCCCTACACTCATTATGTCTTGTAATTCTATAGTAATTGTGAAAGATGATGACTATATGAATGTGTAGAATAGTAATTGCTATGTATTACTTCTTGAATTTACCTTGTTTATGCATTGGCTATGCAATTCTTGGTAATTGAAGTATGAAGACAATGAAAGGGCAATAAGGTATGAAGATTGATTCTTCTTAAATTCGATTATGAAGTATGATTTACTTAGATTGTAATGCTTCTATGTCTAATGTGTGGTTGTGATGTTGATAGCAAGTGTTTCTCATCCTTAACCCTAGACTATTGAATTGGCTATGAAGTATGCGAGTATGTTAAGATATGATCATTATATGATTGAAAGTAACTCCTCATGATTATGATAAAGTGTTGAGTGAAAGGTTTACTCACTTGTATGTGGTTTTCTAAAGTGAAAGGGTGGTTCTCACTTAGGAATACCTATGAGCTATTATGATGAATTGTTCACATAGGGGTCTAGAAGAGACTACTGTGATCTTGTATGAAGAGTATGATGACTACTAAAGGGAATAGATGTTTAGCACCGAAAGGGCATGTAAATGAGATGGAGGTCTCACGTTTAGTAAGTCTGGCCTCCCACATGGGTTTCTTCACGTTTAGTAAGTCCGGATTCCCAAGATATGTGTTGTCTCATGAGATGGAAACCTCCACGTTAGAAAGTCAAGGTTTCTAGTAACAATCTCCTTGACCCTTAACTATGTGCCCACATAGGACTATAGCTTAGTGGATCCACTTAGATAACTATGTAAGATTGGTTACACCTTAGGCAAGTGTTAACCCTCTCTTTTCGGTGTGGGAGGAGAACACCGAATTCCATGTAGCTCACATGGTCTCATGTCAGTTATTGCACTATCTTCCCTAATGTAATAAGGTAAATGAATAAGTCAAGTATGTGAGCTATTATTAGGTTTGTCTTAAAGGTTACTACATAGGGTGAGGGAGCGTATGAGACTTCTTTTACTCATTGCACATGTGGGATCCTAAGGGATGATTCTAGTAGTGAGTTGTATCATCAAGTTGGTTACATGTTATGTATGTTAAGCTTTATATGAACTTATGAATCAAGCATGTTATGCTAAAGTATGAGATTGTGTTGTGTGAATGTTGTAAGTGACTTAATGTGATGCTTAGCTTGGGATAGGGTTATGGGGTCCTATTCTTGGCATTGCACAAGTATTGCTTTAGGTTGCTTATGTGTTGGGTTAATATCATGTTGGTTGACTTATAATGTTCTATAGATGTATGTATATCTTGGGTTATTGAACATAATGCATGGTTTTGACTAAATTGTGTCTTTTCTCATGCATTAATGATTTTATGCATAGGAGCCATACTTAGTACATGTGTTTTGTACTAACCCATATTTCTTCCATTTTTCCCCAACAGTGTAGGTTCCGGCCATTGAAGAGCTTCTAGGCCACTTTGCAAGGATACTTGGACTTCTTCCTCCAAGTAGTTGGTAAGTCCTCCAAGTTCGCATATGGTGCCTTTGATCTACCCTAGTAGTATTGATATTGTCTAAAGACATTCGATTCTTCCTTATTCTTGAAGACATTGTTGTAAGCCCCATGCGGCAATATGTACTTGTGTAAGGGCTATGCCCAAATATTGTACTTCGTTTAGATGGTTTAATGTGAGACGGTATTATTAGACTAACTCCTTATATGTTGGTTATGTTAACTAAACGAGAAGCCTATGTAAGCTTCTTATGCGAGGAGTCTAAGTAAACTCCATATGTATATATCTAAAGTAAGCGAGAGGTCTATGTATACCTCAATATGTATAAAGTTTCAAATTTTTCCATATTTTTGACCTATGATGTGTAATGATGAATGCTAAGGGCTAGCCTAAGTCCTCTTCAAGGACGAAGACGCCGGTTACGACTAGGGGGTGCTCCCCGGTCGTGACAGCATACTAGTTAGATCTCTATTATAATGATTTTGTAACAGTAGGGATGTTTCTAAATCTACTCATGATTGTCCAAAAACAGAAGGCGAAAACAGTAAATAAACATAGAGAAATTACTGCTCCTACCAACCTTTGCACACTCATTGCGAGCTTTATCCCAATCTACTTCATGATACGGGACCGTAAAGAGCTCCTTTCTCAAAGATAAAACTGTTGGAGTGATAGGACCAACAAAGCGTTTACCATAAAGGTAGCACATAGGAAGATAAACCATCCGGCAATGGCACCACATTCTTCCTGAAAAAAAATGGATAAAACAAGAGTTTCCATTTCTTAGAGAAGACAAGAAGCATACATTTCTTGAGAAACAGAACCAGTAATGTATTGAAATGTCATGATACAGCCAATACCATAATATGACTATTTAGCATTATTGCTTCAAAGGCACCATTATGCTTCAATGGCACGAATAACCAATGTAATCAGAGGCAAAAAGAGCAAAAAGAGAAAAGGAAAAGAATCCAAGGTCCATTGGAGGTTTAAGCACAAAGCACAAATAAAGTTTAAGTTTCAATGAATAAAGGTGCAAATGGAGAAAACAAAATATGTATGTTTAGTCCAAGACAATAATTATAAGCATGAATAAAATATATGGTCAAAGAAATTGAAATTTTTTTACGATAAAGTGAAATTCAATTGCTAAGTATCGCCTCTTCAGGATTACGTTCATTAGAGTCTTGATGATAATATTGCAGTGCCCGCTAGGCAAAGCGAAGCGCTCAACATGTAATGCGCCTCGCTTCAGGGCTTAAGCACCCTTTGACTAAACTGCCAATAACTAACACAAAAGGAAGTGAGTAATGACACATTGACCTTACAAATTTTTTCCTCTGAAATATTAAATTTGCCAACATAAACAGTTTCTTTCATCCATTTGTCTTTTGAAGACATTGACAATGAGCGTATGCTTCTCCAGTTTACCCATTTCGCCATATTCACTGATAGATTGATTCTCTCACTATTCTATTACAGGTGATGATTTTCCAAAAGAAATAAATGGAAGAAGTTGAAAAGTAGCATAACAGATAAAGGTGAAACTAACCAGGATGGATTGGAAGAATATAGGGAAGAAGCCATATTTCAGGAGGGAGTGGGTTGTTCCCAGACCAGTCAAATACTCCAAGCACCTTAATATTGATTTAGAGGAAAATAAAGTTTATTAAAATTTCCAATTTATACTGATCTATTTAAAAGGCATTCTTTCAACCCAAAAAGATGAGGTCTAGAAGTTACTGAACTGCGAGCCACATTTTCCCCCATGACGTAATGGCCGTGGCACCACCATGATCTAGAACCCATTTACGGCCCTTTTCCATGGCCCCATCTCCATCATTAGCTCCTTCCCCAAGCAATCTCAGAGTAACATAGCTCAAAGCAGAACCAAACATGGTGCTGTGGCTCTCAATATGCAAACCCCACCCACCATCACTGTTCTGTAATTTAACATTGTTACAACAAAAGTTTTTTAGCACCAGGTGAATAGTGAAGGAAGAAGAGCCAATGAAATTAACAACAAATTAAATACACAAGCAGAGATGTGAGTATAATCAGAAAGGACTTGCCTGATGGTTATAAAGATATCGAATCATCTCCCGTTTATGTTCACTTGAGAATACTGCATTGAGTGCCCCCGTAATAGATAGAGCAATAATCTGTTAACGATGTAAAAGAAATCGAAAAATAATCATTAAAATAGAAGTTATGACCCAATTCTACAGCATAAAACATTAAAAGTATCTTTCAAAGTTAGGCAGCTAGTAGCAGCACTAGAAACATTTACCATGCCAGGCATTAGAAACATCGGGCCTCCATAATCTCCAGCCCAGTGACCGTCATGATTTTGTAGAGTGGAATAAAAACTTAGCGCTCTTCTCAGCGTGGTAGCTACACTATCTTCTGTAATAACTTCATTGTCATTAATTTTGACTTGTGGCAAGATACTAATTCCTTGGTTCTCCTTTGACAACTGATGCACAAAAACAAAAAAGAAGGGGGAATATGATGACGTTAACTGGATAATCAACATATACGCAAGAGCTAATGACACAGTTTTTCATGCATGTTTCCATCATGTAGTCATTCTCCATTCATGTGGTTTGTTGGGTATTATTGGTGTGAAAAGGAAATAAAGGTTTTAGTCCCGGCTCCTTTTCTTGTAATAGCAATTATTTTCAGAAAAGACACCTAATTTTCTGAATAGACACCTATTGTTGGCTATAACAGAAGCCTTGCCTCAGTATTTATACCATGAAATTCAAATTTTTCTTCCCCTCTTCTTTTGCATTGTTCTCAAAAATAAAAGTGACTAAGTATCAAATGTGATTAGCACCTCTCTTTTCCGTTCGCAGAGTTCTGTAATTTGAAGTGTCGTTATTACAGAACAGATTTTTTGGTTCTATCCTTGGAGGAAATAAGCTGAAACCTTTGGCAACATTGTGGCGATTAAATTTCTTATGGACAGTGTTATCTGTGGGCTCAGGATTAATTTAAGTTACTGTTTAATTACAGATTTTGCTAATTAAAAATGGTTAAGGATATAGGAAGCTAACAGTATTAACCCTCTAAAGTTATTGTGCTCCCACCATACACTATTAAGAGGATTCATCATAATAATTCATACATTAGCTCTCAACCTATTGCAACTTTTCTCCACTGTTTGAAAGAAAATGGAAAATTGGAAGCAAAAAGAAAACATTTTCTCTCAAGTTCTCTATCACTTAATTTTGATTGTTACAATGGTGTACAATTGAGGCATCGCGGGAACAGAATCAGAGAGTGCATGCTCCTCTACCCTTCTATAGTATCAATTATCAGACTAACAATGTTTACAATAACCCTGCCAAATGTTAAACATTATATGTTCAATATTGGAGAAAATGGATCCAGTAAAGGTAAACTGTTGCAGTTTGTGTTAAAGTTATTTTGAAATTGCCTTCTCTGTGTAATTTTCTAACAGCTAAATATTGTTTACTGTCAACCTATACTAAAATACTGTGACATGAAAACATAAAGGTAAAAAAAAAACAGATTTAGTGGTTAAAAACACATCTAAAGTATCCGATTTATGGAGTTGAACTGCCATGCATACAAATTTCCTATTTGAACTATCACCAACTATATATCAAAACCAATTATCAATCATTCATTTTTCCTACCTAAAATTTCACTAATGCATCTGCTAATTAACTTGAGGAGGAACTTGATTATTACCTGATAACGCATAAGGAGATCAGCACTGTGTTTTTGCTCCAAACGATGTTTGGTGAAGTGTTCACGAAACTTTTCGATCTGCGCCCGATCTTCTGGAGATCCAAAGTCTGGTTCAAACTCCCATACTTCCCTACCTACATGATTGTTCGTTGTCCGCAGCCATGGACTCCCTCCTTCTGCTACTTTCAACTTCCACATTCTTCAACAGATTCACTCCAATTACTACAAAAATGATAAATTATATCAGAAATTGTTAAAAACTTTGCATTTTGAACTACATTGAAATATAACAAATCAACGACTTACCAGCACCACAAACTACTGACAGATACTGCAAAATAAATAAAAAATCAGAACAATTGGTAGGTGAAATTAAAAAAAGATGCAAAAATAAGCCGATGCTGAAAATTTGGGGTAAAAAACAGATTTTAATTGAAAAAATTAAAGCAAATGAGTGTAAACTCTGGGGAAAATTTGATTGAAATGCAGAAATCAATGGAAAAATAGATCAAAACAAAGAACAAAAATGTACAAATTAAGAGAATGCATTGTAAAATTCGGACGATGAATACAAGAAAATGAAGGATGAATTAGAAGAAACACCTGTAGTAATTGTAATCAAGAGATGAGAGGTGAGAAAAATGGAGATTCGAGTTTTGAGTATGAAATATTAAATACTTTATATTAATGTGAGATTTTATTTGGGGAGAATCCAATAGTAGTAATAATAATTATTGAATACAGACGAAAAATGGAAACAAAAAATAGAGTGAGTGTGAGTGAAGCACGTGCAGTTGCAAATGACAAAAATAAAAGAAAAAATGATAAATATATTTTAAACTATAGTAAATTATATGCAAATTTTTTTATTATATTTTTGAAATATTGATTCTCTTATCATTCAAAAATTAGAGCAAATATATCTTTTATATTAATAAACATATATATGTCATAATCTTATCTATTAATTTAACGAATAAAATTATATTACGTATTTTCATTTAATCTTTTCTTAAAGTAAAAGGTATATATACTCAATTTTATATGACCGACAATGGCACTAACATATTGAAAATATGATAAAAAGTATCTACTTATCATTTATGATTTCAGAGATATAATTTATATTTTTGGCCCAAAAATCAATGGAGGAAAAAAATGAACATAGTAAGTAGAGTGTACGTGGCATATAAAATTGATTGTTAAAAAACGGACGGCAGCCCACCAGCATGTTAAACACCACGTTTCCATATATATTCAAATATTGGAAAAGGGTCCCTATCTGGTTTTGGTAATAATTACTAGATACTGTTGCCCGTGCTTGCACGGATTTAATATCTGTTATTTTTATCTTAATTTGTATGATAGAAATAAAATATAATGAGTTATTTTAATGTAATATAATTTTTAAATATTTAAATTGTTAATAACGTAATTTTTATATTTTCCATAATTATTAATATTTAATATATATTATTTTATTTGTCTCAATATATATAGCATAGAAAAAATTTTAAGAGTCAAACAAATATTATTAATTGTTAAGATTTACAAGATATTTTACACAGTTTTCAAATTAAATAATTTCACATTAAATAATACATATTAGAGTACTATTTTTGTCCCATGTCAGTGATATTGATAGATTAATTTAAAATCAATCAAATTTTGTATGTGTTTTTTTTATAAATATTTTAAGTTGTGAATTATCATTATAATATTTTAGACACAATTTTTAACGATACATTAATTTCAAGAATCAACTGGATTTTTTTATCTATTTTTATTTTTGAAATATTTAATGTTGTCAATTATCATCATTTGTAATATTTTTTAAGTCATTTGTAAATGACATATGTAGCTTCCTTTGTCCTATTTTATATAGTAAATAAAATTTAGGAAATCAATTCAATTTTTAATATATTTTTTAAATATTTTAAATTATTAATTATTATGGTTTATAGTATTACAAAATTAAATAAAAAATCTATAAAACTTGTTGTCAGCTTGAAAAATGACCATGATAATTCGAAGCCTACAACAAACGGATGAATATCCTCTCCATTACTTATTCTTTCATTCTCCAAGTACACACTCCGATGAAAGTCACGTGTCATAATTAAAAATTAAAGGTGAAAATTTATTTATTATTTTAAATCTCCATTTTTAGTTTTTAATTATGATACATGGCTTTTATCCAAGTGTAAAGTCTTTGCAGCGTTAATGCTTTTTGCTGGTTGGTTTCATTATCATAAAGAGGCGCCAAAATTGGCTTGATTTCACGATGTAGAATCTATGCTGAATCACCATTTGGCAGGGCTACTAGGACTTGAGTCTCTCTTGGCGGAGCATCAAGTACATGTCTCTTTACCGATTAACTAATTTCTAAATGCTGGAGTAAATTCTAAAGAAATATCAAGTTAAATCCACAACAAGCAATAGAATTGACATAAAAAAGTAAGAGAGAGGATCCCACTATGACTTATTAATAGTGTTGGTTATCCTACCATGAAGGGTCAAACTGTCCGAGCAATATAATAATTTAAAAATGCAAGTCACAACACATTATTCTAAACCAGTAGAATTGCTCCAATTCTATCAAATTACTGTAGTGTCCACAAAATGCCCAAGCAGGCATGTTGACCTGCTGTCTGCTTGGGCATAAACTTCCTTTTATTATATAGTAATAAATAGTTAAATGTCCTTCGGCCTCAGTCCTTTTGATATAAAGATTAATAATATAGGTAGTGAATATATAGGAATTAGTAATATAGAGTTTACTTTTATCAAGTGTTTGTTTTATTGTTTCTCACCTTATGTTATATTTGAATTAAAAGTTCTTTTCAATTATACTCTTTAATTATTATGTAATTAGGTTAAAGTAAATAATTGCCGACAATATTATTTTTTATGATTTTCTAGGTAGCCATGAGAAGAACACTTTTGTTGTTATATTTGCCTTTTTTCTACTTAAATTAGTTGAAAATAAATAATTATCATCTTAATAAATTGATCACTTACAAAATATCAATTTTAAATTTTTTTAAAAAAGAAGATAAACTAGCAACTTTTAAAATTGAAAAGATGATAAATAATAGTAAAATTGAACAAACGATCTACATTACACATAAATTGTAAGTTACGTTGTATTTTTGAAACATATGCAATTTATAAATTGTTCAAAATACAAATAATTAGAAAACCAAACATGTGTGTGCGCGCGGGCGGGCGTGAGCGGGTGGGTGGTGATATACTTCCCTTTTGAATTAGTTAATATTAAACAACTCACATTTCAAATATCGTATCAATTTGTATTGAATTTATTTAGTAACAAATAAGTCTCACTAAATAATTTGTAAGCTAATTTATTTAGGCAAATTTACTAGTATAAATATAAAAAATAAAATCAAAAAAATAAACAAAATGATGATAATGATTTGAGGATATCTTTGTTTGTACATAGACTTATCCCATTGTATTATATCATACTAATACCTACTATAATACCACGTAGGAGGGTATAACTAATCTACATAGGCTTAAATTCCTACCAAACATAATATTAAATAAATGTCATACTAATACATGAATAATTTATTTTAACGAGGCCTACTAAATGACCCATAAATGTATTTTGAATTCTTAATTATACACTTCAATATTATAGGGGTTTTATCATTCCTGCATTCTTTAAAATTAAAATTACTGCCTCTCTAAATGCTTAACTAGTAAAGTTGGTGTATTTCATTTTCTTTAAGAGAACGAGCATCAAAAGCTATTATTAAATTTTTATTTTTGATTATTTTATTTTTCTTATTTCTCTGTAGCAATATTAATCAAAATTCTTTATCATTCACCATTTTCAAGTTGTCGTTTGTCATCACCATCCTCACCGAATTCACCATTGTTAATTCCAAATAAATTTCAAGCTCAGGTAAAATTCTTGCAAAATCAATTAACCTAAATCAACTGTAGATAAATTTAGAGATATTTATATCACCTTAAAAGACTTAAAGAAAAATAAATTTGAGCTTAATTACTTCAAATCCAATTGAATCCATAAACTTTTTTTTTACTTGTAAATCCTTTAATTATCAATCTTAATCAATCAACTACTTCTCAGAAATTATCGCTATCATTCTTCAATAGTTGGTGAATCGATTTTTTTTAAAATTGTCGTTGTCGTTGTAGATGATGATGCATAAGACCTTATGGGCTCCTCCTCCTCCTCTACCTTTAGATGATTGCTCACTGTGGTAACATCCATTAATCACGATACACTGCCCTGTTCGTCCTCTTTTTCCCCTCTTTTTCTTCACTTTTTTTTAGTTTGTTTTTTAGGGTTTTTGAAAAGCAAAGCTTGAATATCTCTGAACGAGCTTTGCAATCGCTTTTCACCTTTCCTCTTCAAAAATCCATTTTTGATGAATTTATGGTGTTTTAGTAATGGTGAAAAGAGTGAAAGTATTTAGGGTGTTTTAAGGGACGGGTGATAATATAATATAGAAAAAAAATGGCAAAGAAGTATAGAAATTGAAGAAAAAAAATTGATGAATTTTTCACATGTCAAATGTATGACATTCACAGGCAAACATAGATTTCGGTACGACTTTTTAAAGGTATAGTTATTATATTTTTAAACAGTTCAGACGAGGTGATAGGACTCCCGTGAAGTTTAAATATATAGTTGAAAATTCAGATATATTTTATGACGACTTTTGGCTATTTTCCCTACTTTCTACCTTCAATTTTTACATGTTTATTAATTGTATTGAAAATAAAGTATGATTGATATGAAGATAAATAAATATTTTTAATTAATTAATTTCTTATTTATTTTTTAGTGTTTGATAAGTAAGTATTTATATATAATTTAGTTTTAAAAAAAGAGATAATCATTCTAGTATTGTTCATGAAGTTACTTTATATAATTTAAGCAAGTTTTTTTTATAGCTGCCTAAATTAGCTAAAAGGAGGAACTTAGGGGCTCGAGATGACTATCAAGGGGTCATAGACCTCTCCCGACCTTCAAATATTCAAACTCAAAAACCAAATGATAGACCTCGATGAGATGAATCCAACACTATAAAGAATAGGGTTAAACACTGTTTTCAAAAACGTTTTTGAGGTGAGTTTCAAGGCGAATCTCGAGGTGGGGCATACCAAAAACGCTCTGGGACGTAATTTAAAGACATAGATTCATAAAAAGTAAGTTCTAAAATTTGTGGTGTAAGCCTCGAGTATAAAAACGTAAGTCTTGAGCGTAAAAACGTAGGCCGGAGCATTTTTAATCTATTTTTGTGAACCTTTTTTGCTTTACATCATATTTTTTTATATTATTATTGTAATGATATTTCTCAAATAGTAATTATAATATTTTTTTTCTTCATTATTGATTATTAATACTTATCTCAAATATAAATCATAATATAATTTATATATATTATAGGTTATTTATAAAAACTTATTTGTAAAATTATTGAAATTTTTACTTTTGCTTATTTTATTAGTAATAAAACTATAATACACGAGACTATACCCGTAGATTCATGAGACTTACACACCGTGTCTCGGGGCTTATGCCTCGCCCATACTGTATAAAACGTCTCGCCTCACGCCCACACCGTTTAAAACACTGGGGTTAAAATTGCATCCACAACTCGAAAGATTCTCAAACTACAGAGATGCAATTATTGTAGCGAAATTCCAAGATAAAAGTCATCCATTTTTTTTAAAAAAAATTCTCAATCAAACTCTATTTGTGCTTCTTGATGTCTCATGAGATGATAGATCATGACTAAATCCATCTCTCAACAAACTTTTCAAAGAATTTATCTTGTCATTTGAAAGAAAACAATTGAAAGAGTTTGACAAATTTTGTTTTGTATATTATTGTATATAATTATACTAGATAATTGAAGGCCCATTCATGGGCCCAATATAATTAATTAATTTTTTTAATTTTAAGTTAAAAATAATTATCCATATTAATATCTTATTTTATTATAGTTTCTAAATTTTTCTACTATTTAAAAAAATTACAAAAATTTCCTCTCAGATACATTCCTATCCTCTGTCAGACACATCGGTATCTCCTCTCGGATATATTCCTATCCTCTCTTGAATACATCTTTATCCCATCTTGAATACATTCATATTCTCTCTTGGATACATTTCTCCCTTCTCGGATACATTCATATTCTCTCTCGAATACACCTCTCCCCTCTCGGATTCATCCGTGACCTATGTGTCTGCAAGTTTCCTCAATAGCAATGTATCACGATCGATGTATCAACATGTTTGCTGATTGATCTAAAATTATTTAATTCTAAGAAAATTTTGTAATTTGAAAAAAGTAGCGATATAATGTAATTAACTCTTTACACTATGAAAATTTATAAAAATTTTACTTTAATTTATGTGACATATTTTTCTTTGTTGTCGGTTTCAAAAGAATGATATATAATATATTTAAATAATATTTTGACTTTAAAATATTCATTTCATTCTTAGTAAGATGATTTAATCATATGAACATCTATGATTTGTTTTAGACCACGAGTTTTAAAAGTGTTTTTTGCTTTTAAAAAAATCTTCATGTTAAGTTAAATTAAAATTATATAAACCGAAAGGGAGTGAGTACAAACTTTAGATCAATTTTATATTTATAAAATTTAAGTTTTTGTAACTATTTTGTCTTTTAACAAAATTTAAAATGAAAATAATTCACAATTATTTTTATAGTATTTTTTTTATCAATATTCTATCGATAATAATAAAAAAGTTTAATATAAATAGGTAATAAAGTATTTTAATTTTGAAATTGAAGTGTTGATATCAATTGAGAACACATTTATTTTTAAGTTGTAAAGCATTCATAATCTAATATTTAATGTGCTCCTTACTCTCAATGAATGACACTAATTTATAATAATTCAAGATTGCAAGAAGTAGAGATCAAGACTAAATTGTGGAAGTTTCATATGTATATGATATATAATTCTATGCCAAATTAAGTTTTGTTTCCATATATTTATACAATTTCAAAATTTATCTTGTTAATTAGTTTTGTGTTTTATTAAATTATAATTATGCACTCATTATTTTGTCATTTTTTTTTATTCTTACATTATCAACTCTATTTTTTATCTCTTTAGAATTGTGATTTTTTTTATTTTCTTATTTAAGTCACAATTTTTAAAGATAAAATAAATATCATTTTGGAGATTAAATAAATATTATTTTGGAGATAAAATAAGAAAAAAGATTTACTAACCTACAACCACGAAGATCCACTTTGAAACCCAGCGATGAAGAAAACTTTGAAACTCTTAGCCGCGAAATGAGGGAAAAGGAGTAAAATCATTTCTGGAAAATAATGAAATGAGGGGAGAAAAGAGTAATAAATATTTAGGGATTTAGTCTATGTGGCAGTGGAACCTTATTGGCGTGCAATGTGGAATTCACATGGCATTTAACAACTTCCGTTAATAAGAAGGGCACTTTTGACCCAATAATTTGACGGAAAGGATAGTTTTGAGCCGAAATATAGTTTAAGAGTATATATGAGCTATTTCAGATAGTTTAAGGGTATGTTTTACCCTTTTCCTTTTAGTCTATGTGGCGGTGGAACCCTATTGGCGTGCAATGTGGCATTCACATTACATTTAACAACTTCCATTAATAAGAATTGCACTTTTGACCAATAGTTTGACGGGAAGGAGAGTTTTGAACCGAAATATAATTTAAGGATAAATATAAACTATTTCGGATAGTTTAAGGATATTTTTTACCCTTTTCTATTAAAACTATATGAATACTTATGTTTTAAAATATTGTATATAATTTAAAAGAAAATTACATCATGGAAGATGGTAGGTTATACTGAATATGTTGTGGTAGCAATAAACATATATGAACTATTTAAATTGTATAAATATTTTTTACATTATTATAATCAAACAAATACAAATTAATTTTTTAAAATTAAATAAAATGATTATGTGGAGTCACACATGAAACAAAACTTTTTGTGACTCTTGAAAAAGATTATTGGATTCTTCTAGAAAATTATTTTGACCACTAATTATGCAATTATAAAGTTATAACTTTACCCATAAATAATGTTTAAAATTATGATATTGCCATTGGTCGTCCTAATCATGACTTTTTTATATAAATAGAAATAGAAATATGAGTGTACATATATATCTTTTATATATTGATGTATGGTACTGTATATCAAGTTCTTAAACATTTTGGTATAAAAGAAATATATATATATTTTGTATATTATTGTATACTGACTATATTTTTTATATACTGAATTGTATAGTTATGCTAATTTGCAAATTGGTCAATTGTATTTTTGAGGACCCATAGCCGGCCAAGAAGGTGGAGCTTTTTCGAGCTGAATTTAGATTTAGATGGGCTTCAATCTGTGTCTCGAATACCTGGTGAAAAATAAAAAAAATTAAAAATTAGCCGACTAATAAAATTCAAAAAAATTTAGAACACTCAAATGGGGCATTCCGAGAATTGAACTTAGGACCTGTTGAACACCGGGTGAAAAATCAAAAAATAAATAAAATTAGCCGGCAATGAAATTCAAAAAAAATAAAACACTCAAATGGGGCATTCCGAGAATTGAACTCGGGACCTCTCGCACCCTAAGCGAGAATCATACCACTAGACCAAATGCCCTTTTGATTTTCATTTTCGTGTATTATTATAAATAAAACAAAAGTAAAACTCTGAAGCAAATATATATTATATGTTCCCCTCAATTTTAGATAATGGTCCGTTATATTTGAGGATAGGTTCGAAATAGTTATTTAATTATGCATAAAATAATTTTAATCTTTAAAAGTTACCATTTTAATTGTCTCCCGCAAAAATATTTATCGAACTATGTCATTTAGATTTGATGAGAACTAGCATAAACTGACATTTAAATTTACAATTGTTAAGAGTTTAATTTTATTGTGATTCTTGATTTATTTCTAGAGTCTAGTTTTTTTAGTGTTATTTTGTATTTTTTTAAAAAAAAATTGTAAGTTTTTAATGTTGCATATCATAGGTTTTGGAGTAACTCTCTTGATTATTTTAATGATTAATCTTTTTTTTTGGTTTGTTTTTCACTATAATTCCATCAAATCTAACAAACATAAATTGTTATACATTTAGTGAAAAGTAAAAACACGTATGTGTTTCCTTAATTATTTATTTAACATATATGAGTAATTATTGTTAGAATAATGATATGAAATGGGCTTAATTAAAAAAATGAGAATTTATATAGTTAAATTTCAACTTGTTTGGAATTAAGACGTATATTTATAATTAAGGAAGGTATATACAAATTACAATCTTGAGGGTTTCTTACAAATTATCATTTACATTTTCCAAAATATAAATATTTTTATATACTATAGTATTACCTGATATTATTAATTTATTTTTTTTACGTCGTTTTGATGTATAAAAATTAAACTCTTTCTATAATTGTTGGTTTTTCGTGTCCAAAGTACGTATTATAGCAGCCAACTTGCTTGAAAAGATAGGAGGTTAATTCAACTAGTGAATATATACTACGTCTTGTTCAATCTAGTCATCTAGGCGTTCTATTTTTATTTCTTTTGAACGTAATTATTGTTACTAATATAACATTTGAATTATAATTTACTTAAATAAAGTGGGTTAATATGTATTGTCAACTTAACTTTCAATGGTTTTAAAAAAACTGTTGAATTGTGTGGGATATATTAAAAAGAGCTAAATAATAGGCAAAAACAGTATAGAGAGTAATAAAAATAATTACTTGGAAAAAAGCTCAAATATGCCATTGAACTTTCAGAAAAGGCTCATTTAATCCATCAGTTAAAAGTTGGTTCATTTATGTCATTACCGTTAAAGAAAAGACTCATTCATGCCATTATTTTTAAACAGTGGTTTTGCAAAACCATTTTTGACACGTGACCAATTATAATTCGGCTACGTCATCAATTTTTTTATTAAAATAAATAAAAAAAAATTAATTTAATTTTTATTCAGAATTTTAATTTTTTTATTAAAAAAATTGATGACGTGACCGATTGTAATTCGGCCACGTCATCAATTTATTTAATAAAAAGAATAAAAAAAAGATTAATTCAAATTCTTTTTAGAATTATGATTTTTTAATTAGAAAGTTTGATGACGTGACCGAATTACAATTGATCATGTGTCAAAAATGATTTTGCAAAATTACTGTTAAAAGATAATGGCATGAATGAACCTTTTCTTGAACGATAATGGCATAGATGAGCCAAACTTTTAACGAATGACATAAATGAGCCTTTTCTGAAAGTTCGATGATATATTTGAGCCTTTTCCCTAATTAATTTGGACACAAAGGTGTATTTGTTTAGAATTTATTTGGGAGTTGATAGAATAGAAAGACTCAGGAGAGTGAATTATGGTGAAATGATTAAAACTTCTTTATTTTTAATTAAAATTTTTGATTTTGAAATCGTTGTTTTCAAAAATTGATCTTTACAAACAATATTTTTGTGTAATTTAAATTAAGAATAGGATGAATATGACGGAGAGGAGACAATGAAAAATATTATAACCAATAGAATATGAAAAAAAAAAGTTTCCTGCACCAAACACCCAAATCATTAATCTACATATTTACTTCTTCTTTTATTCATTTTTCCAAACAGAGCCAAGTAATAAGTAGTATTTTATATGTACACTATTGTTTGATTACATATCCTTTGATATGATAAATTATGTTGACTTGTTTCTTCTTTTTGTCCTTTTCCTTTATTTTCGACGAGATAGATATAGGGATGATGAACATACCAAACATTTTTTTAAAATATATGTTACAATGTTGTTCACACATTTGAAAAGTCAAGTATAAATAATAAAAGATACAAAGTATTGAAATATTTTTGGATTTAACATAAATTATTAATTTAATATTTAAATTTTTGATAATTTTAAAATAACTATCTATTTGACTAATTCAACTTAAATACTCCTTTGATCTGTTACAATATTCACATAACAAGTAGTGGTCTCAAACTCTTGTAAGAGCGTGAAATTTTTAATAAAATACAGAGAGAAGTGTTGAAAACACTCTTAAATTTGGTGAGAATTAGAGGTGTACTTTACTCATGTGGCAAGATCATGGGTTTATTTAAGTTTATTTAGTAAAGTAGATGAGTGTTTTTAACACAGTCAATAGTTCAGAAAAGAAACTAGTAATTCACACCACGTTTAGGGTATTTTGAATACTTTTGATAAATAACTCACCTCAAAAAAAAAAACTTGAAATATAAAGCAATCTTATAAATATCTTATAAAAAAAAAAGTTACTCTAATAGTAAACACCACTCACTTTCGATCTTTTGAAATTACAAATTTAAATCACCAAAAAAGCGACTAAATTTCTCTTTATCCATATCTAAAACCATTCTTCACTAATAAAACAGCCCCACCAAATTATTTTTAAATGATTCAGATTAATTGTTAATCTAAAACTATAATTAAACCCCAATAACATATCATTTAGAACACGTAAACGTGTATTAGGTAGATTGTTACATTTCGTATCAATTTATTTAATTGATTAACTTAACCTTTTCCCAATTCATCAATCATGTGTTTAGGAGTGGTAAATAAGCTGATCGATTTGGATATGAACATTGATTAAAAAAAAAGAGTTAATCAAACAAATGAAATAGTTAAACTCCCATATTTCATACGGAATTTTTTTTGGGTTAATTAACAAATAATATGAATATTCACATTATCAATGACTTAAAGAAAAATGTGCTTAAACTCTCGGGAAAACTAAAAAATAAATAAAAATAAAAATGAAAATGCATAAATACCCTCCAACCTATGTCACATTTATACTGTACTAAGATTCTATTACCCTTGAACTTATTCTATAAATAATTAATACCCCTTTTCGACTTACGTGATACTATCTTCTGGCCCAGCGTGGGTTGACAATTTTTCAAGCTATCTGATTGAAAAAATTGATAATTAATTAAAAATTAAAAATTATCACGTAATTAATTGACAATTACGTGACAATTTTTTCAAACTATCTCAAAAAAAAAAAAAAGATCATTAAAAATAACAAATAAATGAATATTGATAATATGGATATTCATCTGAATATCCATTTTTAGCGCATAATATACATAATTTGATTATTTTTTACAAAGTCGATTATCCAATTCATGCTTAACGAATATAATTACTTTTTCTATAAAAATAATAATCAGTTTGTCAGCCCTAATCATGCTCTGGAAGTAGATATATAGCTTTGGTGTCAATATTTTTAATTTAATCTACATTTAAGTCAATTTTTCTTCTCTTATTTTCATTTTTTTTAGAACAATATCCCTAATGATTATTTTTGACTAAAGATTCATATTTCGTTTTCTAATAAAAACGTGATACTGAACCTAGTCTATCATTTAATGGATAAATTAAAATACAAGGCCACAAATTAAACACGTAAAGAGAAGTCAAAACAAAGATATATATTGGGATTCATTTGACTTTAAATATTGCATTATATAAATAGCTTCACATTTGACCACCTAGGATGTGGTGTTGCACCGGATATGAAATTACTCCTCTTTTTATTAGAGATTTTAAATTTAAGTGTTATATATAAAAAATTATTAATAAGGAGCGTTTTCCTTCTGAATTAGGCTCTACGCGAAGCGCATTTAAATTATTGCAACTTCAATATAGATATAAAAAGTGTTGATAGTTAACTTGTTGTATATTTCAACTCCACAATAAGAGATCTCCGTTTACTCAACAAATTGTGAAGATTTTATCTCTTACTTTGAAATTAAAGTTCAAATAGTTAATTATCAACGACATTAATTAAATAACTAAATTATACGTGTATGCGGAGTATAATTTAGTTAAGAAGTACAACTATTTTTTAAAAAAAATTCATTAATTTTTTTAATCATATTTTTTATTATAAAAGAGTGAGTTAACTTTGTTGTATCAACATGTATGCCTGGTATTATTTTTTATTTTTAAGTGATATTTTATCATTTCATGATTGATTGTTAGTATTTTTGTGCTTGGTATTATTTTTCATTTTTAGGTGATATTTTGTCATTTCATGATTAGTATATAATATTATTTGTTGTTTATTTCACATGCATAATATTAGGATATCTACAAAATAATTTATGCACAATACATTATACATGGTTCTATTCTTTCATATTATTTGTTATAATTTTTTTACACTCTTTAAAAGTACATAAACAAAAATAATACTTCTACAAATTTACTATTAATTTTTTTAATACTTTCTTCTTTATTTTTACTTATCATACTTGAATTTGACACATTTATTAAGAAATAATAATTGACATGACTATTAGTTACCACACTGTTTCTAATAATTGGTGTTTATTATTAAGTCTTGAAAATTTGAGGAATAAGTAATTAATTTTAACTATAAAACATGAAAAAGACTATCTTTTCTTCATATTAACTATTGAAATTTGAAGCCTTCATGAAAGATCGAGCATTCATCAAGTTGTTCGCCTGAACTCAAAATTATAAAACTATAACAAAAATCCTATTGTAATCAATTGAATTATAATTTTTAAGTTTTTGTACAATAAACTATCCTAACAAGTAACAACCACTATTAGGTGAAGGAATTTATGGAGTTTGAGAAGTAATTGATGGCTTAACAATTCCTCTCTATTTCAAAATAAAATCGAGGTAAGCACATTTATTAGGAAGAAAAGTTTAGGGCATAAATTGAACATCACTTTTTTTTTATTCTTTTAGTTTATTCTCAAACTATTCTTGAAAATATAAATTATTCAAAGTAAAATCATAAATATGAAAAAAGGTCTAACAATTCGCTTATTTTAAAATGGAGAGAATATTATTTAGTTTTAATTTTATGATTGGTCACTCAACTAACTTTTATATTATTGCATAAAGAACCCAACTTAATATCCATCTTTTTCTTCTTGGCACAATCCATATAGTTTGATGAAAGTGCTATAAATAGACGGCCAAATTAGGAAAAGTTCTACTTGGGGAATATGTTACTAACATTTTAAAACTACAATCTAGTTTATATTATTGAACTAAAGATTCATTTATTTGTTGTGAGGTATAAGGTATAATAGTTTCAGAATTAAATGAATGAATATTTTATCTCATGTGTGATTGGAGGTATTAGGTAGTCATTAAATTAGATATTTCATAGTTTTTGTAATAGTAATAAGATAAGTCATCACGTATATATAATGGAATAACTATCTCAAAATAACTTTTCTTGAAATTAATTATTATCCTAGAATAACTTATTCCTTAACTAAACGACTCCTAAAAGTGCGACTTAATTACTCCAACGGGATTTTTTTTTTCTTTTTAAGATGGTTCCTTTGAATGAAAAAGTTGAACTTAATTATTATACTATTGTAGTTCTAAAGTTATCCTTCAGATAAAGCCATTTTGTTGGTTGAGAGATTCTTTTCTTATTTAAAAAGATAATTAAGGGGGTATTTCTTTTTTCCTACACTATACTAAAGGGATAAATTAAATTTATTCAACACCAATAATATCATTCTCAATGTATTCTCATAAATGTTTCAGAGAGAAAAAAGTAGCCCCTCATCAGCTCACAAGAAATGTAACCAAAGTAAGGTTGCAAGAAAAATAATGAAAACAAAATAACAAGATAGACGAAGAAAATGAAGCAATAAGTAGTAGTAAAAATGAAGGATACGATACTACATAGATACTAAATAATATTAACTGTTAGAAGAAAAATAATTGAGAAATTTATTAAAAGCTTTAAGGCGTGAAAGATCAATTGAATCCGCTATATCTGGAAATGTTTCATATTTATAGAAATGAAGAGATGACTTTTCATAATAATCGTGTTTCATATTTATAGAAATGAAGAGATGACTTTTTATAATAATCTCATGAAAGAAGATGATCATTTATAATAGTAACGTTGTATTAGATATATATAAGTAGACTTACTCTACTAAATAGACTAAATGAGCTAGGCCTTAAAAAGACTGACTTCTCCCACCAATGTGGGAACTTTTCCTTTATATTACAACTATCCTAACACTAATAAATAAGGAGAAGATGAAACGAGGAGACTAGCCTCCTATTTCTTTCACATAAAAGTACAACACTCAACTACATACTAACCTTCTACCATAATTCTAGGTTTTCATAACTTCGATCCTATTTAGGGTTAGGTCCTCAATAAGCTGAAAATGTGTCATATCCCTTGTCTAATCACCTCCTCTAGTTCTTATTTGATAACCTCTCACACGTCTTTAGTGATGCATCCGCACATCTCCTTTGCCGTGCCCAAACCATCTAAACTTTCTTCTCTCATCTTGTCCGCCAAAGAAGGCATTCCTACATTGTACTTTATATATATTTCTAATCTTATGTCCCCTAGTGTGCGCACACATCCATTGAATCGAGCGTCCTCATATTTGCTGCCTTTATCTTATGAACATGTGCATTCCAACACTCTGCGCATACAACAATATATGTCATACCACCACTCTATTCCCGCTCCAATATGATGTGCCACATCATGATTAATAATATACTCATCGTAATTTCTTCGATTATAAGCCTAAGATACTTTAAGCGATCGATCTTCACTTCTACCTCCATTTCATATATCACATCATTGAATTTGGGTTCGGAGTACTCTGTTTTTGTCCTACTTAATGTAAAATATTTAGATACTATAGGGTTTATCTCCAAACTTTCACCTTATTGTTAACTCCACCGTGCATCTTGTCGATCAATAACTCTATGTTATCAACAAACAACATACACCATGACACAATCTTATAAACATCCGTGTCAATTCGTCCATCACAAAGACAAGTTAAAAGAGCTAAGGACTTGATCCTTGTACAACCCCATCATAACAACGAAGTATTTTGATCAATCACTCCCACTATATATTCTTATTAGAATCTTATACCTTCTTCATATATATATATATATATATATATATATATATATATATATATATATATATATATATATATATTTAATTATCCTAATATAAACCACAAAAGTACACAATAGTCTTCGAACATTTTCATAAAACCTCCTTATAAGAAGGAACTTTATACGTCTTTTTTCTAACTTCTTGTATAATGAAAGAAAAGATGTAACAACAGTATTTTCACTCATTCTATGAGATATCAAGTAATTAATAACTTGGTTAGCGTGTACTAAAAGTCTTATCAAGTCATTATCAAACAACATTTGTGTAGTATTATACAATGATAAACTTTTAATTCAAGGGTCCCATTAAAATGTCAAGTAGATGCACCCAACTCTTACAGGTCCACATGTATCAAACCTCATTTATTTCTTTGAGCTGTCACTTAAAAAGAGAGAAAAAAGAACATTTTTTTCATAACATAACATTAATATCCAAAATACAAAAACCTCCCCTAAAAATACAGATTTTGTAATAAATAATTAGTAAAAAAATGTTATATATGCTGGAAATTACAAGCCAAAATGTATGGCAAAATTTTAAAAATATGATGATGTCAAAACACAGATACAAAAATCAAAACCTATTTAATTATATTTCACCCAAAAATGCTTATAATAAAATAGTCAATAATTTCAAATACAAAAGATCAAAATAGTAAAAAAGAAAAATAAAGAACCTCCACTTGTGAGAAACACCCTAGCTGATATTTTGACTTTTCTCCTTGTGTCCTAGCTGATATTGGAAATTCCATTTCTGCCCTTTCAATCTCGCCATTGAAGAATTTCAAAGCTCAAATGGAGTGATTAATTAAGTATATATATCTATCAAACATCAAATAAGTTATTGAAAAGATCAAAAGATGGAGTACCGGGAGATAAAAATAATCGCGGAGAAATGAAATTATTATTCGAAGGGCTAGGTAAGAAATTTGGTAATTCAAAATAATTCTTGTTGTTGTTGTTGTTGTTGTTGTTATGTAACACGGGACTTAAGTCGTAAAAAAACCCTAATGGATTTGGATCATTTGATGGTGGTGAAAAAAAATTTGGTGGTATAGGTTGAAGTGAAGATGGATTTGGTGATAATATTCCAGGAAAAAATCCACTACGTTCAATTTCTGTACCTATTTCTATACCTTCATGTACCATATTATTGTAATTTTCGATATTTTCATAATTTTTTTGTAATTTTTTCCCTTCTTGTACCCTTGTTTTCTCTATCGACGCAAACCTAGCTGCTGGAGATACCGCTCCGGTATTCATATTTTCTTGATAAAATGATGACGTGGCATTTTCCGAGGTAGAACACGTGGCGGAATGATGATTTGGCCCGGTTAGTCTTTGTACTAACGTCATGAACTCGCTAGGGTTTGCATGGATTACCTTGGGAGACACGGTATATATTATAACCGGTGGTCGCGGTGGAGCTAGTGGTTGTTGATGGTGGTGTTGTGATGGTGCTACTGGTGGTTTTCTGATTTTATGAGAATCTTTACGTACTTTAAGTGGGGCCGGACGTGGTCCTTGGAGCTCTCGTTTTGGTGATTTTCCGGCGGTGTTTTCCGGTGGATCCATTTGAGAGTCAAAAGAATAAGGGGGGAATGCAAATTTTGTTGATGTTGAAAAGGAGGGAAAAGGCATTTTATAAATGACAAATTTCAGAAAATATAAAGAGGTGTTAACAAGAATATTTAAAGAGGGAGCAAGTCAATGGTGTATTAAAGTTGATATAATATAATACAAAGAGAAAAAAAATAATAATTTATTTGTTATAAGTTGTATATAATTGGTTAGTTGTTTTTTGTTTAAAAAAAATGGTACGTAGGAGTTTTAGGGTTTAAATTAATTATGTTGTCCGGCGGTTTATGTTATGTTATGTATTCATGTAAGACAATAGTTTTTTTTTTTATTCATTCAGTGTCCGGTATTATATTGGAGCCTGATTAAATTTTGATTTGCATATAAAAGTCTCATATTGAAGGTAAAACAGTAATCCCTAACGAATACGACTCTGTATTCAAAGAAACCCAAACAAAAAACATTTATTTAGAAATGAAAGAATACTTATCACTCCGTCATAATCGTTGTTGGTATGTAACACAATAGTTTGAAGATGTCCAAATAAAGAGAAGAGGCTGTTGGGGAAAAAGTCAATTTTGGTGATGGATTGATGACAACAGAAAAGGAAAAGAAAAAGAATAGTAAGTAATAGTATTATTTAGTAGCCAAGTGGATGTGGAATGCATTTATATTACTCTATCAACTAGCAAACCAAATATTTAATGAATAAGAATGTATTTCTTGGAAGCTAGTAATATGACTTTATTACTTTTATGGTTCTATTTAGGTGTCTTAGGAAAGACATTTGGATCGTATATAATAATATATCAAAATATCCTTTTTATGATTTTAACTATGTTAGGTAGGATGTTAAAATGAGATAGATATAAAATATAGAAATAATATTCTTTTACAAACTTACCAAATTAAAAAATAAATTTATTATTTTTCGGTCTTAATTTATATGATATAATTAAAATTTGAGAGTCAATTAAAAATTTTGATTGAAATTTCTTTTCATACCTTTTATATCTTTTATGATATCAATTAATTATTATGATTTCCTAATGCAAAAGTTTAAATAACAAAATTTCAATTGAATCATATAAACTAAGACGTAAAAGAATATATAAAAGATTTAGAACAACACATTTTTGCTGGCCTCTTCCCGGGGTTAAAGGAAATATAGTAGTGTTATTTTTTTGTCCTTTTTATCTCATTTTCTTCTTGTTATTCTAAAACAAAGAAAAGAAGATGGTCAACGTCGAAAATTTATTTGCATATGAAATTGTTTTTGAAAAAAGTTTTTTATATTTCAAGCCAAATGTTTATAAGTTCTAGGCAATCTTTAGTTAAAAAATTATATATTATTATAAGTGCCAAAGAGGAATCGGATCTTCACTCGAACCCTTTTAAAAACAATGATGAAGTATAAGCAAGTTTTATGGTGGGACTAAAGGGTTCCCAACAAATATTTATTAAATATTTAGTAGATTTTTCAATATAAATATATAATATGCACAAAGTTATAACTGGAGTTTAAGGACGTGCATTCGATGCATTAGATTTTCCTTTTTTTTTTAGAATTATTATTTTTACATTATATCTGTCTTTACCCGGACACAAATTCAAATTAATTGGGCATAGTAAGCAGGGGCAGAGCCACCTTGGTACCCCTTCAACGGAATATTATACAATTTATACATGATTAAGATAATATTTTATGTCTATATAGTAGATGTTGAACCCCCTTCGGCTAATCCATGTATCTATTTCTACGAAATTTGAACCCCTTATTGAAAATCCTGACTCTGCCACTGCAAGTAAGAATCGGAAATAAAAAACTAAAAAAAAAACACGACGCCTACAAACCAAAAGAAAAGAAAAAAAAAAGCCTAATTAGATAAGATTATCAATAATAAATAGAAAATTAATTGCTTTTGCTTTCTCTTTAACTTGTTAATTTTTGCAAGTTAGATGGATAACTGGGTCCATATTTTAATAAAATAATTGAACTATGATAATTGATAAATATGGGTTTGCTAATTTTCTTATAATTACTTATGCATGTTATAATTATTTGTCAATCAATTAAGTTGTAGTAGAATGATTAACAAGCTCAAGTGGTGTATATATGCCGGGGAGCAAATCTTCAGTTGGGTTTCCATTGCTATTTTAGTGCAATAATTTTTTTATTTTACTTAACTTTTGCAATTTTCAATATATTTGTTGTCATATCAAATTTATCACTTAATTACTTACCAAGTAACTCTCTACTTAATAGCACAAATTGGTAGTTAAGCTAAAATAACTACTAAGTTTTGTTATAATAAATCAAGTTCTATTGATAGTGTAAAAAATAGTGACATAGTCGATGTATATACTCCAACCTAAAAGTTTATCACACTCTATAAATTAATAACATAGTCAATGTTTTGATTAAATTAATAAATACTTTGAAATGTGTCATTTGCATACACTTTTCACTTAATCATATTAATAATCAAATTTTCACCTTAATTTAACATTTACCTTGATAAATCAAATATAAATTGATGTAAATGCTTGGGTAAGTTGAGTTTCAATCATGTACTCATATTTGAGTACAAATATATGCACAAATAATGATTGTTTTCATCTTAACTCTAGTCGATATAGTTATGTCCTTAGGACTTTGTACTATGTTAATTCTTCTTAGTAATGGTATGATAATTTCTATTAATAGTCGTCAAAATATAATAGAATAGTTACGTACGTGAAGAATGTAAGAGGATTCAACATATATATGTAGTGTATATACATAAAAATAAATTTAATATGAATGTAATTTTTCAGCGAAAGAGTATTAGTTGACCACTCCTTATATATGACGGCTCTCCATTAACTTTCATCTGAATCAGAGATATTTAGTTCGAATAATAAAAATACATATAATCGCATTAAATATAAAATACTTAATCTCGGAAAATTGTGATTTCTTGTATAAATCATAAATAAGCATCGGACATCGGATAAGAAAGAAACTTTATGTCCAAACTTTGAATAATTTGTTTTCCTAACATATGCTATTGGGTGCATATTATTAATTAAAAATGAGAAGTCACTTGACTTTCTGATGTAGTGTAACATGTTGTTTCTGATTTAAATTTTCCAATGGTTTGGTTTGTAGTCATTATCTTTGTTTAATTATTTATTATATTATTTGATGCATCATCCTTCATATCGGATTTCAATTTGTACCTCTCATAGTCTCATTGTATATATTACAAAAATTGTTAATAATCTTTACGTACTCGCTAATAATTTTCTTAGCAACAAAGACTGTTAGAATGGTTCTAGAACCACATGCTGCAATTAGTGCAAATGTTAGGGTGATTTTATATCTAAAAATAAAATAAAATATAATCGAGTATTCAAACCAAAATTTTAACGTAATGAGTGGAATAATCCAAAAATTTATAAATGTATCGAGAGACAAGTATATTTATTTTTAATATATGTGAAAGAATTTGTCTCTTCACGACTTCACGAGATTGTAAAAAAATCTGTGTACATTCTATCCTCTTCAAATTCTATTCGATAGAGTTTCACTGAAACTGTTATTGTTATTATGAAAGAATCTGAACATCCAAATTAATTTTTAACCTTAAGGTAACGAACGCAAATTAAATATATCTTCTAGCAATGGAAAAAAAATCCTGCTTTAATTTGACAAAAACAATAACGTATTGAACCTTCTATAACCAAATCAAAGATCTTAATATGGTAGAAACTATCTAAAGTTTGATATATTTCTATGTAAAATTCTTTATTCTTCTAGAAAGATTATGTATTTTAATTACTCCTAACTAAATCCTAATTTGTGCTAACGAATAACTAACGTGTGGTTGATTAACCATTCAAAGATTACTTCGTCCAATTAATATAATTAGTTGTTGCTTTGGTTCCTTCAACATAAGCTAAGTCCTCTTATTTAAACAATTAATTGAGCTAATACATCTAAATTTCTTAACTAATTACTTAATAAATATGTTGTCACTGGTTACGACATAAACTAAAACATAACACTTATCCGTATCACATCTTTACATACATACGTTGCATTTTACTTGACTCATATTGACTTATCATGAACAATTTTCAAAAAAATATATTTATTAGAAGTTTATTTAATTAAATTACTTTATTAATTATTATGTGTTGACAATTTAAATTTGACTACTACTGCTATACGTAGTTATTATTCACTAATAAGGATAGCACTGGATGAAAATACTACTTCAATAAACTTCTCTTAATTTGCTAAAATAAGTAAACAAAAAGTAAAAATTATTATAGATAAGGGGTAAAATGAAACGACGTGAGTGTATTTTAATAATATTGAATGCTATTTCCCGGTTAAGAGAACTTGAATTTTAATATTCATTAGAAAAACGTCGAATTTGTAATTACTATAAAAACACATCTAGGAACATCTGCATTCTGCTTCTAGATAATTTACTACTTATAAAGAGTGGATTTTTTTTTAAAAAAAAAAATAATTGAAAAGGGGTTTTCAAATTTAAACAGTGTCAATGTATTTGACAAGGTTAAAAATGTTTTGTTGAGAATATTTTTTTTTCAACCTTGGAATCACTTCTTTTTCCAATTTTCATTACTTTGAATAGTTTAGATATTTTTCTTCAAATGGAAAATATGACTTATGGGGGTAGTAGGTTTTTAGAAATATTTTCAAAATCCTAGTAATTCATATAACTTGCTTTTGCCAACACTTATTAGAGAATATTTACAATGTTGAGACGTGATGCAAAAACTAACAATTATAAAATTTAAATTATAATAAATTAGATAGCAATAAAAATTTTTTTATAAAAAAACTTTAGGATATTCTTCCTCTGTCCATCTTTACTTGTGCACTATAATTTACATTAAAAATACCCGTTCAACAATATTTATCCAATTTAAAAAATCAAGGTATAATTTACTCTTTTGTGTCTGTTTTATCTTTGGTATCAACTACTATTCAACATCTAATATAAGGGTAATGTAGTGATATTACTCCTAATATTACTGTTTACTAATTATTTCTCATCAAGATGTACGTCAAGTTAATAGTGGACAATTATTATTAAACACAAGGAATATATGTTATGAATTTGATCAATTGACATATATAATAGAAACTAATATAAAATTAAGAACATATGATAACTCTCTAAACGACTATATTAACGATGCTATTGCATTGTGATGTAACTCATGAGAAGAAATAATCTTTCCACTTATAAGAACGTTTTTTCTAACAAAAAAATCTTTGAAAATCTCTTTGAATTAAAATACAATCATCGCCTTCTCTTTTTTACCATTCCTATTGGGAATATAAAAACAATTTATTAGGAGTAGAAAACAACATTGATTTTGAAATTAGTGGGTTCACAAAGTCAAAAAGAAAACACTTAATTTGTAAATAAATAATGCCCATTGCTCATATATATCACCTTGTGTAGTAAAGTTAATTACTAATGCCTTACAAGTCGTTTCCACAAGATTACTTTTTATTGATTAATTAAGTGTTAACACGAGATTTAGTTAGATTAATTCATCATTTGAGTCTTAATTTGACAAACCCTTTTGTCTATTGTGGGACTCTTTTAATTATTTAATGACATTACTTTGAATAAATAACAATAGACATACATGGTACATATAATACATATACATGACATTCTGATGACGAAGTGGTAAAAATGAAAAAAAAATGTATTTTCACTCTTTTTTTTAAATATATATATCACACAAAGTATAATAATATTACAAAAGGATTATATTGTTGATAAATTTTATTTATTGTATAATATAAATAATATAATAGGGAAACTAGTAGAATTTAATATTTAAAACATTACTTTTTTCTCTTCTTATAAAGCTCATTTCGTAATTGCTGACCAATATTTTTCTGAGAGAGCGGCAGTTGTAATTTGTGTTGGGTTTAGGAGATAATAGCGATAATAAATATACACATAAATAAAAAGTGATTAAACTTTTATCAGTATTAGTTAATTGTCATTAGATTCAATATCATCATAGACTTTAGAGATATCTACAAAGTGTTAATTGTCGCTAACAATACATATTTAACAGTAATTAAGCTATTATTGTTAATTAACTAACGCTACAAATTATTTTCGCTCTAGTGACTCAAGAAATGTTTTTATAATATTTGGTCTAATCTACGCACAAAAATCATCTAACTTATATAATGTTTGGTTGCTCCCTTTTGTTTTCCTTGTAATAATATTCCTTGTATATAAGTTATGCGGGAATGACTGAATAAGAAATCGATATATCATTTTATGTGGAATAGAATATGAAATAAGAAATATGAATATTAATAATACATAAATTAAAATGCTAGACTGACCAAACGAACCCTCATAATATTAGGAAAACTTTTATTTCATTTCAAAAGCAATCTTATTTATTAAATTATATGGTGCATAGTAATGTATAATCTATCAAGTTTAAATATTTAACAAAAACTATTTCACATTACTAATCCTCCGATTCAAATGTAATTCATGCATTACTAATTTTTGCATAACTTATTTATGAAGAAGACAAACACGTAAAAGAAAAAAAAATGATCTTGTATAACAAAAACAATTTGAATAGAGATTTGAACTATGCAATCAAATAATGATTTTGACTTGAAAAATAAAAAAAAAGAAAAAAGAAAAAGTCAATAAAAAGGCTAAGCAGGAAGAGTTGACCAATCGACAGAGTCATTAAATTGAAGAGATTATAAAAGTGAACAACTTTGACCAATTATTTTTGGACCCAGCCTTCACACATCACCAAGGACTAATTAATATTTATTTTATTTGTCATATTTTTTACTTATTTTTTAAGAAAATATTATTAGAAAAATAATGTAATTAAATTAGTCGTTTTTAATCTTTGATCTTAGTTCGTTCGTACCTTGTTTTCAACCCAAAAATCAGAAATATAAAAAGAAAAAATATTTTAAGTCATTAAATTACTTGTATGTTCCTCACAAATTATAATCCTCTCATTATATCAAGGATATAGATTACTTTCTCTCATGATAAAGCGAGAAAACGTTTCCATAACAAAGGCAGTGCAAATTACATAATTTCAACGAACTCAACAAAAGAAACAGATCACAATACTAACTTAACTTTTAAAAATTAAATGCAAATATGAGGAGGAGAGGAAGAGTATTTTTGAATCTCGATACATAAAGCTTGAGGGGATACTTTAAATTTCTGAAAAAAGGACAAATATATCCCCAAAATATCGTAAATGATATGCAAATACCCTCCTTCATACTTTTCGGACATTATATTGGTGTCCCTGCCGTCCAAAACCTAAAGCACATATACCTTTTATACTAATAGAGATACACATATTATAATCTTATCCCGAACGACATTTATTGAATATTGAATCGACGGATAAGATTGTGTCACGTGTCCTTATTTAGTCTTCCGTTAGAGTGAAGGGCATATATGCTCTATTTTTTGGATGACAGGAGCACCAATGTCTCAAAAATATGACAGACATATCATTTACGATAGTTCGGAAATACATTCATTCTTTTTCCTTTAAATTTATAAACAATGAAATTATGAGATGGAAATGTTTAATTCAAAAATGTACCTTTTTTTTAAAAGTACAATACACTCTTTTTTTCACAATATATTAATATTTTCATATTTATCAAGTAGGAGTAAAGATGAAAACTACAAGTTAATTATATCTTTTATAACTAAGCTGTTAATTATTTCGAGTCATCTATTTTTAATAAATACAATAAGTAAAGTAGATCGGAGGGAGTATTGTTGCAATTGGCAATTGAAATTTTCAACATTGAATGTAGCGTTAAATATTATTGGGATTAAAAACAAAAAAACTTTAGTAGGTCTTCCCTTTTCTAGTCAAGGTCTTTTCAATTTGAAATTTGTGTTTATTTGTTTCTTATCTTCGATCTTAGCGTTGAGATTAATGTATATTTTTATATATATAATAAAGGGAACTACACCTTGTCTCTTTATAAAAAATAATCAGGTCCTACATTTGTTCTTTTGCTAATAAGTAATTAATTAATTGTACTTGATTTACTGTAATTTTTTCAGGATTGGACTATATAGTCATTATATTAATGTACGTAAAAGAAAAAAGTAAATGAAATTTTGTTCGTCCTAATTTATATGCCATATATAATTTGATACACGTTAAGAAAAAAAAAGAAATAATTTTTTAAAATTTGTAATACATAACAACCTTTAGAATGTGCCTATAAATCATTTCAATCAATGATAAAAATGAAATTTTAAAGATAAACTTTTTTTAATTATAAAAAAATAATATTTTTTTAAAAGACAAACATTAAAATAAATAAATAGTGCTAACATAAATTGAGACAAATCTACTCTTTAGTGGTCGAATTGTGCTTATTGATGACTTATTATGATTTATTAAGTCTTACCACGCAGAGGTTAGTACATATGTGTTAGACCCCTGATCTAAGTCGCTAAATTAAATGGCAGCATGGACAAGGCATTAAGCATGTTAACCTTGTCACTTGCATAAGCCAAGGAAACAAACATGCAAGGCTAAGTTGGCCACAGAGTGTTGATAAAGCTAAGAAGTGCACAATGGCACCATGGCCTGATTTCGAAGCAACAAGTGAGGACCAAGGACTTGAAGGCGGCAGCTTAGTGAGGAATTGAACAGATGAAAGCTTAACAATGTTGTGTGGGCATAACATTGATATTCAATGAAAGAACAAGGACAAATGACCAGCAAGGCTAAAACAACAATGAATGAACATTGATGCCAACGTGGGATGAAGCAATGACATAGATTTATAACTGTGGCGTGGAAACATTGAGTGGGAGCAATGCAAGGCTGAAAAGTCTAAGTATGACAGTGTTAAACATGGGAGCAACTCGTCCAAAAGGCAAGCAAAGTCAAATCTGATCGGCGGTTACAAAAGACATTTCAAGCACATGACCGGCGGTTACAAAAAGTGCAGCATTATCTCATTTTGTGTGGAACTTATTTTTGGCGCCTTGTATGAATTATTTTGAATATACGAAGTAGTTGTTGAGTGTCAACTACATAGGATAAGATCAGGCTAAAGCCAACAAGTGTTTTATTCTTATTACGCCACTTATCGGTAGTTGGCTGTACATAGTATTATAAATGTGCAGGTTGCCTTATGATGTAATTCGGGTTTGATTGTTCTAAGTATTAGGGAATACTAATTAGAGTGTCAAATCTAAGTTACGATCTAGGATGATCTTATAGTGACAAGGTTGGTACGATTTGAGAGTGTTCTTGTATTCACTTTATTAGTACAAGTTGGAAATTAAGTTTTCTGTAAAGTTGGTTGCCTTAGTCTAATTTTATATTTTCGTGGCTTAATCATTGTCACGATCCTCAAGTACACCCTAAAAGTTATAGCATCCTTGAGCTCGTCACCCGGTAAATAAAACTTCAAGAAGTCTCAAGTAAGCCTCTCGTACCATTCATTGCATAATAAACATTCTAAAATGAGTAAGAATTTAAAACTTTCTTCACACACGAGGAACTCTTTTCATAAACAATACACAAGTGCAACACTTTCATTAAAACGTTAAACCTTTACAATAACCCCTTGAACCATCTAAACTTTAGAGTATACAACACTTGGAACTAAGCCCATACAAGACATGAAATAAAAACTTAAGACATAACAGATCGTGGGGATATTGTCCTCGAATCGATGAGGACTCACCAATACTTCATCTTCAACCCTTAGAAACCTATCCATCCTCTATGGCACATTAAGACTTCCAATTCCCTACACTTTAGTCAAAAAGGGAAAAAAAGGGGTTATCACATTAGATGTACTAAGTATGGAAGCCATGCAAAAATTATGAAAAAGGGACATTTAGTCAATAACATGCTTTTCATGAATTTTCATTAAAACATCATACTATAATCATAAGAACAACATTTAACACTTTAGAAATACATAAGAAATCATTTAACCAATTAATCACATTTTTAATAGTCACTTTCCAGTAACTCACTTCACTGCAAAGTGAAATGCTTAGCCTTCACATTTCACATCTCCTAGCATGTAGTCAACCCACTAAAAGCTATCCTAAGACTCACTTAAGTCATACAAAGAGAGACCACCCATACACCCTCTCAAAGCATGCCTAAACGATCCTTAAGACTACTTAGAATGAGACACCTACACACTTACAATACATCAAGCACATAAACATGAGATCCTTCTACCAAAGGTGATTCCAAGGTTCACTTGGGTGAGTGTGGAGCGACTGCCCATACAATCCCTTCCACACACACAAGGGATCCTATAGAATACCTAGGATAGAATTATTCTCACTTAATACCATCACATACATCAACATGACATTCTCCTTTCAAAGGTTATCCAAAGACCTACTCAAGTAACTCAAGAAGAGAATGCCCATAATTGACCTCTTCAAGATTACTTAAATAGTCCTTAAGACTTACGTAAGTTTGGATCATCTCTACATAACCAGTCAATTTTCTTAACTAGAATCATTACTAAGACTTATCTAAGTAAGAGATGAAGTGACCATTCCCTTGCCCCCTTCATACCTTAACTAGACAACCCTTAACTACTCTAGATAAGTACTTATTCATTTAACATTCTTTCTTAACTTAAGTCATTACATTCCTTAGTTCATTTAAGAGACATTCATCACATAAGGACATTCAAGTAATGGTCTTGGAGAAGACCTAGGGACTCTTACTAACATCTTCAAAGCCTATTGTACAATGTCTAGTTAGCGTCTCATTGTTGACACCCAATTTTGACCCTCCCCGGTAGGAATTAATTAATGAGCTTCTTAAATTCTCAAAAAAATTAAAATAATTAGTTTTGTAAATTTTAAAAAAAAATAATAAAGTTTGCATTATTTTGAATAATTTTTGCCATTTCTTAAAGTTTTAGATAATATATATTTTACATAATTATGTATATAATTAATATATTTTATGATTATTCAAAATAGAAAAAAAATCTCAAAAACATTTTAAATTTAGTGAGTAGTCTTTTAAATTAGTTATATTTTTTTTGAATCACTAAGTTTACGATTAAATAATTATTTTATTTTTGTTAAGATTAAGAAGCTTGTTAATTAATTAATATTAATTTGTCTTATTTAAGGTTTAGCCAAATTACTAATGTAACACAATTTGGCTATTTCTTAAATTTAATTCATTTTAAATTTCCAACTTAACTCAACTTTGAGAAACATTGGGCCAAAATCTAATTCAGTTGTCAGCAGCCCATTTCATACCTCCAGCCCATTCAATTTTTTAAATAGGCCCAATTCAATTTCTTCAGCCAAGAATTTTTTTTTAAACTTTCAGCCAAGCCCAATGCAATTCCAGCCCATTCCTCCAAATTACTGCAGCCCAATATATTTCCCCATCCGAATTTTGGGGGATTTAATTTGAATTTTGGGGATTTAATTTGAATTTTGGGGGATTTAGTTTGAATTTTGGGATTTAGTTTGAATTTTGGGGGATTTAGTTTGAATTTTGGGATTTAGTTTGAATTTTGGGGGATTTAGTTTGAATTTTGGGATTTAGTTTGAATTTTGGGGGATTTAGTTTGAATTTTGGGATTTAGTTTGAATTTTGGGATTTAATTTGAATTTTGGGGGAATTTAGTTTGAATTTTGGGGGATTTAGTTTGAATTTGGGGAATGGAGGGATTCTCATTTTTGCCCCCACGTTCCTATCCGTTTTTTTTTTCTTTCCAAAAGAGTAACTTTAATCTTCCCCTATATATATATATATATATACATCCTATTTTTCACTAAAAAAAGGAGGGAGGAAAAAGAAAAAAGAGAGGTCGGATTTAGATAAGAAAAGATTAAAAAATATTGAGAGAATATTGTTAAGTAGAGATTTTCTTAAGAATAGATTTTTTTTTAGAGGGGAGTTAGTGAGAGTCTAGGCTCTGCTTGTGTCCTCGCCTGTTTCTTTGTTCACCGGAGTTTCTCCGAGTCTTCGGGGTTCGCGAGGTTCGTGCTTGGTGTTGGAAGAAGCTCGTTGTCCCGCTCTGCTCGTCACTGTCTCAGTATAGCTGTTCCGAAGAAGGTAACACACCTTTTCCTTTAGCATTTTCTTCTCTCTGTTCCTCTTTGAGTTGAAATCTTGGTATTGGAAATTTGTTATTGTTGTTCACTCGTCCTATTTGATGCGGATACTAATTCTCTCCCTTTGTCGTTTTGTTGCATGAACCCCTCCGAATTCATAATGGATTCTTTTTGTTGCATTCCCAAATTCGAGCCATAAAGGCTCGAGTCTCTCCTGGTCGTTAAGTCAGCCGGACTGCTGGTGTACGGAGCAGAAGGATCACAACAGGGGCTGTAAAATTTATTTTACAGATTTTGAGGAGGCTGTATACCAGTTGTATACACACTATATACACTGATATACATTATAAAGTATGATACGCAGGTCCAAAAATCAGTACAGGTGCTTGAGAGGCTGAATCGGGATGTATATGTCGAGTATACAGTCCGATATACAATGAAAAGGTCCGAATGCAGCCCATATACAGTGGTATACGCAACACATATACACAATTTCTTTGGGAGGAAAAATGGGGCCAAAGCCCAAAGAAATTTGCAGCAGGCCCAATTTTCTTTGGGTCCATTTTAGAGTGAGGCAGGCTTCCACATTCAGTACTTGGGCCTGACCCAAGTTCAAATATCTCTTCTCCCTATTATTAACTACTTGTTATTATCGTTATATTGACTAATATTTTGGTGGAATTTTATTAATTTCCCACGGACAGCCATTTCTTGCTATATTTATATAGTCATAAATATTTATTTGTCTTTTTTAATTATTATTATTATTATTATTTAATTAGTTTATTTTATCGATTTTTGTCAACACTTAAGTTATGTCCCTTGAGAAATTTCCCTTATTTCTTTTTTTTCCTTAAGATAATATAATTGAGTAAAACAAATAAATATTTTTTTTTAATAAAAAAAAAAACTGAATTTCTTTTATTTTAGTTTAAATTTTAAAAGATGTTTGAAAGTTATTTTAGTCAAATCGCCGGTCAACCGCGAGTTAGCGGGCATTCCGAGAGCCTAACACCTTCTCGGAATGTACATTGAACTTCGAACCCTTTTCAATTGATTTTTATCTGTTTTAAATCTTTTGAATAAAATAAATTGTAAGTTTTCTTAATTTTCTCAAAATTAAGTGGCGACTCTGTCAATTTGAAATGTCGATTTTTCTTAAATCATAAGATTAATTGATTTTTCAAAACTTAGTCATTTCTTTTCTTTTTTTTACTTTACGTACGTATATTTTTTGATAAAACACTCATACCACCACCTAAACTTCATAGAACTTCTTTAATGCTAATAGGTATCCTATATGATGAGAATAGACAATAACCGACATAGATCATGGTAGCAAAACATGGAATTCGAAGTTCTATCCTACTCGGATGAGGTTGTATCACTTGCCAATGGTAGAACTTAGACACATCCCATGTAGGCACATTGTTAAGGAAATATGAAGAGATTCTTTGTATTCTAGCCTCATTCCTTAACTAGAACTACTTCTCTTACCATACTCACTCGGTGCTAGCCTTAGTTCTCATAGATTAAATCACACTAAGGTTCATACAAAAGGGTTCCATATTAAGTTCACAACCCAATCACATTTACCCTACCAAAGAAAGGTCCACTAGGGCTACCTCTTTAAGGCGACAAGAAGCTCATCATGACTTTCCTAAGGATTGATATGATGCCATTCCAGCCAATCAACCTTAAGTCCATCATTCATTACATGAAGAATATCATTACGGCTTTCGACTTCAAGTTTCTTAACCTTACCACTAGGTTCAAGGTTTCACATAAAGGACCCTCTTATAATCATTCAAGGTCTCACCTAACATTCATTCATTCAAGAATAAGACTCTTTAGGTTCCTAAGTCAAGACATCACATATTCATATTCATACATGCATCAAGTAAGGGACACAAGTCTACCTAAACAAGACACAACATTACATCACTTTAGCACATATAGCATAACATTCTTTAGACACTTAGGAATGAACCTTAACATCATTATGTCAACCTATTCATTACTTTAACATCGTCAACATAACCATTATAGACTCATATAGCCAAGTTAGGAACAACCATGTATCAAGTCTAAGACTACACACCTAACACATAGTCATAGTATAACATGATCACCTAATAACTTCAATAAGAGAGTACATACTTTCACATTACTCCACATATAGGTAGATATGATCATACTTCACATAATCAACTACAAAAATTAACATATTACTTCAAGTAGTTGCCGACAAGGCCATGATCATCAATATACTTAAAATAACACCGACAAGGCCACATCAATTCACATAACACCGCCATCATAAGTGAACCAAACCAATCAAAACATAATTGAAGTCTAATTAACATTAAATAAAGTAAAATAGGGCAGCGTTCCACCACTTTATCCTCAACACTTCAATCCAATGCCAAATCATCCAATTCAATATCATAAGTCCCTTACCCATGACCATGAACATCAATTCAATACATGAACTATAATATTCAATGAAATCTAAGTCAATTCATTATAGATTCAACAATCTAAGACCAATTAGACATCAATTGAATACAATTCTTACATCATTAGAAAGCCCATAAGAAACTACACATTAATTCATAAACATTAGATCAATATCAAGTAATCCATAAATTAGTCAAAAACTATGGTTCATCAATTACATGGGTTCATAGGTTAATTGAGTTAAAATCATCAATACAATAACAATTCAATCCATAATCAACGTTTAAAAACCATTAATACAAGAACCCATAGTAGATGATGAAATGAGTTTCAAGGATCAAAAACCATACTTTAACAATGATAATCCTCCTATTTGATAAAGAATCTCCACTCAAATCACCAATCCAAGCTCTTTCTTGAGTTTTAGCTTTAATGGAGTCTTAGGGAATTTCTAAGGGATTTTGGGGTTTTGATTTCGAAGAATGAAATCTTCTAAGTGTTAAAGACTTATAAACACCTTTAAAATACCCAAAAGATCCCTTAGGAACCGCCAAACTCCTTATTTGAAAGTGGGGTGAAATTACAAGTTCACCCCTCAACTTAACAGTAGCCTGCGCAGGGAACCAGTGCCCACCGACGGTTGCTCATCGATGGGATGTCAGTCCACCCACTGACCGTCCCGTCCTCCGTCGATGGGTTCAGAGACTGGACAACGGGATCTTAGCTCCCCAGGCTAAGTCCCGCACGATGGTAATGCCACCAACGGGCCGTTCCTTGACCAACGGACCGTCCTGTTGGTCCGTGTTCTGGGATTGAGGCTTGACCTTGACCCTTACTTCCCTCAGGCTAAGTCCCAATCGAAGGACAAACCTACGGGGCGTCGACTGACCCACGGGCCGTCGATTGCCTTCCGTGGTTTGGGCTGTCTTGGGTAGCGTAGGCACCAACTTTGGGTCCTTCCTCAAGGACCCTTGGATGGTCCTTGGGGATAATTTCCAGGCGTTTCCAACCCAAACATGCTCGTATATGAGTTTAGGACATCTCACATGAATTTCACCCAAAACGAACACGTCAAAATCAACAAAACATGCTTAGACACACAAGGTCATTTCAAGACACATCTTTCGAACGTCATGGACGTTCTTGAGCGTTTGACCTCCAAACTTCTCGAAACTTGACACACTACCTATATACATAATATTAAATCATTTAAGAACCTTAAAACTTCATGAATCACACATAAACACATAGAACCACATATGAGACACTTAGGTGACTTAGTCGTCGAATGTCTTGATCGTCCCTTGACGTTTGACTCCCAATGTACCCAAACTCTTAGCTACTACCTCAATACCACATAATAGACTTATTTAGGACCTTAGACTATCATGAGTACAATGTTAGGCTCTAGTTCACCTATGTCATTTTTGGGATCTTACAATCATATTGTTGTCTACTGTTTTATGTTGTTTAAAATGTCTAAGATTTAATCTCAAAAACGTTGCTGCATATTTTTTGATCTAACACCAAAACATTCCTAAATTTGGCTAAGTGTTGAAAGACTGAAGTCGACAAGGTTGTTGACTGCCAAAGTGGGTTAAATAAGTGAACTATTTATGTTCTTAGATCAGCCCCCTTACAATATGGGACCCTTAGGTTGCAGGTAGGGGGCAGACTCATCATTGTGGTAAAACATTCGACATAATTTAGTAATTTATATTTACAATTTGTATTTGTATTGAAAAAATCATTCAATACGTTTAAATAATCTACGGAAAAGAGCCTAAAATATCCTCGAAGTATTGAAAATGGTAAACGACTACCCCTCATCCACCTATTGGGTCCAAAATACCCTTCTCATTCATCTATTGGCTCACAAATACCCTCCCCATCCACCTTTTTGGTCCACTTTTAGCTACTTCAATAATAGAGCACCATTTAAAATAATTAAATAACCCTTTTAGTTACGTGGCGCTCAACCATTGATTGACATTTAATTATTTAATATAATTTTAAACCTACCCATTTTTTACTAAACCTGCCCCAATACTTATTGAACCCACCTGACCCAACACAAAAAGAACTCAATATTTTCATGATAGACATGGGTGGACCTGCTAGATGATGGTGTTAACTAGTGAGCAGTTCGGTTTGAAAGACGAATGAGTAAAGACTTAATTGACTTGCATTGAGAATATACTGCAAATAAGTGGTGTTGGCATTCTTAATTACTTAGGCTAAGAAATGATCATTTTTCTTATTACTAGGAAAAAACTACTAGTGAGTTTCTGTTTTTATTTCTTTTTTTGCCAAGAAATAATTTTATCGAACAAGCTGCAGCACTGAGGAGGTAATGGGTGTGTACATAAAAACTCACTGGACTTGACTCTTCTATGTAACCAAGGAATCAATGAAATCCAATGCAAAAATTATGTTTTCTTTCCCCTCAAAGCATCAGTCATTTCTACTAAATCTATGCAAAAGAGAAACTTTTTGGTGCATAGCTGGTGATAATGTTTCATGCGTTACAATTGCACATTAAACTCCGAGTCACTTTTCTTTCTTCTATGAGATCACGATTCCATTTACTTTATATGTTTTCTATAGGAAGCTCTGTTAGTTCTTTTAAAGATTTGATTTGCTTAAGAAATAAGATTGGGTTCTTTTTGTATTGGGTCTGGCGGGTTTATTAATTATTGGGGCGGGTTTAGTTAAATTGGGTGAGTAATGGGTAGGATTATAATTATATTAAATAATTAAATTTTAACCAATGGTTGAGCGCCACATAATTAAAAGGATTATTTAATTATTTTAAAAGGTGCTCCACTATTGAAGTGACTAAAATTGGACTCAAAGGTGAATGTGAAGGGTATTTGTGAGCCAATAGGTGGATGAGCAGGGTATTTTGGAGCCAGTAGGTGGATGAGGGATAGTTGTGTACCATTTCTGATACCTCGAGGGTATTTTAGGCCCTTTTCCGAATAATCTATTACAAGAAGTCAAGACTTGCTTATGGGAAAATTATGGTACAAAAATATGGCATTGAAACACTTCATCAGAAATGAGTTTTAGCAACAATTAATTAATAACAATAACTTCATTGCCATTAAATATGTATTTTTAGCGGCAATTAACACTTTGATATATGTCTTGCTTTAACACATTGAATCTAATGCCACTTAACTAATACGTATAAGACTTTAACACTCTTTATTATTGTGTCTATTTATTGCCTCTAAAAATTGCTTTTGTTATAAGGCATGACACCTACATATTTTAGGAGGAGTTAAAGAGTTACTACCTCCATCCATGTTTAATTGTCATGGTCTCTATTTTTAGAGTCAAACTATAAGAACTTTAACTAACATTTTAAGATGTATTTTTTCATCATGTTGATATGAAAAAAATTATAATTTATAGTACTTTTCGTATAGTTTTTTAATATCTAAATTTCTTGTTGAAAATATAAAAATAATGTAGTCTAATTAAATTATGAAAATTAGTCAAATTAACTTTTAAAAAATACAACGTGACTAATAAAAGTGAACGGAAGAAGTAATAAATAAAAGGGTTGAAAAGTGGAAAGGAAGATTTTTTTTTTTAATATGATGGATGATGTATTAGCAGGAAATATATCCCATTCAACTTAGAAATTGCACTCAAAGAAGTTTACTTATAAAACGCATTGGACACATGCGATTTACTAAGTACATCGAATAGATTTGGTTCATTTCAAGGGTAGGTTAAGAATAATCTCGTAAATATGTATTACATAATTTTTATCCTTATGTTTGCAAAAGATAACACTTTTTGTATTTAGCAAATATTTAACAATTTATATTTGTTAGATTTGATGAAAATACTGATTTTTTTTTAAAGAGTATATTTTGAATTGACTTTTGAATTATTTTTGTCATTTTAGCTTAAACCAAGTGTTTATAAGTACTTTTTCAAATTAGCTTGTCACGATCCAATAATCAAGGTCATGATGGCATACACCCGAAGAAAATCCCCAAAATAGTGTGTAAGCCGAAAGAATCACATATGCAAGACTCTCGAAAGGAAGTTGGGTCACAAACGATAGAAAAACAAAGGAATATCTCAACCTTGTAGCATAAGTATAAAGAACATCTAATATGATTCTAGAATCTAAAATACATCTCAAGCCTTCAAAAAGAAAATTAAAGACTTTAAATGATAAATGAAAACTAATGGCGATCTAGAAAGCAGGATCTCACCACAACTTTGAAAGAGAGAACTTTGCTAAATCAAATCAACTTCTACGAGACTCACCCTAACTAGATACTACATTAAAGGATAACAAAAGTAATAGGTGAGTACTATCCACATGTACTCAGTAGATTAGGCCGATTCAATATAAGGGACTAAATAGACTTAAGAAATAAAGTATAAATGCTTCCACCTACACGTGAAAAATTCCCATAACCAATTTATTTAGAACGACATGAAATAAAGTAAACACATATATAAGAGAACAAATAATAGTTAGATCAACACACAACCAAGTTACATAACCCAACAAAACTAGCCAACGTGATGCAGTGATGGGGTGATGTGGTGGTACCAAGGTCGTAGCACAACATGTCGTATACACTGTGTCGAATATTTAGTTTCTAAAAAAGGACTCATTGGGAACTCACAGTCCATATACCAATCTCATAATCTCAATATCTCATCGACTTGTCACCTAAATGATCGTAACAAATATATGTAAGATGTCACATTTTCTTTCTAAAAAAGATAATGTTTCTCTACTTTCTCATATCTCCATAAATCATGATATGCAGCATGAGGATGAATACATCACAATACATACAACACAAAGTTTTAATCAGTTCGTCAAGCATTTCAAATAGTATTAAGTTTTCAAACTTAACAGGTCAAGAAACCTTTCTCAAATGATGTGGATAGGGGAGGAAATCATTTAAAACCAACTTTTTTCCATTTAGAAAAGTATTTTATTCAGCTTAAGATGGTTCAAAAATCAACTCAAGCCCCTAATTCGGGCATCACCATGTCTATCAAGATCCAGGGTACCCCAAGACGTAACATGACACATAGAACCCTGAAAAACCCCATGTAAGCCACTTAACATATCATAACATATAGCATTAGAACAATATGGAGTAAAACACATTTCAAGTCTTAAAAAGTTTTTCATAAAAGCAAAGCAAAAGTCTAGACTTGTATCAATTAGCCATCTATTGCAATACTTGAATCAAAATAGGGAAACATCTTCTACAACTTATCAAAAAGGAAATACGAGAATGAAACTACAAAGTAAAAACATCGGTACTCGAATAATGAGGACTCACCAACAAGCTAGGAGGAATGATCAAATCCAAGCTTTAGCCACAGTGAGGACCACCTTGAGAAACGGACCCTACACATGAGAAAAATATAGGAAAATATGAATTAGTACAAAAATGCACTAAATATGATAGTCATGTATAAAAACCTTGAAAAGATGCTAAAGGGACATTTTAGTTTGCATGCACTTTGCTAAGTTAAATCATTATCTCGAAAGTAGAGAAAAAACACAAGTCATAAGTATAAGAAACATCATAATAAGAAATATACTATAACATGGTAGACAATAATCATAACTAGTGAGCATAAGAGATACCATCATAGACATAGGCATAATTAATGCAATCTAGTTCAATATAACATAAGAGAAACATTTCATGAGCCACCTCAAAGCAAACTTATGCAATACATAGATAAGACCCCATAATCCCACCTATTCTAAGCAAGTCACTTTAGGTCCTCATTCACGTTTTATCATCTTTTGATCTCATTCTTAGCCTAATTCTCATTGACAAAGAAACATTCACTTTTAGTCAGTCATACCAAGAAAAGCAACTTATAGCAACAACCCAATTTAAGCATACATCATTACAAGTAGTCTTTACATCAAACATCTTTAACACCTAGACAAAAGCATATTCATTACATAAATCACCATGACATAAGGGGAGCAAACCATAACTATCCTCAAAGCATACTTGTGCAATGCATGAATAAGACCTCATACTCTCACTCATACTAAGTAAAACTTTTTTTAAGTATCCATAGTTCATACTAGACTTGACTTTGTGAGAATTAGCCTTAATCGAAATAGACCATGTGAGCTTAACATGGAATCCGGTGTTACCCAAAAAAATTGTCCTACTTGCCTAAGGTAGAACCATTACTTAAGCTTAGATGGATTCAATAGCTAAATAAACTATGTGGGCACGTAATTATGGAACAAGGAGACTGTTACTAGATACCCGGGCTCAACTCTCGTGAGTTCATCCGCCTCAAGAGATTTCTCCTAGAAACCCAGGCTCTATTCACATGAGGGCTTCCATCTCATATGAATATCCACTCGGCGCTAAACATAATTCCCACAAAATACTTTATTAAATCATAACTTGCTTCATGTCTTATGGAAGGATGTACTAGACAATTAATCCAAAAGAATTCATTAGGATAGCTCTTAGTTCACGCATGAATATAACATTTCACCGTCTATGTCTTCATTTAGATTCAATTAGTTGAGAATTGCCTTTCAACCTAGAATATCCATTATATGAGAAAACTTTTCACATTATGTTCATCACGGTTTCATGAGAATAACTTTTCAATCAACACAACAACATCGTCATTATCACACAGACACTTCACTCTCAAAGTGTTCTTAATGCATATACATAAATCTCATAATCATACATAATTCTCATACTTTTCCCTTCAAGGACCATAGATCATATTCAATCAACACATCTAGAATTACTACATTCAGACATGGATAATGACATGATTCAAATAGTTCAATTACTACAAGCATAACCTCATAATACTCTTCTTTCTACAATTCACCCATATCACAAAATCATAAATTGGGAATATAGGGATTTCATGATTCTTGGGAGATTTTTATTATAAAACTATAATAAATCATTAATTCAATCATAATATAATGTAATTAAATCATTAAAATCGTTTGTGAAAGGAATCTATGACTTTGAGTCAAACCCTAGCTTTGGGGGAATTTCTATCTTTGAAATTGAGTTTAGAAGGGACTCCAAGGATGAAGGACTACCATACCTTGATTATAAAGCCTAGCAAGCTTGAACAATGGAGACTTGAGTATTATAGGGAGAGATGTTTTTTGAAAGAAGATGGACTTTTGTGATTTGATTTGGGATTTTGGAAATAATGGGGTGAATGGGTGTATTTTGACTAAAAAATGGCTTATAAAGGTGTATAAAACTAAAGAAAAACGACCTCACTTAATATTCATCTAAAAAGTTACCTAAAATAACCCTCCCTTAAAGTGAGATTCCAGGCCCTACGCCCTACCTCACGAACCGTCAAGGGCTCCACGGTCCGTAAAGGTGCTCGTGGTCCCTTGACCAGTAGCTATGCTACCTTGAAATGTCCCCACAAGGTGAAGGCAACCCCACGCACCGTCCCACGGGCCGTGGTCTTCACCACGAGCCGTGAAGTGGTTCGTGAAGGGGAGCCTTTTTGGGGGGCTGCATTAGGGAGGCTGGGTGGCACCACGGGGTGTATTGGCCACCACGGGTCGTGAAGACCCTCGTGGTCATGGTGGACAGTGCCTTGGCTAATTTTGGGCAGCCTTGGCCCTTGCCCATTTTCCTTGTCTCTTGCCCTTCTCCTTTGACGTTAACCCTCACGTTTAGCTCTACTTTAAAATATAGCTGGATTTTTAATGTTCATGGGAAAAGACTTGTTCCGGTTCCGCATAAGACTCATTAATAAGGAAAGCACTCCTTATTAGGGATTTCTTCATTTTTAGAGCTCGAATTTAAAATTTCTGGTTGAAAGTGGAAGGATCTATCTATTCCACAACATCCTTTGGTGGGTATAGAAAAAAGACATATGAGGGCAGGGGCCTATCTTTCTTTGGGTAGAGGCAAAATACAACACTAATGTTTTAGACCAAAACATTTTGCTAGAAACGATCAATATAATGAAGTATGCAGTTTGCTATCATCGTTATCTTTTTTTCTGGTTTCTGAAAGTTTCATCAAATTCATGTTCAACTCGTTTAATAACAAGTAAACTAAACCAGATTTTGGTGTTCTTAATACTCGGAAAAACTTACATATGTTACTAGAGGAAAGTTGAGATCGAAGTACGTTAAAATTGTTGAAGTGTGTGCAAGCTAGCACTGACACGCCCCTTGTTTAGAGAAAGATAGGACTAATGACTAAATATTTCTTCTTGATTCCAATTTTCTTCAACGAAAGTGACTTTCCAAGATAATAATTATACATTGACTGACCATCTGAGAAAACAAATCAGAACAACTGGTATTGATATAGACTTTAGTGCATGTAGTGTGAAGTAGTTTAAGAACTTCTACTTATCAACTTGAAATTCTGCAAGTGACCATATAACTCTGGTTGAAGGTTGCTATATATCCAAACACCTTAAATTGTGAGTGAAGGCCAATGAAACATGTGAACTTGCCCCTTGTCTTTGTGAAAAAAATGAGTAAATGACTTACAAAGAGTTATGTTTTCGTATGTCCTTCATGTGTCAACTTGGAACACCACGTACATACAAGGCGTGCTCTTTGATCAGTCACTTTCGAGTGCTTTAAGGCAGATTTAACATCACTTGATGACCATGTGTGTGTGATGAACATGGTCACAACTTACAAGTTACAAGGACATAGTTCTTTCTCTGTCATGATGGTGAAGAACACCAACCTTTGCTTTTGATGGTGCCATCTTTGGTTTCATTAACTTCCATTTTTCAATTTTAAAGAAAGTGGATTACTTTGAGAGACTAGATGAAGAGTAACTAGCTAGTTGCTAGACAATAACTTCAGCAATATCTTGGGAATGGTCGATTTATGTGATCTTGGATCCTTCTACAATGTAATATCTAGGCAAAAATAGTGCAGATTATAGGGTAGCTCGTTGCACAAAGCATCTCACATTACCAGGGTCTGAGGAAGGGTTACACCCCAAGGGGTGTGAATGTGATGCAGACAACCTAACCTAATGCAAGCATTAGTTCCAAGGCTCGAATTTGTGACCTATAAGTCACATGTAAACAACTTTACTGTTTCTCCAAGGCTCCCCCTTCTAGACATTACAGAGATTAACATGAAAAATTCATAACAAAGTATGCTACGATCCTTTAAAAATCAGCATACTCAAATCAGATGAGTTCGACATGGACATCACGATTGGTTACATACAACAACAATAACCACAGCTCGATTCCAAGCAAGTTGGGGCCGGCTATATATATTAATCCTTATTGTCTAGTATGTATGTTAGATAGGCCACTCAAATTTGAATATTGACCAAGACTTGGGGTTCCAACAGGAAAATATGTTCGTGTGGGATTCTCATTTATTTGAGGAGAGTTATATGATCAAAAGGTGTAGTAGCATGGTTTAAAATAAGTAACAATTAAAAAAACACAGTGATTTCCTTGAGAAAACAGGAAGTACAGATTGCTACTGCTACCTGACATGAGAGCATATCTCAATGAATCTTTTATGCATGCTCTATTCTTTGCCCTAGCTCTAAGGGCACCGGCCATGACCTCAACCTCTAGTGACTGACTCTCTTCATGCCTTATTAATTGTACATGTTGTACAATCCAAATAACTTCAAACACCAAATCAACAACAGCAACAACATAGCAGTTTAATCCCACAAGTGAGGTCTGAACATCAGGGTCGTTTGTACGCAACCTTACCATTACATTGCGAAGTTAAACAAATAGCAATCCAAAGGTCTTTTTATGGTTGAGGAAGATTATAGAAGTTGTCTACTCCAAACCATTGCATAATTAAGTTCTTCCTGATAATTTTTGCACCATTAGATGATTAACATTTGTCTTTTATATGCTAGCACCTTTGTGCTGATAAGACAAATGAATATTTTCCAAACCGTTAGATTACAGGGCGGAGCCATAATGATTGTTAGGCGTTTGGCAGAATCCAGTAATTTTGGCTCAAACTCTGTATTCGTGTTAAAATATTCATTTGATATGTACAAATAATCTATACAGAATCCATAAACTAAAAATTCTGGCTCTGCCACTGTGTTTGGAAGATCAGTTTGAATAGGTCACATCTCGAAATAGTTACAAATTTAAGTTCTATCTACTGACGGTAAGGACAAAGAGCTTTGGTGCAACGGAAAGAGTTACTGTCGTGTGAGGACAGATCAAGGATTCAAGCGGTGGAAAAGAAGCTCTTGAAGAAGTGTAAGGTAAGGCTATTTAGACTGTACCCAAAGTGGTCGAACAATTTAAGGTAAGTCTGTGTATGATAGACCGAATGTGGTTCAGTCCTTCATCAGGCGGAGTTTATTTGCACCAGACTGCACTCTTTTATGTACGACAACAACAATTGACGCGTAAGAATTGGGCTATACGTCGTCTCATGAACCAATAGACATGTCCATAATGTCAAATAACATCAACTGAAAGGGCTAGGAGATGGTGCATTGCACCAAAAGTCAATAAACAGTTGATCAACTTGGTTTGGGTAATAGTAATGCAATACAAAACTTGCTTTGGGCAAACTTTTATGTATCATAATTCAGTTAAATTTTGAAATGACAAAATTCAAAATGTATGGTGTTTTTCTATGGAAGCACTGTAGACTTACTTTAGCTATAGGGAATTCCAAATATGGACAACTGCATCTCATAATGCTAATGGAAGGACCAATCAAAATGTACATTCTAGACATTGTGAAAATGAAACATCGATAAATGTACTGAAAAGTTTCAATCCTTCTCCTGATATTGAAAGATGCATTAATTGAAACAACTATATGAGATCTCAATGTTGTCACCTCAAAAAAAAAAAAGGTCTATATAAACTTATAACAAGAAAATTTAAGCCAGTAAACCTTCTAATTGCATAAATCTTCCTCAGGTCTTCTCTCAATTCTTTGCTTCAAATATTAGTTCTTTTTCTCCTAGATTATCTTGAACATATGTTGAGCAGAGTTATTTTTTGTTTTAACTATTATGAATGTTCTGCATTTTATGTTTAAACTGACACATTGTATGTTTACAGTTTGAAGTCTAACCAACCGCGATATATGGAGCAAGAACTAGATCACTCCAAGAGCCTTGACAAGGAAGAGGCTGTCATCATGCAGAATATCGATGAAGATGAGATTTTCCCACCTGAAAAAAACAGGAATAGTTTTTGCATAAGGAAAATTGAAGGCAATAAAAAGACTAAGACACGCTTAATGAAGATGCGAAGCCTAGACTCTGCAGAGGAATCACCAGTACATGGAAAATCCTTGTGTCAAGCAAGATCATTTAGTTCTCATTTTCTAATAAACATAGATGAGATGATGAGTGATGTTGATAATGAAAAAGGTGCACTTATAAGCAAGACTCCAAGTGGAAAAATGGGAATTTTCTCATTCGATCGATCCTCCATTTCCTCATCAACCATCTCTGATGACGTGACGTTGGAAAATTCACAAAAAAGTAAGAAAATCACAAGACATCAGAAACATAAAATTAGCAGCCACAATTATGGCAGTGAACACATACTTATATACCAGAGCTAGGTTGCCTTTTTTATGTATGTGAATGTGATTTCTGAAAGAAGTCCCCTTTTTTGTTGTTCAGAGAACAATATATTGAAATCGAAGGTTCAGGAGGATGACGATTCATGCAGCTGGAGTAGAATTCAGATTGAGCCTACCTTACGTATACGTCTCAAGGTGGTTAATGCATGGATCATCTCTTATGAACATTCTACTGCTTTATATTATATAATAAGTAAAAATATGTTACAATTTTCCACTTTTTTTGAAGTTTCAAGATGTGAAGTACACCGTGGCACTGAAGGGAGTGGAAAATTCTAATACAGAAAAGTGCATACTTCAGGGAGTGAGTGGTTCAGCATGTCCAGGAGAAATTCTCGCGTTAATGGGACCTTCAGGTGGTGGTAAAACAACCTTACTCAAGCTTCTAAGTGGAAAGGTGAAAAATGATAGTGGCATGATTAGTTTCAATGACCAGCCATATAACAAATCATTGAAACAAAGGTAAATTCACAAGTCCTGATAGAACTTCTCATAATAGTTGATCAAATGTAAAGTTTACTCATAATAACTCAACAGGATCGGGTTTGTGCTGCAAGATGATGTTGCTTTTCCCCATCTCACTGTGAAAGAAACCTTAACATACGCTGCTTTGCTTCGTCTACCTAATACGTTATCTAAAGAGCAGAAGAAAGAGAGAGCTATTGGAGTTATAAATGAGCTTGGCCTAGAAAGGTAACTTCTTCATTTTCTACAAAAAATTCTCTTCTCATCAAAATGTTATGATTATACCACATAAAAAGAACAAAGTATTTTTCGATCACATGCTAGAACTCAGACATGCTAAAACATCAGAAAGAATGGAATACATGGGACAGCCTTGTTATGTCGAACTGTCACTAGCTTAACTTTCTTTATGCTTCTAAGATTGTAATGTTTTCTAAAGTTGGACACTGAAATGTAATTTCAGGTGTCAAGACACTATAATTGGAGGGGCATTTGTTAGAGGAGTTTCAGGAGGCGAAAGAAAACGAGTATGCATTGGAAATGAAATTCTTCTGAATCCATCACTTCTGTTCCTAGATGAACCAACATCTGGTCTGGATTCAACCACAGCACTTCGAATCATGCAGATGCTACGTAACATTGCCAGGGTACTCATTGTCAAAGAGTCTCATCAATCCATTTTAGCTTTTTATAAGTCTTATTAAATAAATCATCTTATTTTTGATAGGCTGGAAAGACAGTGGTAACAACAATACATCAGCCATCGAGTAGACTATTCAGTAGATTCGATAAGTTGATTCTATTAGGACAAGGCAGCTCACTGTATTTTGGCAAAGCCTCCGAGGCAATGCTGTATTTCTCTTCAATTGGTTGTTCTCCCCTTATAGCCATGAATCCAGCGGAGTTTCTAATTGATCTTGCAAATGGAAACATAACGGAAAAGTCTATACCTTCAGAACTAGAGGAGAAGCTTTTACCAGGACACCATCATTTCAAAAAGCAAAATGAAGGACCTTCCCCAGCTGATATTCATGAGGTATAAGAGATCACCCTTCTTTTCTTAATCTATGTGATAAACTATATCATTATGATAATATATATACTTAAAAACCAAATATTTCAGTATTTCGTTGGGGCTTATGAGTCGAGGGTTGCCAACATAGAGAAACTAAAACTCCTGAAGCATGGCCTGATAGAAGAAGATTCTGAAGTGCAGAGTTGGCCTAATTCAAGAGATTCTGGTGCAACCTGGTGCCAACAGTTTACAATTCTTTTCGGAAGAAGTCTCAAGGAGCGAAACCACGAGTATTTCAGCAGTCTTCGGATAACTCAAGTCATAGCAACAGCTATAGTTGTTGGCTTACTATGGTGGAATTCAGATACTTCATTCCCTAAAAGAATTTCAGATCAGGCTAGTAATGTTTTTCTTACAACAAGGATCATTTTGTCTTTAAACTACCATGCTTCTTCCAAGTAGTGGAGCCAGAAATTTTACTAAGGGGTGTCAAAATATTAAAAAGTAAGCAACATACAAGATATATTCATAAAACTAGTAAAATCTCAACCTAATCTTTTAGCGAGACACTCCTTAGCATAAGGTGGCTCCGCAACTGCTTCTTCATAGTCCTTCAACTAATTTTTTCAGGAAAACATTGCAGGCAGGGCTGTTGTTCTTTATTTCAGTATTTTGGGGTTTCTTTCCACTATTTACAGCAATCTTCACATTCCCACAAGAAAGGGCTATGTTGGTTAAAGAGAGATCAGTGAATATGTACAAGCTTAGTGCCTATTTCATAGCCAGAATCACCACTGATCTTCTCCTGGACCTAGTGTTGCCTGTAACATTCTTGCTGATTGTCTATTTTATGGTTGGATTGAAGCTGACATTCAATGCATTTTCTTTAACTTTGCTCACAATTTTACTCAGCATAATTGCTGCTCAGGTTAGAAGTTATGATTTCTTTTTCCGCTATTACTCCCTCCGTTTCAATTTGTTTGTCTTACTTCCTTTTTTGGTAACTCTTTCGTTTCAACTATTCATAACATGTTTAACACCAGAAGATTAAAAACAGTTCAACAAAAGTATTCTTTACTTTCTTAAACTCTCTGTGTGAAGCCAAAACCAGACAAACAAATTAAAACCGAGGGAGTGTCATATATATCTAAGCAGAGTTGAGCTTGATATGACATTTGGGGTTCACTATGTTCAGGGCTTAGGTTTGGCTATAGGTGCAGCATTCATGGATGTGAAAAAAGCAACAACTTTTGCTTCTGTTATCCTCATGACATTCATGTTGTCTGGAGGATTCTTTGTCCAGGTAATAATTAATAATGTCTTATCAGCACATGGATGATGATATATAAACCAGCATTGATGTTAGTGTTATGATAACACTAGAATTCAACAATTGCATAGTACAATTTCAATGGATGGGATTCAATTGAATAATGTTGCTTCAAGTACAACTTATTAGCTACAATTTGCACCACTTATTTTGGAACGCGAAGTTGATCAGGAACAATAAATGAACTAGAACAAGAAAAACTTACTCAATGTGACTGATTTTGATTAATTTTGTGATTGTAGGAAGTTCCAGCATTCATGTCATGGGTTCGTTATATCTCGATTAACTATCACACATACAGACTTCTCTTAAAGATTCAGTTCAAATCCTTGAGAAATTCAAAGTATGGCTCTGTTGATGACTCTAGTGGAGTTGAAGTAGGAGCAATGTTGGTGATGGTTATTGGATATAGGGTGTTAGCCTACTTCCTCCTAAGAAAAATGAAACTAAGAACAAGTAAATAATTGATAAGTACTAATTTTGTTTTTGTTTTTATAGTTTAAGATCCAATTTCTACCAATAAGTTGTAACTACAACATTCTATATGTACTATGTTCTTAATTTGTTTCATATATTTCTTTCCTATTAGTTCTTTGTTATGGAGATGGAGATTTTGGGACAAATTCAAATGGGCGATCTTGAACTTTTGACTCCCACGTGTACAGTGTGTTTCTTTCACGATATGCTATAGTCGAAGTGTGTTCTATCCCTATGTGGAAACCTTTATGGTCAATAGTATGGAACAAAGTAATTGGCTAAAGAGCCCAATGATGGAAGTTCTATAATATGGGTCAAGCCCATTCTTTAGTTTTGAGAGTAGGCTTCTTTTTTATAAGCCCATTGGGCTGAAACTTTTGCTTTTGTCCAACTTATGATTGGAGATTTCCCATATTTCAACCCAACAATACTAATTTCTCTATCAAAAAAGATCAAAAATGCCTCTGAACTATATAAAATAGATCACTTATACCCTCTGTTACATTTTAGGATAAAAAATACCCCTGTTGTTATCCCAAGAGACCACAAATACTCTTCAAAAGTTAACATTCTAAATTTTTAATGACATGACAAGCCACATAGGACTGATTCCTCCACCTAAGCTGTCAACTAGGATTTCCACTAACCCATCAACTCATCCACCCAAAAATTAACCTCCATAAGTTCTATATCTCAAGCAATGTATTCAAATTTATGTATTCTGTTACTAATTCTACATTTCAATACCATGTGGCATGAAAAAAGTTGGAACATATTATTGCTTTTGATAATCAACTAGATACACTCTGGTAGGTGATGATCAGAATGATAATAAGTATTTTCCATATGAAAGAAGGGAGTATCTAGTTTCAACCAGATACACCCTTTTTCGAATTTTCAATATAGAAGAAACTTCGTTTGTTTAATATTCATATAGTCCATACCAATAGAAATTAATTAAACATATTGGTGAGATTCATAAGTGAGGGTGAGGTAGAAAGTCTATTTTCGATAGACTTTTGACGTAATGATAGTGTCACAAAAACAGATCTGACAAATACAAGAGTAAGACTATAAATAAATATTGTAGAAAGAAAAAAGATATTATTGACAACAAAATAATACAATTAAGGAACTACAATAGTAATACAATTGGAGAAATTAGAATAAAGAAACTATTTATATTCCAAAATGCACACAAGTATATGCGATCGTACAAATAATATAATATGTGTTTATCTATTTACTAAATTAAATTAATGCTAATTATTTATTCAAACGATAAAATTCATTATTATTTTAAATTAACTCTAAGTAAAAATTAAAAACAAAATAACTAATGGATAATTAACAAACGAATTATCTATGGACTATCTAACAACCACGTTGTATTCTTCAACTAATTCACCTATTAATTTTCCTAAATTACTAGTTGGAGATTGATATTATTTTTTGGACATGTTGACGATAACTCTAAGCCTACTCGACTATCCCTAATGCCTATATCCCTAATAACACAAATTTATGAGGAAATTTTAATGTAAAGTATAAACCGTTATCTTGTGACATCTTCCTGGACAATTAAACGTCATCAAATTTGATACGTGAAGACTGCTTACAAAATGATTTGGATGGATTTAATTGAATAAAAATATTTTATATTGTCAAATTAAATTTGTATATTAAAAGAAATATAATTTTAACAAATAAATAATTCCTCCATCTTAAAATATTTGTTATGTTTCGTTTTCATGAGTTAAACTATATAAACTTTGATCTATATTTAAAGATGACGTGGGTAGGATTGTAATTAATACTCCATCCGTCCATTTTTATTTGTCATGATTTCTTTTTTTTTTTTAGAGTACTCCAACGATAAAAACTTTGATCAACATTTTATGGTGTATTTTTTATCATATTGATATACAAAGTTGCAATTTATAGTACTCTTTGTATAGTTTTTGAATTTAAATTTTTTGTTTAAAATATAAAATTAATATAATCTAATTTAACTTTGAAAATTAGTCAAATTAACTTTCTAAACATGCAACATGACAAATAAAAGTGGACGAAGAGAGTAATATTTTTCGTATAATCTTTAAACATTAAATTATTTTAATTCAATTAACTTCAAAATTAGCTTAATTAACTCTATAAAACGAAATATGAAAACTATTTTAAATTAATAATATAAAAAATTATAAATTATAAATTTGAATAGTAAATTAATCTCTAACCGTCAAATATCATTATCATTTTTTTTCCACATATTATTTCACGAAAATGATGCACAACACACCACGTGAATTAATTTTTGTTTCCAACAGAAGACTATAACTAGTAACTGAGGGACCAATCCATAAATATGACCTCCTTTTGTTTAGTTTTATTTGTTTATTTTATTTTTATGCTTACATCACATTAACAATGTAAGAAGGTTAATAAAAATGGAACATAAGGATTTTAGGAATGTTTCACAAGACGGTCGTTTGATAGCTAGTAAAAGTTACGTAGATATTATTATGAGATATATATAGGAATTGATTTAGTAAGATTTAATTATTTATATATTAGTTATTTTATCTTTTATTCGGTATAAATAATACATAAATTCATCATAGCTTATTACTTATACATATGTCAGTTATGCGAGTTTCTAAATTACAAATCATACTGTATTATATTTATACATGAAATACTTACCTCCTAATCAATTATACCGAACGTGATATTACTTATACAAGATTCAACACCTGCATAACTCACCTACAAATAGCTATAATTACTTGAACATTAACATTATTTGGGCGGCGTTTGTTTTAAAAAAAAGTGTACATATTTTTTCAAAAAATGTTTTCATATTTTGCAATGCTTCAACTATTTATTATTTTCTTTACCTATCTAAATTAATATTCTCTTTTCAGAATATGTCTATATAAGTAAAATAATTCTACAAATTTCAATTTTGCAAAATTGAAAGTTGATTTTTTTTTTTGAACAAAAAAGATTAAAATTTCCTAGCTCTCTATGCCCTACAATGGCAAGAGTCCAGAGCTCTTAGCCTATTAGGTGCTATCAGTAGGTGATTGAAGGTTAGACTTGGGATGACATTGGTAGATTTTTAAAAGTTTAGGGACCAGTAGAAGATGTAGTTCTTAGGGAGGGGCCATATATTTAAATAAATGCATGTTCTCCAGTTGACAATATCCTTTTTGTTATAAGATAATAAAAGAAGAAAAATATAAGGTAGAGAAAAGAGACAAATTTTTCTTATTTTTCTTTGAGGGGTGAAATACCATATCAATACTTTGTTGATATAGTATTAAAAAATTAATTTTGATATTTTAATTTTTCCTTTATATTCAAATGTTGAAAAAGTAAGTAGTCTTAATTGCTTAGTATACAAATGCCCACACAAATAAATCTTATTTTACATTTTAGTATTTAAATTTAGATGTTTAAATTTCATATATATTTTGGTATTTAATTTTACACGTCTTAATACTTATAACAATACAATTGACCTTAATTTAATTATGATGTTTTTCACTCAAGAATTTTAATCATAGTGAGTTATATTGTTACCATTTCTATCTATAATTAATAATAATTATAACTACTAACCACCATAAGTCCATAACTACAATAATCACCAATTACTAGTATTGGCCATCATAATATGTTTGTCAATTATCACTATCATTCCCTGCTACAATCACTAGTTATAATTAAATATCACCCCACCATCAACTGTAACGTCATTAATCATCATCATCAATCATTATTGTCAATCACTATCATCATTAACTATTTTGTATATATATGTAATTACCATCATCAGCCACCAATCACCACACCTCTGATCACTACTATTAGTCATCACCATCATCAACCACAATCTATTTTTTTTAAAATATGTTATTGATATAATATTAGATTAATTAGTTTTTTTATTTGAATTTTTCATAGACCGTCCTCTCCAATTTTTTCGGGAAAATCTTCTTCTCATTCCAAAAAATGCAAATTATTATCAAGAACCCTCTTTGTTGATCCTAATTCATTGGTAAACGGTAGAAATTGTTACCGTCAAATAATGTTCATTATATTAAAAATAATTATTTTATTATATTTGTCTAATTTAGAAAATTAAGAGAGAATTTGTCTTTTGTGTTTATTTTACCCTTACTATTAAATATTATTTATCATCTAACATATTTTTCAAAACATTAAAGTTAATAAACTTAAAGAATATTATAGTAATATTACCCCTATTATTTATTACTCCCTCGTCGCTAATTACTTGTTCATTTTTTCTTTTATAGTTGTTCCTAATTAATTATCCATTTTGACAAATCAAGAAAGGACAATTTTTTTTACCTATTATACCCTCAATTAAATGACTAATTACTTTTTAAAATATAAAACTTTTTATCTATTTCATAATTAAATGGTAAATTTATTATGTTATTAATTATTTTCTTAATATGTATGTTATTTCTAAAATAGACAACTAAATAAAAACAAAAAAAGTATTTCCTAAGGAATGTACCAAGTTTACAGCGAACAACTATCATGCATGTTGGGATCTGAAAACTCTACTATAAAAGAAAAAAAAAAGAAAGAGATACACAAAGGTTGACATTTAGATCAATAATTTATTTGAAGGTTTGACGTTGAATAAGTCAGGCTGAGATTATTATAATAATTAATATAAACGCGGATTTTCTTGTACTTAGTATCGAGAATGACTTCTAATGAACCCCTTAATTTTTAATTAAATAAAATATTTGATTTGGAATTAAATATTAAAAATGAATGGAAGAAGAAGAAGTTACTTATGAGATCCAGCACGTGCAATGCAACATGATTTCCTCTGCATCAAATTCTTCATTTGATGATCCCCATGCATACATGTGTTTGAAAAAGTGTTAGCACTTGTGGTTTTCCATTTTTACCCCTATCTTAATCGTCGAAGATCTTTCGAATAGAGAAAGTTACTCGAATAATAGATAATACATCTGTCATTTTCAATCTTAAGATGGTGAATTTGCTAATAAAGTGAAAAAAGGTAAAAGTTCCTAAGGAGGGATTGCAAAAAATAATAATGAAGATGGTCTAACTATAGCTCGATCCTTTTAATGAATAAGTACTTTTTTTTATCTCAATTTATGTGATATTGTTTGATTGATACAAAGTTTATGAAATAAGAAAAACTTTTGTTATCTTTACTAAATTATCCTTATTATAAAGTCTACTTTGGTATTTACTTTAACTAGTTAATTTTTCTTCGCAATAAAATTTAAGTAGGATTAATTAGTTGTCACATAAAAAAAATTGAGAATGGTGCCACTAAATAATTGTCAAATAAAAAATGTGATTTTTTAGATGACTTAAAAAGGGAAAAAAATAACAACATAAATTAGGACATGGAAAATATATTTTTTACCAAATTAAATATGGAATAATAGAAATTAAAATAACAAATTTTACTTAACCTAAGCACTGTTTAGGTTTAAGAAATACAACATAAGTAATACCTAATTAATTACCTTTTGAAAGAGATGAAAAATCACTTAGACATTAAAATTAGTAGTCAAAATAAGTTAACTATTGCCTGAAGTTTTCCCTTACGATGTAAGGGTAAGATTTATGTTAACTAAAAATTAGTAGTCAAAATAAGTTAACTAAAAATTCTTATTTTGCATAATTTAGTTTATTTCTTATATCTTCTAATTTGTGTTGCAGATAACATGAATGTAATTATATAAGATAAAAAAAAACTATTCATAATTCAAAAGCAAGAAAAGCATTCACAAGGTATTTGAAACTATTTGGGTGATAGAGGACAAAACTTTTACATGCAAATGAATCTATTAATGTCATCAACATTAATTATTAATTGATTTTAAAGCTTTTTTTAAAGACTAATAATTCTAGTGAATTAATTTGTTTTAAGATGATGTAACTTCAACGGGTTTGAATATCAATGTGCAAATTGTATATTTCCTCTAACGAATTTTTTGATCATATAGTGTCGTATTAAATTTTTAATTCTCATTTTATCCACATTTTTAACAAAATCAACTTAAATCACATTATTTAAATTTTTAGTTTAACTATAAATGAAATTTGTGTATGCAGTGTATATATATATATAGTGATTAATAATTATAGTAAACAGTTAGATTTTATTGATTTTTTTAAAAAATGAATTTAAGTTTGTTCGTTTTTGCAGGCTCTGTATATTCACTGGATTTAAATTTTTATTTTTAGATATTGTTATAGTTATTACTATACATATTTAAAGTGTAGCATTTGTTTGGCAATAATAGTATCTTTGTTGGGCAATAATAGTATCTTATAAAATTATTGGTAACGTTATAACTACATATATTTAAATTTAACATTTGTTTGGTAATAAATTCAAGTGATTTTAACTTTTTAGTTGTATGCTTAGTAATATGGTAAGACTTCTTAGTTATATTTTATTTTTAATCTAACTATAAAATTTTATTATATCTTTATTATTCTAATAAGAGGATAATATTGATGTGGTTAGTCTTTGTTATTCTAAATAACTTAAGAAATAAATTAACTAAATGATGATAAAAGTTTATTATTGTCAAATTTAGACAACGAACCAAGATTATATGTTGTTTATTTACATAAATATTCTATTATAACATATTAAGATGATAAATGTTAATATTTTCAAATAAACTTTAAAATAATATCTTATAATAAGTTAGAATTTTAAATTCTCAATAAATTAAGGTTTATGATTATATTTATCAACGAACCATGCTATGCGCGAGCATATATACAAGTAATACTTAAAATTATAGAAGTAAATTTTATATATATTTTAATATTATATTCATTCTAGACCTCGATTTATAAAATGACACTTAGATATATAATTATTGCATAGTCTAAAATCTTAAGTGGTAAAAAATGACATGAACTAATACATGTATGAACATTTCTTACACAGAAAAAATCTCAATATTATTATATGAAAAGAATAAAACTCAATTTCTAAAGGCAGCTAAATAAAAACACACAAATTTTGAATAGAGATATATGATGATCACTTGCAAGTTACTATAGCAATGAGACGATACGGGATGGGATGGGATGGAGCGGGTTCAACTTAATTCGTATAATTTTAATTTATCTAGTTTCGTTATGCGTAATAATTTTTGTTCATTTTTAACTCGTTCCATCGTGTTCTGCATAGACCCGCTTCACTTAATGTTTTGATATTTTCTATTCTAGTTAAGTTTGATAGTAACAATAAAATTAATAAAAATAAATTCATCTTTTCATTAAATTATATTAATTAAGTAGAATAGTGACTTGCAATTTATTTTTTAGTGGTCAACTGAAAACATGTAAGGAATTGTATAATTATTTTTATCGAACCATTTTCATTTACTATCTTATATATTTTAGTAGCTTTAAAGAAATTATCGTAATAAATAATGTTTCAGCACTCTTATAATATGTAAAAAGTTAAATTAAGTTTGAACCCACGTAAAATTACATAAACCCGCAATCCGTCCCATATCAAGTTTTAACTAAAAATTCACTTCAACCCGCCCCGTACAATCTTAGCGCCCGCCCTCATAACCTGATCAAATACGCCCGACCCCACCCTGCAGGGAAAATTAGCTATATATTCATAATATATAACATATTTAATCAAACTTACAACACTTCAAAATTTTGTTTAAAACATCATAATGACAATATTTTCAAAAATAATTTGTATTTCACATTTTATTATTGTTGAAATTTTCTTTTATTAATTAAAAGAGTCCATAGTTGGACTAAACTGTAACCAATAACAAATTTTAAAATAAAAACAAATACAATATTTTCTCCTCATTTTGCACGTTTCTCTCCTTCTCACGTTATTCTGTAAAAAAAATCCTACATTTCAAGTTTCTAGATTTTCTTCATGTTTCAAACAAAAGTTATTCAAAATTTGATTCTTCAAAAAAAAAATCATGCATTAATTCAAGGATTTTCTTGATTGATAAACAATCAGGTATACATTATTTCATTAAATTTTGAATCTGTTAAGGTAATTTCTTAGGTTTTTAAATTTCTTTTGATTTGTTTTCAACATTACCGTTTATATTTTACATTGTTCGTATTACGAATTTACCGTCATTATTCTCGATTTTTATGCAAGTCTGTTTACATTATCAGTCAACTTTTTTGGAGATTTTTTACTCCAAAAATGAAGGCACTGTGATTAAACTGACTTAAGAGAGAAAATCTAAGTTTCATCATGATTCCATCCGCATTCAAGTTCAAGATAGCAATGCCAGGGTAAAGCCACTATTAATAAAAAAATAAAAAAGTTGAGGGTAGAAGATTTCGAAAAACATGATGAAGAACAAAGTGAAGAACAATTTTCTATTAGTTTGTTTTGTATTTATAATTTTTTTAAAAATTTTGTATTATTTCTCAATTTGTATTTAAACCATTACGTATGCTTTTAATATTTATATTCATTCAAAATCTCATGTTGCATAGTCCATGAATCTTGCATTTGTTCTTAATTTGTATTCATCATAAAGGTATGCTAACTAGTTGTGTATTTTATTTATAGGAAGAACAACTTTCTATTAGTTTGTTTTGTTTTTATAGTTTTTTTTTTCTTTAGAATTTTGTATTATTTCTCAATTCGTATTCAAACCAGTATATATGTTATTAATATTTGTATTTATTCAAAATCTCACGTTGCATAGTTTATGAATCTTGTATTTTTTCCTAATTTATATTCATTTCAAAGGTATACCAACTAGTTATGTATTTTATTTAAGAATGATTACAACAAATATTCATTTATTGCTTTTTCAGTTTTATTTTCACTTTTCCATCATATTATTTTTATATCTATATATCATTATACAAAATACAATATAAAAACTAAAATGAATACAAATACAAATAATATACCTATTGAAATGAATACAATTTAGGAAAGGAAACAAAATTTTGAAGAGAGAAATAAATATACAATGAAAAAGATACATGAATAAAAATATGTTTCTTAAATAATTACATATTCATTTGATATACCTATTGGAATGGATACGAACTAATAAAGAAATACAAGTTTCAATATACAAAATACAACATGAAAACTAGAATGAATACAAACACAAATGACATACATATTGGAATGAATACGATTTTAGAAAAGATACAAAATTCTGATAAATAAAATAAATATACTGTGAGAAAAGTATGTCAAATAACATATAAAACTATAGGTTTTCAAATTTGTAAAATTTTTAAAAAATCAAATTTAACAGATAAAACTCTAAGGTATTATGCTAAAGTTTCATAATAATAACTAGTTTAAAGACAAGGACAAACAATGGTCTTTAGGAAGAAGGAAGAGACAATATATTTCTTAATTATATTATGTTAAGTTGAATAAAAAAAAAAATACATAAATGCCATAACAAACTAAAATATTATCATTTTTAATAAATATTAAAAATATTGCTAAAGAATCCTATTAAATATTAAAATATTATTGTTTTTAAAATTTTCCCCCAACTTTAAACCATTACCCCGCATTGATCACCTCGTTCCATTGTCATCGCTAAACCAGAAATAATTACGTATACATTGCTCAAATCAGTAATTATCACTATTAACGACAATAAACAAGTGTCGATCTAATTAGGTAAAGTCATCATTGTTCTAATCATGATAATGAACTTAAGGGAGTAAATTAAAATAGTACAAGTTTTAAATTAGGGAAAATAGTATTTTTAGTCCCTATATTAAGGCTAATTACTTATTTTAGTCCTTGTGTTATCTAACTTAGCACTATTGACCTTCAATTATATCAAGTGAGTGATTTTAATCCTTCAACTAAGAGATCCGAAAAAGTTAACAGAGAATTCACTATTAAAAGGAGTAATTCGAGTATTTTTAAAGTTATTGCTTGAGAAAACATACAACTTTTAAAAAGAATTTTCGCTGCAAATCTATCGTTCGTCTATGTAAGAGGGAGGGTTAATGCCTATCAAGTTGGTTTTGTTGAAATTGTAGCTCAGATTGATAAGCTTGTTCTTCAAGATAGAGACATGGAAGACTTAGCTTGTTTTTCAAAAAGAGAGAATTAAAATGAAATATCCGAACTATCTCTTTTAGCAGTGAACTCTGTTAATTTTTTTTGAAATCTGTTAGTTGAAGGATCAAAATCACTCACTTGATATAATTGAAGGTTAATAGTGCTAAGTTAGATTACAGAAGGACTAAAATAGGAATATAGCCTTAATATATGGACTAAAAATACCGTTTATATGGTGTGATATTAGTGGGCTCATAAATTTAGTTTTATGAAAAGGTGATATTCGTGTTTCTTATTATTTGTTCATTTATTTATATTTTAAAAAATCATAAATAAGAAAAATATTTTACTAATTTACCTTTCAAGTCTTTTTAATATACTTTATTTATATACCTTATTCATTAATATCAAAATTAATAGCGGAGTTTTTTTTTAATTATACTTTAACAAATGAATTTTAAGGGCAAATTGAGAAAATTTTGAATCAATTTAATCTCAATTTTATAAATTGTCTGGTTAAGATAAATATTTATAATAACATGAACAAATAATATAGAACGGAAAAAGCACTGTTAACTTATTCTAGTACTTACTATCCTATACTAGTTAAGTTATTCAATGCCAATTAATTTGTCCCATTAATGTTTGAAGAACTTAAACATAAGTACTAAACTCGAAAGTAGTGTTCCTCTCTTTATCTTATTTATCCATTATATTAAAATTTTATTTTTATTTGTTATTTTAATATATAAAGAAAATATAATTTTGCTATAATTTTATTAAGTATTAAGATTGTTTAAAAGAACAATTAAAATAGTTAAGCTTAGTAAAAATTATGTTGATCAATCGGGTCTTGGCTCGTTATATATCTAATCCGTTTTGATTCAAGTAAACTTAAATTGGATTGAAAAATTGTCTTAATCAATTATGACCCGCTTAAATTTAACTCAACCTGTTCAATCGCATCCCTAAATAGTACGTATCTATACTAGACTAGTTGAAGGAGAGTAGGAATTAGCTAGGAAAGCTAGAATGACGAGTATTTTGGTAATTAAAAATCTTATATTAATTCCTTCACTAACCCTATATATATAAATTAATTTTGTAGGACATAAGGTAGGGTGAAACTTTGAATTATTTCAATGACTACAAGGTCTTAATTAATTATTCTTTACGACAAATTAAACAGTAGAGGTAGATTTTTCTTAAATTACTATTAAGGAGACATACAATAATACATATTGAGGTATATATTTTACAAGAGAATAGTGAATATTTATATAAACCCTCAAACTACCTCTATTTTCCTTTAATATATAGTTGTGTTTGATAATTAGGTATATCCTTAAACTCTTGCATTGATCTTCACCATCAATTTTAATTTAGACGATTCTCGGTTTCACCTTTTTTTACATAGTTATTATTTATTAAAATAATTTATCATTTTTGTTAATATAACATACATCTCATCTAATATTTGTATTCCAATTAAAATTTAGATTTATCCTCTATAAGTCTCATTAAAAATTACAATGCTCACGGTTAGAATAACTGAAGCTGAAATCTCATTCCTCTATTTAACAATGCAGAAATTCTATTTCTCCCAAGAGAATCTAGGTCGTAGTTTGTCAAAATTCATCTTTCTCCTTTTTGGAATGCTATCTTTTCCACAAAAATCATAACAAAATCATAACATAAATATATTTAAACTATATCTTATAATATAGAGATATATTTAATCCTTTTGTGAATATTAAAGCGGAGCCTTTTACCTAATTTTGTAAAATGAAAAAAGAAAAAGGAATAGGGGTAAATTGGTCAATGAGAAGGGATAAATAATGAGAAAAGGGTAATGACAACTAGAGTAGTTTTGACTATGAACATCAATCACGGTCATGATGAACCAATCAGGAAGTGACATATGAGTAATTAGCAACCATTTAAAAAAACGTATAAACATGTAATAATACTAATAATCCGCCTATGAAACAGTGAATTAATACACTCATATCTTTTCTTGTAAAAAAATTAAACCATATAGTAAAGTGAAGGGCCTCTTTTGTGAATTCACATTATCACATGGGATTTTGGGGTGTAATAATATATACTCTTTCTTGAACCTAACTGTTCGCAAAACTCAAACCGCCCACGATATGTTTACACCCTTTCTACTCTACACATGACCACCTTTCTTTCACACTCTCAACCCCTCGTCGATCCAAAATTTGAAATTTGTAAAATTTTATATTAATCTCAAAGTTAATATACAATAGAGTATACACTACATAGTATATATATTTAATAAATTTTAAAAGCTATTGAATTTACGTTGTTTCGTTATTTTAAAATTAAATAATCTTCTGTACCTTAACTTGAGCGGGTTCAAAAATTTTAAGTTGATGAATTCGGCTTTATAGCTTCTTAACACTCCGCTTATTATATTTTTGTAATATTTTACGCTTTGTGTTAAAATATTAAGTTCAAATAAATTCATCGATAGCTAAATTTATGACTTTTTTTTTTTCCAAAAACACTCCACAGGTCCACGTACATGTGGGGGTCACCCTTTATAATCCTCGGAGCCATACCCTACTACCTCCCTTTCCCCCACCCAAGGGGCCACCTAGACCTAAATTACTAATTAAATTGTGTTTTTTTTTCTGCTCAAAAGTTTCATATAGCATCCAATTTTCGTCCTAAAATTCATGGCTTATCAATTTCTAGTGGTCTTTGTTATTATGGTGGATCTCTTTTTATTTCCTTCAACTTTGTGTTAAAATAATCTTTCCCTTCCAACTTTAATTAGGACTATAGATGTTCTTTTTCGCTATATGCAAATTTAATCAACAATTGATAGATTTATATAGGTGAACTAATGTTATCGATGAGTATAAAATTTTATGAACAAAGTTGATATTTGAATAACTATTATATACAAATTACTATAACGATACCATATTATAAAACAGAATTCAAATATTAAGAATAGGGATAAGGCACAAATACCCCTCAACCTATGCCCGAAATCTCAGAGAGACACTTATACTATACTAAAGTCCTATTACCCCCATGAACTTGTTTTATTTATAATTTTCTAGCCCTTTTCGGCCTACGTGGCACTATCTTGTGGGACCAACGCTGGTTGATTTATTTTTTCAAACTAGTGCCATGTAGGTCGAAAAACGATAGAAAATTACATTTAAAATAAGCTCAGGGGGCAATAGGACCTTAATATAGTATAAGTGTGTCTCTAAAATTTCAGGCATAGGTTGAAGGGGTAATTGTGCATTTTCCCTTAATAATATTATGGCTTTCTTTAAAAAAGACTCTGTTTTATTGAAATATATTCATATGACACCAATTTTTTTCATTGAAATATATTCTAGTTGAATTTCATTTATGGAGGAGGTCACTAATTTTAATGTCCACCACTTATATATATATATTGACAAATGATTAATGAGGCCTCATAAAAATGAATCATATTTATACAAACATTCAAATTTAAAATAAACTTTTTGTGATTATATTTTTAATATAATTTTATTTTGACTCCTTTTTAAGAAAGCAGTCTCGTAACAACTTCACCTAAGGGGCTCTACCCTTTCTTGCCTCCCCCCCCCCCCCCCCCTCTCTTTTCTTTTAGCCACCCTAAAAAATTTGTATGCAACTAGCATTATATTTGCACCCATGATAATCTAAAAGATATCATCAAGACAAATTGAAAAGTGTGCCAGTTGGACAGAAACTCAAACATGATGGACTAAATTGTATCTTAAGTGAAACTTCAAGGACCAAGTAGTGCAATTTACGCTATATCTGAATCTATATATAATCCCACTATGCACCCCATATAGTCAAAATCCCACATACTCTTCCCTCTCTCCAAATCTAACTTCTTTCTAGTCTTCAAAGTGTAATATACATATTTATTTTTTCACAAAAACATGTTACCATACCATCCAAGGCCAATGATCATGATGGAAAGGACAAGAAAGTCCAATATTGAACAAGCACCAAATTGTCCTAGGTGTGCCTCTACCAACACAAAATTTTGTTACTACAACAACTATAGCTTGTCACAACCTAGGTATTTTTGCAAAGCTTGTCGTAGATATTGGACTAAAGGTGGTTCTCTTCGAAATGTCCCCGTTGGTGGCGGTTGTCGGAAAAGTCGACGTTCAAGATCTACACGAAAAGACGATAATACCCTTCAAACATCGAGCCCCGCCCTCGAAGGTGCTCCCGGAGCTCATGACATTGATCTAGCGGATGTTTTCGCTAAGTATTTGAACCAAGGTACAAATAATGATCATGATGATAATATTAATATTCAAGAATCTCAAGATTATTCTTCTATTGGAGCAAGCTTATCTAATTCTCCTTCATCAGATAGCTTGGTTAATAATCCAACTTCTTTTGAAAATGAAAGTTTGTTGGATAATTTCCAAGATTACCCTTGTGGTAATTTTCTACAAGAGGAGCAAGGGGCTCAAATTAATCAAGATTTTCTTGATTTTAACACTAGCTTTCTTGAAATGCAAGCTATACTTGGACAAGAGGAGGATCAATTTGATCATTATAACACAAGTAATTTTGAGTGGCAACCAATGATGCAATTTCAAGATTTTGGATCAATTTTAGAATTAGATGATCATCAACTCATGAAGAATTCAACAACAAACTTAGCAAGTCATGACAATAACAACAACAACTATAGTTCATTTGATCTATCCAACTATATATGAAATTTACTTAAGGTGCAAAGGGTCATCTTCTTTATTTTATTTTATTTTTTGGGGGGTGGGGGGTGGGAGGGGGGGTCTAAACTTATTCTTACTTGGAAAATGACAGTTAACTGTCATATTGTTATTTGAAAGAGACTTATGAGAAATACAGGATGAATATAATAAAAGAAAAATACACACAAAAAAAAGAAAAGAAAAAAAAAGTATTGTACACTTATTTTTCTTCCTTATTTTGTTGTAACCTTCATTAAATATTTGGGCTGGAGTAGTATGTTGTAACTTCTTAAAGTCAACAATGGTTCACAATCAAGCAATTATGGCACATGCACTACTTTGGCATAAATACATACATTAATTAAAGAGGTGGGGTCAGGGATAGATGTATAAGTATATATAACCTATAACAAAACAATATAATGCATATGAAATGTGTGTTATTTATGCATAAGTTTTTCATACAAAACTGTTTGTCCACATTATTAATTAAATTTCAACATGAAATATATCAGCATAATAAGTAATATAAATGTTTTTCATAGCTGGCCACATAATTTGGTAGTGTTTGGTATAGGTTTTGGATAATAAGCTTACAAAATGTAAAACATGTGTATGTTTTTACTAAGCTAGAGTTGGGTAATAGATTCACAAATATTTTTTCCAAAGTTATTGTGTGAAATTTCACATGTTTGGCCATAATATTTGAAAAAAATATTTGATTTTTTAGAGAAATATATGATTTATTCTTGTAAGTTTTAAAACCAAAAAAACTTGAGCTAATACACACGAAAAACCAAGAAAATCGCTTAATTTTCTAAAAGTTGACTTGTAAATGCAAACATATGCCTTAAAAATGGTGGGATTATACGTAATGCTTTCCCAACTCATTACGGAGGTCCTCTTAAAGTTTTTTTTGGGTATTCCAAGGCGTCATATCCATAAGCTAATACATACGAAAAATTAGAAAAGTCGCGTATTTCCTAAAAGTTGGTTCATAATTGCGAAATTATGTCTTAAAAAATGGTGGAATTATATGTAATGTTTTCACAACTCATTAAGGAGTCCTCATAAAGTTTTTAGAGAAATCCATTTTGGGGGCTCGATTCATGGGTTAAGACATATGAAAAATAAAAAAAGTAACCTAATTTCTAAAAGTTGGATCGTAAATGCCAAAATATGCCTTAAATAATGGTTATACTAGGCATAATGCTTCCACAACTCATTAAGGAGGTTCTCATAAAGTTTTCAAAGAAAATTTTAAGTACTCCAAAGTGCTAGATGCATGGGCTAATAAACACAAAAAACTAAGAAAGTCGCGTAATTCCTAAAAATTGACTTGTAACTGCAAAAATATTCCTTAAAAAATGGTGAGACTATACGTAATGTTTCGCCAACTGATTAAGGAGGTCCTCATAATTTTGGTAGGTGCTCTAAGGTGCCAGAACTATGGGTTATATACACGAAAAATCAAGAAAGTCACATAATTCCTTAAACACTACAAGAAAACTGTGAATTATATGAGGATTTTCCTGGGAATTAGTATGAAAATTTCCAGGAAAATATGCCTTAAAAATGGTGGGACTATATGTAATGCTTCCCCAATTCATTACAGAGGTTCTCATAAAGTTATTGCAGAAATTATGTTTTGAGAGCTTCAAGACGTCAGATCCATGAGTCAATACACACGTAAAATCAAGAAAGTGACATAATATCTAAAAAAACTTGTAAATGTGAAAATATGCCTTAAAGAAATGGTGGGACTATACGTAATGTTATCCTAACTCATTACAGAGCATAAAGTTAAAACTTGAATTTATTTTGGGTGCTCCAAGACCCTAGATCTATGAGCTAATACACACAAAAAATTAAGAAAAATGCGTAATTCCTATAAGTTGGGTTGCAAATGCGAAATATGCCATAATTTTTTTTAGGACTATACATAGTGGTCCCCAACTTATTACAGAGGTATTTATAAAGCTTTTTCAAACTTTCTTATTTTTTTTGCATGTATTAACCATGAATCTAGCGCCTTGGAGTATTCAAAATATTTTTCTATTTTTTTTTATGAGAACCTCTGCAATATGTTGTGGAAGCATTACCTATAGTCCCCTCAATGTTTAATGCATATTTTCGCATTTACGAGCGAACTTTAGAAATTATGTGGCTATCATGTTTTTTTGTGTGTGGACCTCCGTAATTAGTTGTGAAAATATTACCTATAGTCCCAGCAGTTTAATGTATATTTTTGCATTTATGAGTCAACTTTTAAGAGTTACGTGACTTTCTTAGTTTTTTCTGTGTCTTATCCCATGGATCTGTGGGGACCCCAATTATTTTTCTGAAAAACTTTACGAAGACCTCCGTAATGAGTTAGAGAAGAATTACCTATAGTCCCATGATTTAAGGCATATTTTTGCGTTTATGAGCAAACTTTAGGAATTACGCGATTTTTTTATTTTTTCGTTTGTTTTACCACAATCTGGTGCCTTGGAGCACCCAATTTTTTTTTGAAAAAACTTTATGGGGAATTCGACGAATTTCTAAGTTTTTCATGTGTAAAGCTCATGTCTCTGGCAAATCGGAGCATCCAAAAATTCTTTCTGAATAAACTTCATGAGAACCTCCGTAATGAGTGGGAAGCATTATCTATATTTTCACTATTTTTAAGACATATTTTTATATTTACGAGCCAACTTTTAGAAATTTTGCTGCTTTTTTGTTTTTTCGTGTGTATTAGCTTATGATCTAGTGTTTTGAAGTATCCACAAACGTTTTCAGAAAAAACATTATGAGGACCTACGTAATGAGTTGAGGATTACCTATAGCCCCACCATTTTAAGGCATATTATCACATTATGAGCCAACTTTTAGGAATTACGTGACTTTTTTTTTATTTTTCGTCGGTCTCATTTTTTTTTGATTTTTTTATGAGGACCCCCGTAATGAGTTGCAGAAGCATTAATCTATAGTTCAACCATTTTAATACATATTTTTAAATTTACGAGCCAACTTTTAGAAATTATGCGACTTTCTTTACTTTTTTGTGTGTATTATCCCATAGATCTAACACCTTGGAGCATCCAAAAAATTTAACTAAAAAATGTCTGCGTACATTGATACGGAGGGGCAAACATCCGCATTTTAAAGATTAAATGAGGTTAGAAACGAGAAATACCAAATTTTCTATTTTACGTGTGCTATGGTCCATATATTTTAGGTGGTATGTTTATCCCAATGGATTTTTGGCTGAAATATTTGTGGGGGCATGTGACAACCTTATTAATGGCGTGTGTTGATTCGGAGGGGGCAAACTTCCTCTTTGTCAAGTTCAAAAAACGCTTGAAAGGGGAAGTACAAAATTTCTCATTTTACGTGTGCTATAGTCCATGGATTTTGAATAATATGTGATTTCAACAGGTTTTTGGCCAAAATATTTTATTGGAGTCCGTGACGGCCTTATGTATGACGTATGTTGGTTTGGAGTGGCAAATGCCTGCATTTTTGAGTTTAAACGAGGCACAAAATGGAAAATACGAAATTTCTCATTTTAGGTGTGCTATAGTCAATAAATTTTGGGTGATATGTGATCGCAATGAATTTTTGGCTGAAAATTTTTGTGGGCGTTCGTGACGACCTCATTAATGGTGTGCGTTGGTCCAATTAGCAAACATTTGTATTTTCAACTTCAAAGAGGTCCCCCAATAGGTAATACACATATTTTCGCATTTACATGTCATTTTTTGAAATTATGTAAATTCCTCATTTTTTCGTGTGTAATTAGCTCATTGACCAATCACCTTGCAACACCAAAACATTTTATATGAAAAAATCTTATGAGGAACGTTGTAATGATTGGGGGAACCATCTCCACAATATTTTTAATGCATATTTTGGTATATACAGACCCTTTTTACAAATCACTGAAATCCTTGATTTTTCGTGTGTATTAGCTCATTAATCTAGTGCTTCGGAGCACCCAATTTTTTTTAAAATTTTTTTGACCTCATAATGAGTTGGAAAACCATCATGTATATTCACCATTTTAACACATATCTTTTTGCATTCACATGCTATTTTTACGACCTACATAAATTCTTTATTTTTTACGCGTGTTAGTTCATGGATCTGGCGCCTCAAAGCATCCAATTGTTTTTTTATAAAAAAAAAATTATGAGGACCTCCGCAATAAGTTGAGGAACCATCACGTATACTCACACCATTTTTTACTACACATTTTCACGTTTATAGACCATTCTTTAGAAATTACACAAATTTCTTGATTTTTTGTGTGTATTAGCTCATGGGTTCTGGCGCTTTAAATCATCAAATTTCCTGATAAAATTTTGAGGACCTCCGTAATGAGTTGGGAACTATTATGTATACTCACACCATTTTTAAGACATAATTCTGCATTTTTACATACCATTTTTTAAGAATTACGTAAATTCCTTATTTTTCATGTGTATTAGCCGTGGATCTGGCGCCTAGAAGCACCTAATTTTTTTTCTTGATAAACTTTATGAAAATCTTCGTAATGAATTAGGAAACCATCAAGTATACTCACAACATTTTGTAATGCATATTTTCACGTTACATGTTATTTTTTTTAGGATTTACGCTAATTTCTCAATTTTTGGTCTGTATGAGCCAATAAATTTGGCGTCTCGGAGCACCCAAATATTTTTCTGAAAAACATTATGAGGACCTCAATAATGAGTTGGGAGACATCATTTATACTCATTTTCTTAACGTATATTTTCGCATTTACAGATCTTTTTTTAGGAATTATGCAATTTTTTTGATTTTTCGTGTGTATTAGTCTATGGATCTTTCTTCTTTGAGCACCCTAAGTTTTTTTCTGAAAATTTATTAGGACCTCCATAATGAGTTGGGGAACCATCATGGATAGTCACACAATTTTTTTAACGCATATTGTTGTATTTACATGTCATTTTTTAGAAATTACGCAAATTCCTTTGTTTTTAATGCGTATTAGTCTATGGATGTGGCTACTTGGAGCCCTCAATTTTTTTTTCTAGAAAAACTTTATGAGGACCTTTATAATTAGTTGGGAACTATCACGTATATTCACATAATTTTTTTAACGCATATTTTTGCTTTTACATGAAAAAAATTTATGAGGACCTCTGTAATGAGTTGGAAAACTATCACGTATACTCACATAATATTTTTAACACATATTTTCACATTTACATGTCTTTTCTTAGAGATTACGCATATTTCTCAATTTTTCGTGTGTATTAACCTATGAATCTAACCTGGGAGCACCCAAATTTGAAAAATACTTGATTATAAAATGCAAATCCAATATTTAAAATTTTAGGATTTTGAATATATCAACACTAAATCAACTCCTAATTTAAATGTCTATTTTAAATCTATCCTAAAAATAAGAGATTATCTTTGTCATTTTTTCGTCTATGCAACAAGTATCCCTAATTTCACACATACATTACTTTCACAATTTTAATGTTATTGACTTTAACATGGCACGAAGTTTAAAAAAATTTAAAAGTATTTGTTAATCTTAAACTAAAAATACGTAAAATATGTCAAAATGTTCTTTAGTTTTGTGGTCTCAAGATATGTCACGTGAAAAATTAGAATTAACGAATTGTAAAAAAACCATATTAAAATAAACTAAAAAAAATAAGACAAATGAGTTGAAACATATGTCTACTACTTAATAAATTCCTATGTTTTTTTAGCATATATCATCTAGCCTAATGAGTATATTGATTAATTGGTAGAGTATTGCAATTAGTATTATGATAAGATATAAAACTTTAAAATTTTGGATAAAATATGAAAATACTTGATTGGAATTGCAAATCAAATGTTCAAACAATCAGGATTTTGATTTTGTCTAAACTATATCAACTCTTAATTTAAATGTCTATTTTAAACCTATCTTAAAAATAAGAGATTATCTGTCTTTTTTTTCGTCTACAACAAGTATCCCTAATTTGACACATACATTACTTTCACAATTCAATGTTATTGATTTATTGTGACACAAAATTTAAGTAAATTTAAAAGTTTTTTTTTTTTTAATCTTATGATATTTTAAACTAAAAATACGTAGAATATATCAAAATGTCCTTTAATTTGGTGTTCTCAAAATATGTCACGTGAAAAATTAAAATTAAATTGTAAAAAAAAAAACATCTTAAAATAAATTAAAAAAAATAAGACAAATAAGTTGAAACATACTATCAGTCTATTAGATCAACGTAGTTCGAATTATTACTTTTAAAAAGTAGAAAGAATTTACGGATAATAAAGTCAAATTTCTTTTGCACCCGTTTTTCAGATATTTATTTTTCGAATAAAGAAATTTATAAATTTTTCAAAATTTAATCTTACTAGAATTAATTTATCATATGTGAAAATGAAGTTGAATTTGATTGAAATTAAAAAGTTCAACGTGTTATAGCTGAAGTTTGATTTTCGAAAGTTTCACTTGAGACTTGAATAAACAAGTTTATATTTAAATGTTTGCCACAAGTCCAAATAAATCAATTAGAACTTTAGTTCAAATTATGTCAAAAATTCAGTAGAAAAATTAGAAACTACGATATTACAAACAGTTATATCTCCTCTGCAAAGGGTAAGAGAATTTTGTATGACCATTTGTGAAAATAACCAAATTTGAAAGTAAACAATTGTTCTTTATCGTAATGCATAAACAGTTAAGAAAAGGGTCTTAAACCTCACAAAAAAATAAAAAAAATAAAAGAAAACATTTTTTTTATTCGGTTTAAAGTATTTTATGCCCAGCCTAATACTGTAGCTACGCAGCCGGTTGGCCCTCACGGCTAATCCGACCCATTTTCAAGGTCAAACGAGCCTTGAAACGCGCATACCCCATATTTTGACGATTTTCGTGTGCTATAGCACATCATCGTTTTTGGTGATCCGGATTTCCGATGTCCAAAATACCAAAATTTTTCGTGGACGTCCGTTAAGACCTTAGTTACGCAGCCGGTTGGCCCTCACGGCCAATCTGACCCATTTTCAAGGTCAAACGAGATCGAAAGCGTGCAACCCCCTATTTGGACGATTTTCGTGTTCTATAGCACACCACCTTTTTTGGTGATTCGGATTCCTGACGTCCAAAATGCTGTAATTTTACCTGGACGTCCGTTAAAACCTTAGCTACGTAGCCGGTTGGTCTTTACGGCCAATCCGAGCCATTTTCAAGGTCAAACAAGCCACAAAGCGCGCATACACCCTATTTTGACGATTTTCGTGTGCTATAGCACACCATGTTTTTTGGTGATCCGGATTTCCAACATCCAAAATGCCAAAATTTTTCGTAGACGTTGTTTAAGACCTTAGATACGCAGTCGGTTAGACCTCACGGCCAATCCGACCCATTTTCAAGGTCAAACGAGCCCCGAAGTGCGCATACCCCCCATTTTGACAATTTTCGTGTGCTATAACACACCATTTTTTTTGGTGATTCAGATTTCCGACGTCCAAAATGTCAAAGTTTTTCGAGGACGTCCGTTAAGACCTTAGCTATGCAGCCGGTTGGCCCTCACGGCTAGTCCAACCCATTTACAAGGTCAAACGAGCCCCAAAGCGCGCATACCCCTCATTTCGACGATTTTCGTGTGCTATAGCACACCATTTTTTTTGTGATGAATTGTAACATCCTTCAAGTACACCCTAGAAGATAGAGTATCCTTGAGTTCGTCACACGGAAAATGAGACTTCAAGAAGTCTCATCTAAGCCTCTCGTATCATTCATTGCATAATAACATACTAAAATGAGTAAGAATTTATGATTTTCTTCACACACGAAGAACTCTTTTCATAAACAATACACAAGCGGAAGACTTTCATTAAAACATTAAACCTTTAAAATAACCCCTTGAACCATCTAAACTTTAGAGTATACAACACTTGGGACTAAGCCCATACAAGACATAAAAATAAAGACTTAAGACAATAAGGAACGCGTGGATATTGTCCTCGAATTCGATGAGAACTCACCAATATTTCATCTTCAACCCTTAGAAACCTATCCATCCTCCATGGCACATCAAACTTCCATTTCCCTACACTTTAGTCAAAAGTAAAAGAAGGGGTTAACACATTAGATGTACTAAGTATGGAAGCCATGCAAAAACCATGAAAAAGGGACATTTAGTAATAACATGCTTTTCATGAATTTTCGATTAAAACATCATACTATAATCATAAGAACAACATTTATCACTTTGAGAAATACATGAGAAATCATTTAAGCAAATAATCACAATTTAAGAAGCATTACAGTGAACTTACTTCACTGTACAGTGAAGTTCTCCGCTGTTACAGTGAAGTTCATTAGCTTCACCTTGCATACCTTTTAACATATAATTCCCTCACTAAAAGCTATCCTACGACTCACTTAAGTAAGACAAAGAGAGACCTCCCATTCACCCTCTCTACGCACACCTAAATGATCCTTAAGACTACTTAGAATGAGATACATTCAATTACAATACATCAAGCACATCAACATGAGATCCTTCTACCAAAGGTGATTCCAAGGTTCACTTGAGTGAGTGTAGAGCGAACGCCCATACAATCCCTATCACACACACACAATAGATCCTATAGATTACCTAAGATAGAATCATCCTCACTTAATACATCAACTCATAGATAATATGACATTCTCCTTCCAAGGGCTATCAAAAGACTTACTTAAGTAAATCAAGAAGATAACATCCATGATTGACCTCCTCAAGATTACCTAAGAAATCCTTAAGATTACCTAAGTTTGGATTATGTCTACATAAACAACCATCTTCCCTAACTAGAGTCATTCTTAAGACTTATCTAGGTAAGATAAGAAGTGACCATCCCTATTCCCTCTTCGCACCTTAACTAGACAACCCTTAACTACTCTAGATAAGTACTACTTCATTTAACATACTTCCTTAGCTTAAATTATTACATCCATTAGTTCATTTAAGAGACATTCATCACATAAGGACATTCAAGTACTGGTCTTGAATAAGACCTAGGGACTCTCACTAACATCTTCAAAGCCTATTGTGCAATGTCTAGACAACGTCCCATACCACCACCTAAAATCCATAGACTTCTCTAATGCCAGTAAGTATCCCATATGATGAGAATACGCAATAACCGACATAGACCATGGTAGCAAAACATGGAATTCGGAGTTGTAACCTACTCCGATGGAGGGTGTTCTACTTGCCAATGGTAGAACATAGACACATCCCATGTAGGCACATGGTTAAGGAATATGAAGGTTTCTTTGTATTCTAGTCTCATACTTAACTAGAACTACTTCCCTTTCCATACTCACTCGGTGCTAACCTTTGTTCTCATAAATTAATTCACATTAAGGTTCATATAAAGGGGTTCCATATCAAGTTCATAACCCAATTACATTTACCCTACCAAAGCAAGGTCCACTAGGGCTATCTCACTATGGCGACAAGAAGCTCATTATGGCTTTCCTAAGGTTTGATATGATGCCGTTCCAGCCAATCAAACTTAAGTCCATCATCCTTTACTTTGAAGGATACCATTACGGCTTTCTCTTCAACATTCATAACCTTACCACTAGGTCCAATGTTTCACATAAAGACCCTCTTAACATCATTCAAGGTCCTACATAACATTCATACATTCAAGACTAAGATTCTTTAGTTCCTAAGTCAAGACATCACATAATCATATTCATACAAGCATCAAGTAAGGCACTTAAGCCAACCTAGATAAGACACAACATACTTCACTTTAGCATATATAGCATACATTCTTAGACACTTAGGAATGACCCTTATCAACCTTATGTCAAACTATACATTACTCTATCATCATCAATATAACCAATATAGACTCATATAGCCAAGTTAGGAACAACCATGTATCAACTCTAAGACTACACATATAAGCACAGAGTCATAGTATAACATGATCACCTAAAAACTTCAATAGGAGAACACATACTTCCACATTACTTCACATATAGTTAGATATGATCATAATTCACATAATCAACTACACAAATCAACATAATACTTCAAGTATTGCCGACAAGGCCATGATCATCATAATACTTAAAATAACGCCGACAAGGCCACATCAATTCACATACACCGCCATCATCAGTGGACCATACCAATCAAACATAATTAAAGAGCTAAATTACAATAGCTATACATAATAATAAAAGAGTTAGGGCATCATACCACCCAACTGATCTCACCACTTCAATCCCAAGCTAAATCATCCAATTCAATATCATAAGGCCCTTACCCATGACCATGAACATCAATCCAAAGCATAAATCATAATACTCAATGAATCTAAGTCAACTCAATATAGATTTACCAATCTAAGACCAATTAGATATCAATTTCTTACATCATTTGAAAGCACATAAAAATCTACACTAGAATCTATAAGCATTAAGTCAATATCAATTCAATAGGATTAACATGCAATAGATATAAGAGTATACATTACTCAATTAATCAAATTGAAATAGCCTATACATCATACATACATAATCTATACATGAATCAGAATTAAAAGCCCATAACAATCTACACATGAATTCATAAATCTCAAAGCATAATCAATTCACCCATATTTTAGTGAAAATTAGAGAATTGAGAAGATAAAGGGTTCATGGAGAATTTCATTGGAAAACATCAATTAAACATCAATAACATCATATCTTAAATTTTGAAAATCTTTCATGCAAGAACCCAAGACTTAGAGTAGAAATTGGACTTTTTCATCTTTTTGAAATCCTTTGAAAATCATCTTTAAAATTGGCTCTAAGGTGATATAAAACCTTTGATGAAGGACTCCCATACCTTATTTGAAGAACCCAATGCTAATTGAAGAATAAACTCCATTGAAGATCCATCTTCAAGCTTCATCTTCACTTTGAACTTTCATGGAGGTTTTTGGAGAAACTTTTGGAGGGAATGTGTTTTGATCTTAGTGTTAGGGTCAAATGAGAGTTTAATGACTTATATACTATTAAAATACCCATAAACACTCAAAACAACCGTCCAAAGACTTATAGGGGCATGGGGTGAATTTACAACATCACCCCTAAACTTAACAGAAAACTGGCAGCAAACACACAGACCTATCGACGGAGGCATCGACGGACCGTGGTCTCACCCACGCCCCGTCGTTTGGGTCTCGTGGGTTGCACTTGCAACTCTCCAACCTGCAGGACAAGTGGATCCATCGACGAGACCCATCGACGGCAGTTGCCTGGTCGACTGGCCGTCATTTGGGTTGTCGATTGCCACTGCCTGACAATGTTGAGCTCCAAAGTTGGGTTCCTCCTTTAGGGCCCCTTGTGGGTCCTATGTGGAGTCGTACCCGGACGTTTCAACCCCAAACATGTACGTATATGATTTTAGGACCTACCACATGAGTTTCATCCAAAACAAACACGTAAAACTCGATGAAACATACATAGACACACAAGGTCATTTCAAGGAACATCTTTCGAACGTCATAGACGTTCTTGAGCATTTGACCTCCAAACTTTACGAAACTTGACACACTGACTTTATACACCATATACACTCATTTAAGGACCATATAAGCTCATGCATCACACATAAACACATAGAACCACACATAACCACATATGAGGCACTTAGGTGACTTAGTCGTCGAACGTCTTGGTCGTCCCTGAAGTTTGACTTCCAATGCACCTAAACTCTTAGCTACTGCCACAATAACACTTTATAGAACATATTGGGACCTTAGACCATCATGAAAACCACGTTGGTCTCTAGCTTCACCTAAGTCATTTTCAGGACCTTACATCCAACGTAAAAAATGCCATAATTTTTTTTGAATGTCTATTAAGACCTTTGCTATGCAGCCGGTTGGCCCACACGACCACTCCAACCCATTTTCAAGGTTAAAAGAGCCTCGAAGCTCGCATACCACCCATTTCAACAATTTTTGCATGCTATAGCACACCATTATTTTGGTGATTCGGATTCCAACGTCAAAAATGCCAAAATTTTTTGTGGACGTCCGTCAAGACCTTTTCTTTGCAGCCGGTTGGCTCTCACGGCCAGTCCAACCCATTTTCAAAGTCAAAAGAGTCCCGAAGTGTGCATACCCCCCGTTTTGATGATTTTCGTGTGTAATAGGACACCATATTTTTGGTGATTCGGATTTCGTTGTCAAAAATGTCAAAATTTTTTGTTGACGTCCGTCAAGATCTTGGCTATTTTAGGGGTGGCAAGGGGATGGGGAAGGGGACTGGGGGACGGGACGAAGGGGGATGGGACGGGACGGGGGACGGATAGGGGGGATTTGGACCGGGACCGGGACTGGGGGGATCGGGATTGGGGGGACAAAAATAGGTCCCATCCCGTCCCACTATATATACGGGATGGGATGGGATTTGGGGGGGCGAGACGGGACGGGACGAGGGATTTTTTTTGTTTTTAAATACTTATATATTTATATTGAAATTATACGTCATAGCTAATAAATTTTAAATTTAACTTTTAATTTTCAAATATCAAAATAAATTTTCAAATTGAAAGTTTCAATTTTCAAATTTCAAGATTCATATTTCAAATTTCAAGTTTCAACTTTAAAGTTTTAAATTTCAAATTTGAGAAGTTTAAATTTGTATTTTAAATATTTTAAAGTAATGTAAATTGTAAACTTGAAATTTGAAATGTCAAGTTACAAGTTTTAAATTAAGTATTTTAAAGTTAGTTTAGTACTTTAGTATATATTTAATTGTATTTATTAAAATTAAAATGCAAAACAATAATTGTATAAAAAAACTTGAATAAAAATAAAAACCTTCAAATTTATTCAATATAACTTAGAGGTTACAATTAACAAATATTAGTGGAGTAACTAATCTATGCAACGGATGAAAAACGGTAACTTTTTGAAAATCTAAAAAAAAAAAGAAAAAAGAGGGGATCCCGCGAACCGGCCGATCCAACCGGGCCGGGACCGGGCTGGGTCGACCGGGACCCAGGGGTGAACCGGCCCCTGACCGGTCCCCTCATCCCCCACCCCTTAAACCCTTTAAACATAAGTGGATGGGATGGGCGGGACACGGGTCGGGACGGGACGTGGGCCGGGGCGGGGTATCCCGGTCCCCCTGCCACCCCTAGGCTATGCATCCAGTTAGCCCACACAGCCAGTCCGACCTATTTTCAAGGTCAAATGAGCATCGAAGAGCGTATACCCCCAATTTAGATGATTTTCGTGTGCTGTATACAACACCATTTTTTTGGTGATCCGGATTCTGACGTAAAAAAAGCTGAAATTTTTTGTGGACGTCCGTCAAGACCTTGGCTATGTGGGCGGTTGGCCCTCACGTCCAGTCCGACCCATTTTTAAGGTCAAACGAGCCCCAAAGCGCGCATACCCCCCATTTTGATGATTTTCGTGTGCTATAGCACACCATTTTTTGGTGATCCGAATTCCGACGTAAAAAATGCCAAATTTTCTTGTGGACGTCCGTCAAGACCTTGGCTATGTAGTGAGGTTACCCTCACATCCAGTTTGACTCATTTTCAAGGTCAAACGAGCCCGAAGAGCGCATACCTCCATTTTGACGATTTTCATGTGCTATAGCACACCATTTTTTTGGTGATCTGGATTCCGACATCAAAAATGCTGAAAGTCTTTTGGACGTCCGTCAAGACCTTGGCTATGCTTCCGGTTGCCCCTCACGGCCAGTGTGACCCATTTTCAAGGTCAAAAGAGCGCCGAAGAACGCATACCCCCAATTTATACGATTTTTTATAGCTATACAACACCATATTTTTGGTGATCCAGATTCCCACGTCAAAAATGCCAAACTTTTTTGTGGACGTCCGTCAAGACCTTGGATAAACATCCGATTGGCCCTCACGGCTAGTTCGACCCATTTTCAAGGTCAAACGAGCTTCGAATCGCGCATACCCCCCATTTTGATGATTTTCGTGTGCTATAGAACACCATTTTTTTAATGATCCGGATTCCGATGTTAAAAATATCAAAATGTTTTGTGGACGTCCGTCAAGACCTTGGCTATGCAGACGGTAGGCACTCACGGCCAGTCCGACCCATTTTCAAGGTCAAATGATCCCCGAAGATCAAATACCCCCAATTTAGACGATTTTCGTGTGCTATAGCACACCATTTTTTTGGTGATCCGGATTTCGACGTCAAAAATGCCAAACTTTTTGTGGACGTCCGTCAAGACCTTGGCTATGCATCCGGTTGGAAATCACGGCCAGTCAGACCCATTTTCAAAGTCAAACGAGCCTCGAAGCGCGCATACCCCCATCTCAATTATTTTCATGTGATATAGCACACCATTTTTTTGGTGATCCGGATTCTGACGTCAAAAATGCCAAAGTTTTTGTGGACGTCCGTCAAGACCTTGATTATGAAGCCGGTTATCCCTCACGGCCAGTTCGATCAATTTTCAAAGTTAAACAAACCCCGAAGCGCGCATATACACATTTTGATGATTTTCGTGAGCACACACCATTTTTTGGTGATTCGGATTTGATGTCAAAAATGCTGAATTTTTTTGTTGAAGTCCGTCAAGACCTTGGCTATGCAGCTGGTTGACCCTCATGGTAAGTGTGACCCATTTTCAAGGTCTAACGAGTCCCGAAGTGCGCATACCCCTTATTTTGACGATTTTCGTGTGCTATAGCATACCATTTTATTGATGATCCGGATTCCGACGTCAAAAATGCCAAATGTTTTTGTGGACGTTTGTCAAGACCTTGGCTATGCAGCCGGTTGGCCCTCATAGCCATTCCGACCCATTTTCAAGGTCAAACGAGCCCCGAAGAGCGCCTACCCCCAATTTAGCAATTTTCGTGTGCTATAGCACATCATTTCTTTGGTGATCCGGATTCCGACGTAAAAAATGCCGAGCTTTTTGTGCATGTCTCTCTAGACCTTGTTTATGATGCCGGTTGGCCCTCACGGCCAGTCCGACCCATTTTGAAGGTCAAACGAGCATCCAAGAGCGCATACCCCCAATTTAGACGATTTTAGTGTGCTATACCACACCATTTTTTTGGTGATCTGGATTTCGACGTCAAAAATGCCAAAATTTTTTGTGGATGTCTGTCAAGACCTTCGCTATGTACGCGGTTGGACCTCACGTCCAGTCCGACCTATTTTAAGGTCAAACGAGCCCCGAAGCGCAGACCCCCCATTTCGATGATTTTCGTGTGTTATAACACACTATTTTTTTGGTGATCCAGATTCTGGCTTAAAAAATGCCGAAATATTTGTGGACGTTCGTCAAGACCTTGTCTATGTATCCAGTTGACCCTCACGGCCAGTCCGACAAATTTTCAAGGTCAAACGATCCCCGAAGAGCACATACCCCCAATTTAGATGATTTTCGTGTGCTATAGCACATCATTTTTTTGGTGATCCGGATTCCGACGTTAAAAAATGCCAAACTTTTTGTTGACATCTATCAAGACCTTGTCTATGCAGCCGGTTGCCCCTCACGGTCAGTCCGACCAATTTTCAAGATCAAACGAGCCCTGAAGCGTGCATACCCCCCATTTCAATGATTTTCATGTGATATAGCACACCATTTTTTGGGTGATCCGGATTCCAACGTCAAAAATGCCAGATTTTTTTGGACGTCCGTCAAGACCTTGTCTATGCAGCTGGTTGGCCTTTACGGCTAGTTTGACCCATTTTAAAGATTAAACATTCTCCGAAGTGCGCATACACCAATTTCGATGATCTTCGTGTGCTATAGCACACCATTTTTTTAGTGATCCGTAGTCCAATGTCAAAAATGCCGAAAGTTTTTGTGGACGTCCGTCAAGATCTTGACTATGCAGCTGGTTGGCCCTCACGGCCATTCAGACCCATTTTCAAGGTCAAACGAGCTCCGAAGCGCGCATACTCCCTATTTCGACGATTTTCTTGTGCTATAGCACACCTTTTTTTGGTGATCCGGATTCCGACGTCAAAAATGCTAAAATATTTTGTGGACGTCCGTCAAGACCTTGTCTATGTAGCTGGTTGGACCTCACGGCTAGTTCGACCCATTTGCAATTCAAACGAGTCCTGAAGCGCGCATACCCGCATTTTGACGATTTTTGTGTGCTATAGCACACCATTTTTTTGGTGATGGATTCCAACGTCAAAAATACCAAAATTGTTTTGGACTTCGGTTAAGACCTTGTCTATGCAGCCGGTTGGACCTCACGACCATTCCGACCCATTTTTTAGGTCAAACAAGCCCCGAAGCGCGTATACGAGCTCGCGGGGCGTCTTACGATAAATACTATCGGGTGTCCCTTGCCCGAGGCTATTTCCGAGGCGGTTCTTAAGGCCCAATTCCAAACGGAATTGAAAATCGAGGAAGCCCTTTGTTCGGACAGAGTGCAAGACATGTCTCTTTTTGAGAAAAGTCACCAACCCGGTTCTACTAGACCAAACCTGTGCTCCTCCAAGGAGAGAGTTTGATTTACCCAACTCCCTTTTTGATAACAAGGCAGAAATCCCCGACCCGACACTTGTTAGTTTCGAATGAAGAATGAAAAGTGCCCTGCCCCATTTCAACGATTTTCGTGTGCAATAGGACACCATTTATTTGGTGATTCGGATTCCAACGTAAAAAATGCCAAAATTTTTTGTGGAGGTCCGTCAAGACCTTGGCTATGCAGCCATTTTCAAGGTCAAACAAGCGCCGAAGAGCGCATACCCCAAATTTAGATGATTTTTGTGTGCTATATAGCACACTATTTTTTTGGTGATCCGAATTCCGATGTCAAAAATGCCAAATTGTTTTGTGGACGCCCATCAAGACCTTGACAATGAACCTGGTTGGCCCTCACGGCAAGTACGACCCATTTTAAGGTCAAACGAGCCCCAAAGAGCGCATACCCCCCTTTTTGACGATTTTTCGTGTGCAATAGGACACTATTTTTTTGGTGATTCGGATTCCGACGTCAAAAATGCAAAATTTTATTGTGAACGTCCATCAAGACCTTGGCAATGCAGCCGGTTGGCCCTCACGCCCAGTTCGACCCATTTTCAAGGTCAAACGAGCCCTGAAGCGCGCATACCCCCATTACATCATTTTTTTTGGTGATCCAGATTCCGACGTGAAAAATTCCGAAATATTTTGTGGACGTCCATCAAGACCTTGGCTATGCAGCCGGTAGGCCCTCACGGCAAGTCCGACTAATTTTCAAGGTCAAACGATCCCCGAAGATCACATACCCCCAATTTAGATGATTTTCGTGTGCTATAACACACAATTTTTTTGGAGATCCGAATTCCGACATAAAAAATGCCCTACTCTTTGTAAACGTCTGTCAAGACCTTGGCTATGCATCCGGTTGGCCCTCACGGACAGTTCGACTCATTTTCAAGGTCAAACGTACCTCGAAGCGCGCATACCCCTATTTCGATGATTTTCATGTGATATAGCACACCATTTTTTTGGTGATCCGGATTTCGACGTCAAAAATACCAAAGTTTTGTGGACGTCCCTCAAGACCTTGGCTATGCATCCGGTTGGCCCTCACAGCCAATTCAACCAATTTTCAAGGTTAAACAAGCCCCGAAGCGCGCATACATTTTGACGATTTTCATTTGCTATAGCACACTATTTTTTTGGTGATCCGGAATCCGATGTCATAAATGCCGAATATTTTTGTGGACGGCCGTCAAGACCTTGGCTATGCAGCTGATTGGCCCTCACGGCAAGTCTGATCCATTATCAAGGTCAAACAAGCCCCGAAGCGCGCATACTCCCTATTTCAACGATTTTATTGTGCTATAGCACACCATTTTTTTGGTGATCAGGATTCCGACATCAAAAATGCCAAATTTTTTGTGGACGTCCATCAAGACCTTTGCTATGCAGCCGGTTGGCCCTCATGGCTAGTCCAACCCATTTTAAAGGTCAAACGAGCCCTGAAGCGCTCATACCACCCATTTCGATGATTTTCTTGTGCTATAGCACACCATTTTTTTGGTGATGGATTCCGAAGTCAAAAATGCCAAATTTTTTTTGGACATCCGTAAAGACCTTGTCTATGCAGACGGTTGGCCCTAATGTCCAGTACGACCCATTTTCAAGGTGAAACGAGCCCCGAAGAGCGCATACCCTCAATTTAGATAATTTCGTGTGCTATAGCACATTATTTTTTTGGTGATCCAGATTCCGACGTAAAAAATGCCAAACTTTTGTGGACATTCGTCAAGACCTTGGATATGCAGCCGGTTGGGCCTCTCGGCCAGTATAACCCATTTTTCAAGGTCAAACGAGCCCCGTAGCGCGTATACCCCCATTTCGATGATTTTTGTGTGCTATAGCACACCATTGTTTTGGTGATTCGGATTTCGATGTCAAAAATTCCAAATTTTTTTGTGGACGTCCGTCAAGATCTTGGATATGAAGTTGGTTGGCCCTCACGGCTAGTCGAACCCATTTTCAAAGTCGAACGAGCCCCGAAGCGCGCATACCCCTATTTCGGTGATTTTTGTGTGCTTATAGCACACCATTTTTTTGGTGATCCGGATTTCAACGTTAAAAATGTAGCAAATTTTTGTGGACGTTCGTCAAGACCTTGGTAATGCATCGGATTGGAACTCACGGCTAGTCCGACCCATTTTCAAGGTCAAACAATCACCGAAGAGCACATACCCCCAATTTAGACGATTTTCGTGTGCTATAGCACACCATTTTTTTGGTGATGGATTCCGACGTCAAAAATGCCAAACTTTTTTGGACGTCCCTCAATACTTTGTATATGCAGGCGGTTGGCCATCACGGCCAGTCTGACCCATTTTCAAGGTCAAACGAGCCTCAAAGAGCGCATACCCCCATTTTGATGATTTTCGTGTGCTATAGCACATTATTTTATTGGTGATGAATTCCGAAGTCAAAAATTCTTAAATTTTTTCTGGACAGCCGTCAAGACCTTGGCTATGCAGACGGTTGACCCTCTTGGCCAGTCCGACCCATTTTCAAGGTGAAACGATTCCCGAAGAGCGCATACCCTCAATTTAGACGATTTCGTGAGCTATAGCACATCATTTTTTTGGTGATCCGGATTCTGACGTCAAAAATGCCAAAATTTTGTGGACATCCTTCAAGACCTTGGATATGCAGAGTGGTGGCCCTCACGGCCAGTCCGACCCATTTTCAAGGTCAAATGAGCCCCAAAGCGCACATACCCCCATTTCGACAATTTTCGTGTGCTGTAGCACACCATTCTTTTGGTGATCCTGATTTCGATATCAAAAATGCCAAATTTTTTTTGAACGTCCGTAAAGACCTTGGATATGTAGCTGGTTGTCCCTCATGGCCAGTCCGACCTATTTTCAAAGTCAAACGAGCCCCGAAGCGCACATACACTCCATTTCGACGATTTTCGTATGCTTATAGCACATCATTTTTTTGGTGATACGGTTTCCGATGTTAAAATGTAGAAAATTTTTGTGGACGTCCGTCAAGACCTTGGCTATGCAGCGGGTTGGCCCTCAAAGGCAGTTCGCCAATTTTCAAGGTTAAACAAGCCCTGAAGCGTGCATACCCCAATTTTGGCGATTTTTCGTGTGCTATATTACACCATTTGCCTTGTGATCCAAATTCCGATGTCAAAATGGCCTAAATTTTTTGTGGACTCCCGTCAATACCTTAGCTTTGCAGCTGGTTGGCCCTCACGGACTGTTTGACCCATTTTCAAGTTCGAACAATCCCCGAAGCGCGCATACCACCCATTTCGACGATTTTTATGTGCTATAGCACACCATTTTTTGGTGATTCGGATTCCGACGTTAAAAATACTGAATATTTTTTTTGTCCGTCAAGACCTTGGCTTTGCATTTGGTTGACCCTCACGTCCAGTTCGACCCATTTTAAGGTCAAACGAGCCCCGAAGCACGCATATCCCCCATTTCGACGATTTTCATGTGCATAGCACACCATTTTTTTGGTGATCCAGATTCCGATCTAAAATGCCAAATTTTTTTTGTGGACGTCCGTCAAGACCTTGGCAATGCATTCGGTTGGCCCTCACGGCCAGTTTGACCCATTTTCAAGGTCAAATGAGCCCCGTAGCGCGCATACCCCCATTTTGATGATTTACGTGTGCTATATCACACCATTTTTTTGGTGATCCAGATTCTGACGTCAAAAATGTCAAAATTTTTTAGGACGTCCGTTAAGACCTTGGCTATGCAGCTGGTTGGACCTCATGGCAGTCCAACCCATTTTCAAGGTCAAACGAACCCCAAAGAGCGCATACCCCAAATTTAGATGATTTTTGTGTGCTATAGCACACCATTTTTTTGGTGATCCAGATTACGATGTCAAAAATGCCGAATTTTTTTGTGGACATCCGTCAAGACCTTGGATATGCAGTCGGTTGTTCCTCAAGGCCAGTTCGACCTATTTTCAAGTTCAAACGATCTCCGAAGCGCGCATATCTCCATTTCGACGATTTTCGTGTGCTATTGCACACTATTTTTTTGGTGATCTGTATTCCGACGTCAAAAATGCCAAAATATTTTTTGGACGTCCGTCAAGACCTTGGCTATGCATCCAGTTTTCCCTCACGGCTAGTTCGACCCATTTTCAAGGTCAAACGATCCCCCAAGCGTGCATAGCCCCATCTTAACGATTTTCGTGTGCTATAGCACACTATTTTTTTGGTGATCCGTATTCTGACGTCGAAAATGCCGAATTTTTTTGTGGACATTCGTCAAGACCTTGTCTATGGAGCCAGTTGTCCCTCACAGACAGTTTCACCAATTTTCAAGGTCGAACGAGTCCCGAAGCGCGCATACCCCCCATTTCGACGACTATTGTTTGCTATAAGACACCATTTTTTTGGTGATCCGAATTCCGACTTCAAAAATGTGGAAATTTTTTATGGACGTCTGTCAAGACCTTGAATATGCAGCCGGTTGGCCCTCAAGGTCAGTTCAACCCAATTTCAAGGTCAAACGAGCCTCAAAGCGCATACTCCCCATTTCGACGATTATTGTGTGCTCTAGGACACCATTTTTTTGGTGATCCGAATTCCAACGTCAAAAATGCAATTTTTTTTGTGGACGTCTGTCTTGACCTTGGCTATGCAGACTCTTGGCTATCATGGCCAGTCCGACCTATTTTCAAGGTCAAACGAGCCCCGAAGAGCGCATACCCCCAATTTAGACGATTTTCGTGTGCTATAGCACACCATTTTTTAGGTGATCCGGATTCCGACGTCAAAAATGCAAAACAAATTCGTGGACGTTCGTCAATACCTTTGATATGCAGCCGCTTGGCCCTCACGATCAGTCCGACCCGTTTTCAAGGTCAAATGAGCCCCAAAGCGTGCGTACCTCCCATTTCGATTATTTTTGTGTGCTATAGCACACTATTTTTTTTGGTGATCCGGATTCCGACGTCAAAAATGCCAAAATTTTTTTTGGACGTCCGTCAAGACCTTGGCTGTGCAGCCGGTTGGCCCTCACGGCCAGTTCAACCAATTTTCAAGGTCAAACGAGCCCCGATGCGCGCATACCCCCATATCAACGATTTTCGTGTGCTTGCACACCATTTTTTTGGGAGTTCGGAACTTAAATAAGCCACAAAAAATATATAAGTTACCAAAATAAGTCACTATTTTAGGAAGTAACTAAAATAGGCTTAGTGGAAGAAAAAGTTTCACTTTATCCAATATTTCAAACGTTTTCCGTTAGTCCATAACGGATATATTTTAATATATAATGGACCTATTTCCTACATTATATAAAATGTAAGTTTTTCTTACACATTGTAAAGTGGAACTTTTCTTACACTTTAGAAAGTGGAAGTTTTTCTTACACTTTGTAAAGTGTGACTTTTTCTTACACTTTAAAAAGTGGAAGAAAAACTTACACTTTACTAAAGGGAATATTTTTCACGTTTTGCTCTCTTTATGAAGATTTTGCTGTGTTTGTCATACAATTGAGATACTTTTCCTATATATGTATAAAAAATATAAATATTTATCACATGCAATTACTTACTTAAATAAAAAAATCACGTGTTGGACATACTGATAATCATTTGCATAAAAAATAGGCGAGACATGAAAATTTGAGAATGTACTAACATTTTCCGTCATTTCAAACTATGAGGACTAACCAAAATAATTATCTACTCCATAACTTGGAGCAATATTCCTATCTTGCAGAATTAACTTCTACAAAATATATAATAATAATAATAATTAGAAGAAGAAGAATAAATCATATAAATTAATAAATAATTGACAAAATGAACAAATAATAATCGAAATATAATTATTGAGCATTACCAGTCATATTCATTGATAGTTTCATTCAAATCAAAATCATATTGGTTGGTAAGAATATTTTGATAATGATTCATGTTAGAAAAATCAGTAGATTGAGTTATCGGAAATCCATCAATGCTATTATGATTTTCTAATTGGGGATGAACATCGACTGATAAAGGAGAACATTGTTGGCTAATATTAGGCTCCTTTCTAACATATATTTTAAGTATTGTTAACTTGATTTGATCGATGTAATCATTTGGAATCCTCAAAAAGTCAGTCAACGATTCGTTATTATCGGTAATCTACTCTCCAAAATTTACTTGTTCTTGTGATAAAAATGAAGTAGGTATTTTCAAACTACAATCATAATAATACTATTTATACCCCATTCTTTTATAAATTGATGAAATAAATATATGATATCGAATATTAATTGAATATTTAGCATTGTTTTTGGGATGACAATTATAATAAACGGTATTTCTATCATGTATAATTTCGGTATTCCAATAAATCGAAACTCTAACTTTTGGTTTAGAAGACATTATTTTGTGATTGAAATAAGAATAATAGAAGACTAAAGATGTTAAATATGTCATGTTTGAATGTCCTTAAATAGAGCTTGGATAAGCTTTCAGAATAAAAAAAATAAAAATACATAATGTAATATTTTTTTTATGATATGTCAAATCAAAATAATTCTATGACAAACACTACAAAAGCATCATAAGGAGAGCAAAACATGAAAAATATTCCTCTTTGTAAAATGTTTGTTTTTTCTTTCACTTTATAAAGTGTAAGAAAAAGTTCAACTTTACAAAGTGTAAGAAAACTTACATTTTATATAGTGTAAGAAATAGTTCCATTATATATTAAAATATACCCGTTATGAACTAACGGAAAACGTTTGAAATATTAGATAAAGTGGAACTTTTTTCTCCACAAAGCCTATTTTAGTTACTTCTTGAAATAGTGGCTTATTTTGATAACTTTTATTTTTGTGGCTTATTTAAGCTCCGAACTCTTTTTTTGGTGATTCGGTTCCGACGTCAAAAATGCCAAACTTTTTTGTGGACGTCCGTCAAGACCTTGGCTATTCATCCGGTTGACCCTCACGGCCATTTCGACCAATTTTCAAGGTCAAACGAGCCCTGAATCGCGCATACCCTAATTTAGACAATTTTCGTGTGCTATAGCGCACCATTTTTTTGGTAATCCGGATTCCGACGTCAAAAATGCCAAAATTATTTGTGGACGTCCGTCAATACCTTGGCTATGCATCCGGTTGTCCCTCACAGCTAGTCCGACCCATTTTCAAGGTCAAACGAGCCCCAAAGCGCGCACACCACCATTTAACCTATATTCGTGTGCTATAGCACACCATTTTTTTGGAGATGGATTCCAACGTCAAAAATGCCAAAACTTTTTTTGGACGTCCTTTAAGACCTCGGATATGCATCCGAATGGCCCTCACGGCCAGTCCGACCCATTTTCCAAGTCAAATGAGCCCCGAAGCGTGCATGCCCCCCATTTCAATGATTTTTGTGTACAATAGGACACCATATTTTTGGTGATCCGGATTCCAACGTAAAAAATGCTGAAATATTTTGTGGACGTCCTTCAAGACCTTGGATATGTAGCCGGTTGGACATCACGGCCAGTTAGACCCATTTTCAAGGTCAAACAAGAGCCGAAGAGCGCATACCCCAAATTTAGACGATTTTCGTGTGCTATAGAACACAATTTTTTTGGTGATCCGGAATTCGATGTCAAAAATGCCTAAATTTTTAGTAGACGCCCGTCAAGACCTTGGCTATGCAGCCAATTGTCCCTCACGGCAAGTTCGACCCATTTTCAAGGTCAAACAAGCCCTGAAGCGCGCATTCCTCCATTTCGATGATATATAGCACACTATTTTTTTGGTGATTCGGATTCCGACGTTAAAAATGCTAATTGTTTTTGTGGACATCCGTCAAGAACTTTGCTATGCAGCCGGTTGGCCCTCACGGCCATTCTAACCTATTTTCAAGGTCAAAATAGCCCTGAAGCGCGCATACCCCCATTTCGACAATTTTTCGTGTGCTATAGCACACCATATTTGGGGTGATCCGGATCCCGACGTCAAAAGTGCCAAAATTTTTTGTGCACGTCCGTCAAGACCTCGGCTATGCATCCGATTGGCCCTCACGGCCATTCCGACCCATTTTCCCGAAGCGCGCATACCCCCATTTCGACGATTTTTTGTGTGCTATAGCACACCATTTTTTGGGTGATCCGGATCCCGACGTCAAAAGTGCCAAAATATTTTGTGGACGTCCGTCAAGACCTTGGATATGCATCTGGTTGGCCCTCACGGCCATTCCGACCCATTTTCAAGGTCAAAATAGCCCCGAAGCGCGCATACTCCCATTTCGACGATTTTTCGTGTGCTATATCACACCATTTTTTGGGTGATCCGGATCTCGATGTCAAAAGTGCCAAAAAACTTTGTGGACGTCTGTCAAGACCTTGTCTATGCATCCAGTTGTCCCTCACGGCCATTCCGACCCATTTTCAAGTTCAAAATAGCCCCGAAGCACGCATACCCCCATTTCGACGATTTTTTGTGTGCTATAGCACACCATTTTTGGGGTGATCCAGATCCCGACGTCAAAAGTGCAATTTTTTTTTGTGGAAGTCCGTCAAGACCTTGGCTATGCATTCGGTTGGCCCTCACGGTCATTCCGACCCATTTTCAAGGTCAATATAGCCCCGAAGCACGCATACCCCCATTTCGACGATTTTCGTGTGTTATAGCACACTATTTTTTGGGTGATCCGGATCCCGACGTCAAAAGTGCCAAAATTTTTGTGGACGTCCGTCAAGACCTTGGCTATGCATCCGGTTGGCTCTCACAGCCATTCCGACCCATTTTCAAGATCAAAATAGCCCCGAAGCGCACATACCCCCATTTCGACGATTTTTCGTTTGCTATAGCAGACCATATTTTGGCTGATCCGGATCCCGACGTCAAAAGTGCCAAAAAATTTTATGGACGTCTGTAAAGAACTTTGCTATGCAGCCGGTTGGCCCTCACGGCCATTCCGACCCATTTTCAAGGTCAAAATAGCCCCGAAGCGCGCATACCTCCATTTCGACGATTTTTCGTGTGCTATAGCACACCATTTTTTGGGTGATCCGGATCCCGACGTCAAAAGTGCCAAAATATTTTGTGGACGTCCGTCAAGACCTTGGATATGCATGCCCTCACGCCATTTTGACCCATTTTCAACGTCAAAATAGCCCCGAAGTGCGCATACCTCCATTTCGACGATTTTTCGTGTGCTATAGCACATTATTTTTTAGGTGATCCGGATCCCGATGTTAAAAGTGCCAAAATTTTTTGTGGACGTTCGTCAAGACCTTGGCTATGCATCTGGTTGGCCCTCACGGCCATTCCGACCCATTTTCAAGGTTAAAATAGCCCCGAAGTGCGCTTACCTCCATTTCGACGATTTTTCGTATGCTATAGCACATCATATTCTGGGTGATCTGGATCCCGACGTCAAAAGTGCCAAAAGTTTTTGTGGACGTCCTTCAAGACCTTTGCTATGCATCCGGTTGGCCCTCACGGCCATTCTGACCAATTTTCAAGGTCAAAATAGGCCCGAAGCGCGTATACCTCCATTTCGACGATTTTTACATTTTTTGGGTGATCCGGATTCCGACGTCAAAAGTGCCAAAATTTTTGTGGACGTTCGTCAAGACCTTGGCTATGCATCCGATTGGCCCTTACGGCCATTCCGACTTATATTTAAGGTCAAAATAGTTTCAAAGCGAGCATAGCCCTATTTCGACGATTTTTCGTGTGCTAACCATTTTTTGGGTGATCCGGATCCCGATGTCAAAAGTGCCAAATTTTTTTGTGGACGTGCGTCAAGACCTTGGCTATGCATCCGGTTGGCCCTCACGGCCATTCTGACCCATTTTCAAGGTCAAAATAACCCCAAAGCGCGCATACCCCCATTTCGACGATTTTTCGTGTGCTATAGCACATCATTTTTTGGGTGATCCTGATCCCGACGTCAAAAGTGCCAAATTTTTTTGTGGACGTCAACACCATGGCTATGCATCCGTTTGGCCCTCACAGCCATTCCGACCCATTTTCAAGGTCAAAATAGCCCCAAAGCGCGCATACCCCTATTTCGACAATTTTTCGTGTATAGCACACCATTTTTTGGGTGATCCGGATCCCGACGTCAAAAGTGCCAAATATTTTGGTGGACGTCCCTCAAGACCTTGGATATGCATACAGTTGGCCTTCACGGCCATTCCGACCCATTTTCAAGGTCAAAATAGCCCCGAAGCGCGCATACCCCCATTTCGACGATTTTTCGTGTGCTATAGCACACTAATTTTTGGGTGATCCGGATCCCGACGTCAAAAGTGCCAAAATTTTTGTGGACGTCCGTCAAGACCTTGGCTATGCATCCGGTTGGCTCTCACAGCCATTCTGACCCATTTTCAAGATCAAAATAGCCCCGAAGCGCGCATACCCCCATTTCGACGATTTTTCGTTTGCTATAGCAGACCAATTTTTGGATGATCCGGATCCCGACGTCAAAAGTGCCAAAAATTTTATGGACGTCTGTAAAGAACTTTGCTATGCAGCCGGTTGTCCCTCACAGCCATTCCGACCCATTTTCAAGGTCAAAATAGCCCCGAAGCGCGCATACCTCCATTTCGATGATTTTTCGTGTGCTATAGCACACCATTTTTTGGGTGATCCGGATCCCGATGTCAAAAGTGCCAAAATATTTTGTGGACGTCCGTCAAGACCTTGGATATGCAGGCCCTCACGCCATTTTGACCCATTTTCAAGGTCAAAATAGCCCCGAAGTGCGCATACCTCCATTTCGACGATTTTTCGTGTGCTATAGCACATCATTTTTTAGGTGATCCGGATCCCGATGTTAGAAGTGCCAAAATTTTTTGTGGACGTTCGTCAAGACCTTGGCTATGCATCTGGTTGGCCCTCACGGCCATTCCGACCCATTTTCAAGGTTAAAATAGCCCCAAAGTGCGCTTACCTCCATTTCGACGATTTTTCGTGTGCTATAGCACATCATATTCTGGGTGATCCGGATCCCGACGTCAAAAGTGCCAAAAGTTTTTGTGGACGTCCTCTAAGACCTTTGCTATGCATCCGGTTGGCCCTCCGGCCATTCTGACCAATTTTCAAGGTCAAAATAGGCCCGAAGCGCGCATACCTCCATTTCGACGATTTTTCGTGTGCTATAGCACACCATTTTTTGGGTGATCCGGATTCCGACGTCAAAAGTGCCAAAATTTTTGTGGACGTCCGTCAAGACCTTGGCTATGCATCCGATTGTCCCTCACGGCCATTCCGACTTATATTTAAGGTCAAAATAGTTTCAAAGTGAGCATACCCCTATTTCGACGATTTTTTGTGTGCTATAGCACATCATTTTTAAGTGATTCCGATCCCGATGTCACACATGCCAAAAGTTTTTGTGGACGTCCGTCAAGACGTCGGCTATGCATCCGGTTGGCCCTCACGGCCATTCTGACCCATTTGCAAGGTCAAAATAGCTTCGAAGCGCGCATACCCCCCATTTTGATGATTTTTCGTGTGCATAGCACACCATTTTTTGAGTGATCCGGATCCCAACGTCAAAAGTGCCAAAATTTTTGTGGACGTCTGTGAAGACCTTGGCTATGCATCCGATTGGCCCTCACGGCCATTCCGACCCATTTTCAAGGTCAAAATAGTCGCAAAGCGCGCATACCTCCATTTCGACGATTTTTCGTGTGCTATAGCACACCATTTTTTGAGTGATTCGGATCCCGACGTCAAAAGTGCCAAAAGTTTTTATGGACGTCCGTCAAGACCTTGCATATGCATGCCCTCACGCCATTTTGACCCATTTTCAAGGTCAAAATAGCCCCGAAGTGCGCATACCTTCATTTCGATGATTTTTCGTGTGCTATAGCACATCATTTTTTAGGTGATCCGGATCCCGATGTTAAAAGTGCCAAAATTTTTGTGGACGTCCGTCAAGACCTTGGCTATGCATCTGGTTGGCCCTCACGGCCATTCCGACCCATTTTCAAGGTTAAAATAGCCCCGAAGCGCGTATACCCCCATTTTGACGATTTTTCGTGTGCTATAGCACACCATTTTTTGGGTGATCCGGATCCCAACTTCAAAAGTGCCAAAATTTTTGTGGACGTCCGTCAAGACCTTGGCTATGCATCGATTGGCCCTCACGGCCATTCCGACTTATTTTTAAGGTCAAAATAGTTTCAAAGCGAGCATACCCCTATTTCGACGATTTTTCGTGTGCTAACCATTTTTTGGGTGATCCGGATCCCGATGTCAAAAGTGCCAAATTTTTTTGTGGACGTCCGTCAAGACCTTGGCTATGCATCCGGTTGGCCCTCACGGCCATTCTGACCCATTTTCAAGGTCAAAATAACCCCAAAGCGCGCATACCCCCATTTCGACGATTTTTCGTGTGCTATAGCACATCATTTTTTGGGTGATCCTGATCCCGACGTCAAAAGTGCCAAACTTTTTTGTGGACGTCAACACCATGGCTATGCATCCGTTTGGCCCTCATGGACATTCCGACCCATTTTCAAGGTCAAAATAGCCCCAAAGCGCGCATACCCCTATTTCGACAAATTTTCGTGTGCCATAGCACACCATTTTTTGGGTGATCCGGATCCCGACGTAAAAAGTGCCAAATATTTTTGTGGACGTCCCTCAAGACCTTGGCTATGCATACGGTTGGCCTTCACGGCCATTCCGACCCATTTTCAAGGTCAAAATAGCTCCGAAGCGCGCATACCCCCATTTCGACGATTTTTCGTGTGCTATAGCACACCAATTTTTGGGTGATCCGGATCCCGACGTCAAAAGTGCATAAATTTTTGTGGACGTCCGTCAAGACCTTGGCTATGCATCCGGTTGTCCCTCACGGCCATTCCGACCCATTTTCAAGGTCAAAATAGCCCCGAAGCGCGCATACCCCCATTTCGACAATTTTTCGTGTGCCACCATTTTTTGGGTGATCCGGATCCTAACGTCAAAAGTGCCAAATTTTTTTGTGGACGTCCGTCAAGACCTTGGCTATGGATCCGTTTGGCCCTCATGGACATTCCGACCCATTTTCAAGGTCAAAATAGCCCCGAAGTGCGCATACCTCGATTTCGACGATTTTTCGTGTGCTATAGCACATCATTTTTTAGGTGATCCGGATCCCGATGTTAAAAGTGCCAAAAAATTTTGTGGACGTCTGTCAAGACCTTGGCTATGCATCCGGTTGGCCCTCATGGACATTCCGACCCATTTTCAAGGTCAAATGAGCCCCAAAGCGCGCATGCCCCCCATTTCGACGATTTTCGTGTGCAATAGGACACCATTTTTTGGTGATCCGGATTCCGACATCAAAAGTGCTAAAATTTTTTGTGGATGTCCTTCAAGACCTTGGATATGTAGCCGATTCGCAATCACGGCCAGTCAGACCAATTTTCAAGGTCAAACAAGCGCCGAAGAGCGCATACCCCAAATTTAGACGATTTTCGTGTGCTATAGAACACCATTTTTTTGGTGATCCGAATTTCGATGTCAAAAATGCCAAAATTTTTGTGGACGTCCGTCAAGACCTTGGCTATGCATCCGGTAGGCCCCACGGCCATTCCGACCCATTTTCAAGGTCAAAATAGACCCGAAGCGCGCATACCCCCATTTCGACGATTGTTTGTGTGCTATAGCACACCATTTTTTGGGTGATCCGGATCCCGACGTCAAAAGTGTAAAATGTTTTTGTGGAAGTCCGTCAAGACCTTGGAGATGCATCCGGTTGGCCCTCACGGCCATTCCGACCCATTTTCAAGGTCAAAATAGCCCCGAAGCGCGCATACCCCCATTTCGACAATTTTTCGTGTGCTATAGCATACCATTTTGGGGGTGATCCGGATCCCGACGTCAAAAGTGCCAAACTTTTTTGTGGACGTCCGTCAAGACCTCGGCTATGCATCCGGTTGGCCCTCACGGCCATTCCGATCCATTTTCATGGTTAAAATAGCCCCGAAGCGCGCATACCTCCATTTCGATGATTTTTCGTGTGCTATAGCACACCATTTTTTGGGTGATCCAGATCTCGACGTCAAAAGTGCCAAACAACTTTGTGGACGTCCGTCAAGACCTTGGCTATGCATCCACTTGGCCCTCACGGCCATTCCGACCCATTTTCAAGGTCAAAATAGCCCCGAAGCGCGCATACCCCCATTTCAACAATTTTTCGTGCGCTATAGCACACCATTTTTTGGGTGATCCGAATCCCGACGTCAAAAGTGCCAAAATTTTTGTGGACGTCTGTCAAGACCTTGGCTATGCATCCGGTTGTCCCTCACGGCCATTCCGACCCATTTTCAAGGTCAAAATAGTCCCAAAGCGCGCATACCTCCATTTCGACGATTTTTCGTGTGCTATAGCACACCATTTTTTGAGTGATCCGGATCCCGACGTCAAAAGTGCCAAAAGTTTTTGTCGACGTCCGTCAATACCTTGGATATGCATGCCCTCACGCCATTTTGACCCATTTTCAAGGTCAAAATAGCCCCGAAGTGCGCATACCTTCATTTCGATGATTTTTCGTGTGCTATAGCACATCATTTTTTAGGTGATCCGGATCCCGATGTTAAAAGTGCTAAAATTTTTGTGGACGTCCGTCAAGACCTTGGCTATGCATCTGGTTGGCCCTCACGGCCATTCCGACCCATTTTCAAGGTTAAAATAGCCCCGAAGCGCGTATACCCCCATTTCGACGATTTTTCGTGTGCTATAGCACACTATTTTTTGGGTGATCCGGATCCCAACTTCAAAAGTGCCAATATTTTTGTGGACGTCCGTCAAGACCTTGGCAATGCATCCGGTTGGACCTCACGGCCATTCCAACACATTTTCAAGGTCAAAATAGCCCGATGCGCACATACCTCCATTTCGACGATTTTTTGTGTGCTATAGCACATCATTTTTAAGTGATTCCGATCCCGATGTCACACATGCCAAACGTTTTTGTGGACGTCCGTCAAGACGTCGGCTATGCATCTGGTTTGCCCTCACGGCCATTCCGACCCATTTGCAAGGTCAAAATAGCTTCGAAGCGCGCATACCCCCCATTTTGATGATTTTTCGTGTGCATAGCACACCATTTTTTGGGTGATCCGGATCCCGACGTCAAAAGTGCCAAAAGTTTTTGTGGACGTCCGTCAAGACCTTGGCTATGCATCCGTTTGGCCCTCACCGCAATTCCGACCTATTTTCAAGGTCAAAATAGCCCCGAAGCGCGCATACCTCCATTTCGACGATTTTTCGTGTGCTATAGCACATCATTTTTAAGTGATCCGGATCCCGACGTCAAAAGTGCCAAAATTTTTTATAGACGTCCGTCAAGACCTCAGCTATGCATCCGATTGTCCTTCACGGCCATTTTGACCCATTTTCAAGGTCAAAATAGCCCCGAAGCGCATACCCCCATTTCGATGATTTTTCGTGTGCTATAGCACACCATTTTTTGGGAAATTTGGATCCCGACGTCAAAAGTGCAACAATTTTTTGTGGACGTCCGTAAAGACCTTGGCTATGCATCCGGTTAGCCCTCATGGCCATTCCGACCCATTTTCAAGGTCAAAATTGCCCTGAAGCGCGCATACCCCCATTTCGACGATTTTTCGTGTGCTATAGGGGTGATCCGGATCCCGACGTCAAAAGTGCAACAATTTTTTGTGGACTTCCGTAAAGACCTTGGCTATGCATCCGGTTGTCCCTCACGGCCATTCCAACCCATTTTCAAGATCAAAATAGCCCTGAAGCGCGCATACCTCTATTTCGACGATTTTTCATGTGCTATAGCACATCATTTTTTGGGTGATCCGAATCCCGACGTCAAAAGTGCCAAACTTTTTTGTGGACGTCCGTCAAGACCTTGGCTATGCATCCGGTTGGCCCTCACGGCCATTCCGACCCATTTTCAAGGTCAAAATAGCTCCGAAGCGCGCATACCCCCATTTCGACGATTTTTCGTGTGCTATAGCACACCAATTTTTGGGTGATCCGGATCCCAACGTCAAAAGTGCATAAATTTTTGTGGACGTCCGTCAAGACCTTGGCTATGCATCCGGTTGGCCCTCACGGCCATTCCGACCCATTTTCAAGGTCAAAATAGCCCCGAAGCGCGTATACCCCCATTTCGACGATTTTTCGTGTGCCACCATTTTTTGGGTGATCCGGATCCTAACGTCAAAAGTGCCAAATATTTTTGTGGACGTCCGTCAAGACCTTGGCTATGGATCCGTTTGGCCCTCATGGACATTCCGACCCATTTTCAAGGTCAAAATAGCCCCGAAGTGCGCATACCTCGATTTCGACGATTTTTCGTGTGCTATAGCACATTATTTTTTAGGTGATTCGGATCCCGATGTTAAAAGTGCCAAAAATTTTTGTGGACGTCCGTCAAGACCTTGGCTATGCATCCGGTTGGCCCTCATGGCCATTCCGACCCATTTTCGAGGTCAAATGAGCCCCAAAGCGCGCATGCCACCCATTTCGACGATTTTCGTGTGCAATAGGACACCATTTTTTGGTGATCCGGATTCCGACGTCAAAAGTGCTAAAAATTTTTGTGGATGTCCTTCAAGACCTTGGATATGTAGCCGATTCGCAATCACGGCCAGTCAGACCAATTTTCAAGGTCAAACAAGCGCCGAAGAGCGCATACCCCAAATTTAGACGATTTTCGTGTGCTATAGAACACCATTTTTTTGGTGATCCGGATTTCGATGTCAAAAATGCCAAAATTTTTGTGGACGTCCGTCAAGACCTTGGCTATGCATACGGTAGGCCCCACGGCCATTCCGACCCATTTTCAAGGTCAAAATAGACCCGAAGCGCGCATACCCCCATTTCGACGATTGTTTGTGTGCTATAGCACACCATTTTTTGGGTGATCCGGATCCCGACGTCAAAAGTGTAAAATGTTTTTGTGGAAGTCCGTCAAGACCTTGGAGATGCATCCGGTTGGTCCTCACGGCCATTCCGACCCATTTTCAAGGTCAAAATAGCCCCGAAGCGCGCATACCCCCATTTCGACAATTTTTCGTGTGTATAGCATACCATTTTGGGGGTGATCCGGATCCCGACGTCAAAAGTGCTAAACTTTTTTGTGGACGTCCGTCAAGACCTCGGCTATGCATCCGGTTGGCCCTCACGGCCATTCCGATCAATTTTCAAGGTTAAAATAGCCCCGAAGCGCGCATACCTCCATTTCGATGATTTTTCGTGTGCTATAGCACACCATTTTTTGGGTGATCCAGATCTCGACGTCAAAAGTGCCAAACAACTTTGTGGACGTCCGTCAATACCTTGGCTATGCATCCACTTGGCCCTCACGGCCATTCCGACCCATTTTCAAGGTCAAAATAGCCCCGAAGCGCGCATACCCCCATTTCAACAATTTTTCGTGCGCTATAGCACACCATTTTTTGGGTGATCCGGATCCCGACGTCAAAAGTGCCAAAATTTTTGTGAACGTCTGTCAAGACCTTGGCTATGCATCCGGTTGGCCCTCACGGCCATTCCGACCCATTTTCAAGGTCAAAATAGTCCCAAAGCGCGCATACCTCCATTTCGACGATTTTTTGTGTGCTATAGCACACCATTTTTTGAGTGATTCGGATCCCGACGTCAAAAGTGCCAAAAGTTTTTGTGGACGTCCGTCAAGACCTTGGATATGCATGCCCTCACGCCATTTTGACCCATTTTCAAGGTCAAAATAGCCCCGAAGTGCGCATGCCTTCATTTCGATGATTTTTCGTGTGCTATAGCACATCATTTTTTAGGTGATCCGGATCCCGATGTTAAAAGTGCCAAAATTTTTGTGGACGTCCGTCAAGACCTTGGCTATGCATCTGGTTGTCCCTCACGGCCATTCCGACCCATTTTCAAGGTTAAAATAGCCCCGAAGCGCGTATACCCCCATTTCGACGATTTTTCGTGTGCTATAGCACACCATTTTTTGGGTGATCCGGATCCCAACTTCAAAAGTGCCAAAATTTTTGTGGACGTCCGTCAAGACCTTGGCTATGCATCGATTGGCCCTCACGGCCATTCCGACTTATTTTTAAGGTCAAAATAGTTTCAAAGCGAGCATACCCCTATTTCGATGATTTTTCGTGTGCTAACCATTTTTTGGGTGATCCGGATCCCGATGTCAAAAGTGCCAAATTTTTTTGTGGACGTCCGTCAAGACCTTGGCTATGCATCCGGTTGGCCCTCACGGCCATTCTGACCCATTTTCAAGGTCAAAATAACCCCAAAGCGCGCATACCCCCATTTCGACGATTTTTCGTGTGCTATAGCACATCATTTTTTGGGTGATCCTGATCCCGACGTCAAAAGTGCCAAAATTTTTTGTGGACGTCAACACCATGGCTATGCATCCGTTTGGCCCTCACGGCCAGTCAGACCCATTTTCAAGGTCAAAATAGCCCCAAAGCGCGCATACCCCTATTTCGACAATTTTTCGTGTGCTATACCATTTTGGGTATCCGGATCCGACGTCAAAAGTGCCAAATATTTTTGTGGACGTCCCTCAAGACCTTGGCTATGCATACGGTGGCCTTCACGGCCATTCCGACCCATTTTCAAGGTCAAAATAGCTCCGAAGCGTGCATACCCCCATTTCGACGATTTTTCGTTGTGCTATAGCACACCAATTTTTGGGTGATCCGGATCCCGACGTCAAAAGTGCATAAATTTTTTTGGACGTCCGTCAAGACCTTGTCTATGCATCCGGTTGGCCCTCACGGCCATTCCGACCCATTTTCAAGGTCAAAATAGCCCCGAAGCGCGCATACCCCCATTTCGACGATTTTTCGTGTGCCACCATTTTTTGGGTGATCCGGATCCTAACGTCAAAAGTGCCAAATTTTTTTGTGGACGTCCGTCAAGACCTTGGATATGGATCCGTTTGGCCCTCATGGACATTCCGACCCATTTTCAAGGTCAAAATAGCCCCGAAGTGCGCATACCTCGATTTCGACAATTTTTCGTGTGCTATAGCACATCATTTTTTAGGTGATCCGGATCCCGATGTTAAAAGTGCCAAAAAATTTTGTGGACGTCCGTCAAGACCTTGGCTATGCATCCGGTTGGCCCTCATGGCCATTCCGACCCATTTTCAAGGTCAAATGAGCCCCAAAGCGCGCATGCCCCCCATTTCGACGATTTTCGTGTGCAATAGGACACCATTTTTTGGTGATCCGGATTCCGACATCAAAAGTGCTAAAATTTTTTGTGGATGTCCTTCAAGACCTTGGATATGTAGCCGATTCGCAATCACGGCCAGTCAGACCAATTTTCAAGGTCAAACAAGCGCCGAAGAGCGCATACCCCAAATTTAGACGATTTTCGTGTGCTATAGAACACCATTTTTTTGGTGATCCGGATTTCGATGTCAAAAATGCCAAAATTTTTGTGGACGTCCGTCAAGACCTTGGCTATGCATCCGGTAGGCCCCACGGCCATTCCGACCCATTTTCAAGGTCAAAATAGACCCGAAGCGCGCATACCCCCATTTCGACGATTGTTTGTGTGCTATAGCACACCATTTTTTGGGTGATCCGGATCCCGACGTCAAAAGTGTAAAATGTTTTTGTGGAAGTCCGTCAAGACCTTGGCGATGCATCCGGTTGGCCCTCACGGCCATTCCGACCCATTTTCAAGGTCAAAATAGCCCCGAAGCGCGCATACCCCCATTTCGACAATTTTTCATGTGCTATAGCATACCATTTTGGGGGTGATCCGGATCCCGACGTCAAAAGTGCCAAACGTTTTTGTGGACGTCCGTCAAGACCTCGGCTATGCATCCGGTTGGCCCTCACGGCCATTCCGATCCATTTTCAAGGTTAAAATAGCCCCGAAGCGCGCATACCTCCATTTCGATGATTTTTCGTGTGCTATAGCACACCATTTTTTGGGTGATCCAGATCTCGACATCAAAAGTGCCAAACAACTTTGTGGACGTCCGTCAAGACCTTGGCTATGCATCCACTTGGCCCTCACGGCCATTCCGACCCATTTTCAAGGTCAAAATAGCCCCGAAGCGCGCATACCCCCATTTCAACATATTTTCGTGCGCTATAGCACACCATTTTTTGGGTGATCCGGATCCCGACGTCAAAAGTGCCAAAATTTTTGTGGACGTCTGTCAAGACCTTGGCTATGCATCCGGTTGGCCCTCACGGCCATTCCGACCCATTTTCAAGGTCAAAATAGTCCCAAAGCGCGCATACCCCCATTTCGACGATTTTTCGTATGCTATAGCACACCATTTTTTGAGTGATCCGGATCCCGACGTCAAAAGTGCCAAAAGTTTTTGTGGACGTCCGTCAATACCTTGGATATGCATGCCCTCACGCTATTTTGACCCATTTTCAAGGTCAAAATAGCCCCAAAGTGCGCATACCTTCATTTCGATGATTTTTCGTGTGCTATAGCACATCATTTTTTAGGTGATCCGGATCCCGATGTTAAAAGTGCCAAAATTTTTTGTGGACGTCCGTCAAGACCTTGGCTATGCATCTGGTTGGCCCTCACGGCCATTCCGACTCATTTTCAAGGTTAAAATAGCCCCGAAGCGCGTATACCCCCATTTCGACGATTTTTCGTGTGCTATAGCACACCATTTTTTGGGTGATCCGGATCCCAACTTCAAAAGTGCCAAAATTTTTGTGGACGTCCGTCAAGAGCTTGGCAATGCATCCGGTTGGCCCTCACGGCCATTTCAACACATTTTCAAGGTCAAAATAGCCCGATGCGCACATACCTCCATTTCGACGATTTTTTGTGTGCTATAGCACATCATTTTTAAGTGATTCCGATCCCGATGTCACACATGCCAAAAGTTTTTGTGGACGTCCGTCAAGACGTCGGCTATGCATCCGGTTGGCCCTCACGGCCATTCCGACACATTTTAAAGGTCAAAATAGCTCCGAAGCGCGCATACCCCCCATTTTGATGATTTTTCGTGTGCATAGCACACCATTTTTTGGGTGATCCGGATCCCGATGTCAAAAGTGCCAAAAGTTTTTGTGGACGTCCGTCAAGACCTTGGCTATGCATCCGTTTGGCCCTCACCGCAATTCCGACCTATTTTCAAGGTCAAAATAGCCCCGAAGCGTGCATACCTCCATTTCGACGATTTTTCGTGTGCTATAGCACATCATTTTTAAGTGATCCGGATCCCGACGTCAAAAGTGCCAAAATTTTTTATAGACGTCCGTCAAGACCTCAGCTATGCATCCGGTTGTCCTTCACGGCCATTTTGACCCATTTTCAAGGTCAAAATAGCCCCGAAGCGCATACCCCCATTTCGATGATTTTTCGTGTGCTATAGCACACCATTTTTTGGGAAATCCGGATCCCGACGTCAAAAGTGCAACAATTTTTTGTGGACGTCCGTAAAGACCTTGGCTATGCATCCGATTAGCCCTCATGGCCATTCCGACCCATTTTAAAGGTCAAAATTGCCCTGAAGCGCGCATACCCCCATTTCAACGATTTTTCGTGTGCTATAGCACACCATTTTTTGGGTGATCCGGATCCCGACGTCAAAAGTGCAACAATTTTTTGTGGACGTCCGTAAAAACCTTGGCTATGCATCCGGTTGTCCCTCACGGCCATTCCAACCCATTTTCAAGATCAAAATAGCCCTGAAGCGCGCATACCTCTATTTCGACGATTTTTCATGTGCTATAGCACATCATTTTTGGGTGATCCGAATCCCGACGTCAAAAGTGCCAAACTTTTTTGTGGACGTCCGTCAAGACCTTGGCTATGCATCCGGTTGGCCCTCACGGCCATTCCGACCCATTATCAAGGTCAAAATAGACCCGAAGCGCGCGTACCCCTATTTTGACGATTTTGCGTGTGCTATAGCACACCAATTTTGGGTGATCCGGATCCAGACGTCAAAAGTGCCAAAAGTTCTTGTGGACGTCCGTCAAGACCTTGGCTATGCATCCGATTGGCCCTCACGGCCATTCCGACCCATTTTCAAGGTCAAAATAGCCCGAATCGCGCATACCCCCATTTCGCCGATTTTTCGTGTGTTATAGCAAACACACCATTTTTTGGGTGATCCGAATCCTGACGTCAAAAGTGCCAAAAAATTTTGTGGACGTTCTTCAAGACCTTGGCTATGCATCCAGTTGGCCCTCACGGCCATTACGACCCATTCTCAAGGTCAAAATAGCCCCAAAGCTTGCATACCCCCCATTTCGATGATTTTTCGTGTGCTATAGCACACCTTTTTTGGGGTGATCCGTATCCCGACGTTAAAAGTGCCAAATAATTTTATGGACGTCCATAAAGACCTCGGCTATGCCTCCGGTTGGCCCTCACGGCCATTCCGACCCATTTTAAGGTCAAAATAGCCCCGAAACGCACACACCCCCATTTCAACGATTTTTCGTGTGCTATAGCACACTATTTTTTGGGTGATCTAGATCCCGATGTCAAAAGTGCCAAAACTTTTGTGGACGTCCGTCAAGACCTTGGCTATGCATCCGGTTGTCCCTCACGGCCATTCCGACCCATTTTCAAGATCATAATAGCCCCGAAGTGCGCTTACCTCCATTTCGACGATTTTTCGTGTGCTATAGCACATCATATTCTGGGTGATCCGGATCCCGACGTCAAAAGTGCCAAAAGTTTTTGTGGACGTCCTTCAAGACCTTTGCTATGCATCCGGTTGGCCCTCACGGCCATTCCGACCAATTTTCAAGGTCAAAATAGGCCCGAAGCGCGCATACCTCCATTTCGACGATTTTTCGTGTGCTATAGCACACCATTTTTTGGGTGATCCGGATCTCGACGTCAAAAGTGCCAAAATTTTTTTTGGACTACTATCAAGACCTAGGCTATGCATCCGGTTGGCCCTCAAGGCCATTCCGACCCATTTTCAAGGTCAAAATAGCCCCGAAGCGCGCATACCCCCATTTCGACAATTTTTCGTGTGCTATAGCACACCATTTTTTGGGTGATCCGGATCCCGACGTCAAAAGTGCTAAATTTTTTGTAGACGTCCGTCAAGACCTTGGCTATGCATCCGGTTGGCCCTCACGGTCATTCCGACCCATTTTCAAGGTGAAAAATAGCCCCAAAGCGCGCATACCCCCCATTGCGATGATTTTTCGAGTGCTATAGCACACCATTTTTTTGGTGATCCGGATCCCGCCGTCAAAAGTGCCAAAAATTTTTGTGGACGTCCATCAAGACCTTGGCTATGCATCTGTTTGGCCCTCACGGCCATTCCGACCAATTTTCATGGTCAAAATAGCCCCGAAGCGCATACCCCCATTTCGACGATTTTTCGTGTGTTATAGCACACAATTTTTTGGGTAATCCTGATCCCGACGTCAAAAGTGCCAAAGGTTTTTTTGGAGACATCCGTCAAGACCTTGGCTATGTATCCGGTTGGCCCTCACGGCCATTCCAACCCATTTTCAAGGTCAAAATAGCCCCGAAGCGCGCATACCCCCCATTTTGATGATTTTTCGTGTGCTATAGCACACCATTTTTTGGGTGATCCGAATCCCGACGTCAAAAGTGCCAAAATTTTTGTGGACGTCCGTCAAGACCTTGGCTATGCATACGGTTGGTCCTCACGGCCATTCCGACCCATTTTCAAGGTCAAAATAGCCCCGTAGCGTGCATACCCCCATTTCAACGATTTTTCGTGTGCTATAGCACACCATTTTTTGGGTGATCAGGATCCTGACGTCAAAAGTGCCAAAAGTTTTTGTGGACATCCTTCAAGACCTTTGCTATGCATCCGGTTGGCCCTCACGGCCATTCCGACCAATTTTCAAGGTCAAAAAAGGCCCGAAGCGCGCATACCTCCATTTCGACGATTTTTCGTGTGCCGCTATAGCACACCATTTTTTGGGTGATCCGGATCCCGACGTCAAAAGTGCCAAAATTTTTGTGGACGTCCGTCAAGACCTTGGCTATGCATCCGGTTGTCCCTCACGGCCATTCCGACCCATTTTCAAGATCATAATAGCCCCGAAGCGCGCTTATCTCCATTTCGACGATTTTTCGTCTGCTATAGCATATCATATTCTGGGTGATCCGGATCCCGACGTCAAAAGTGCCAAAAGTTTTTGTGGACGTCCTTCAAGACCTTTGCTATGCATCCGGTTGGCCCTCACGGCCATTCCGACCAATTTTCAAGGTCAAAATAGGCCCAAAGCGCGCATACCTCCATTTCGACGATTGTTCGTGTGCTGTAGCACACCATTTTTTGGGTGATCCGGATCTCGACGTCAAAAGTGCCAAAATTTTTTGTGGACGTCTGTCAAGACCTTGGCTATGCATTCGATTGGCCCTCAAGGCCATTCCGACCCATTTTCAAGGTCAAAATAGCCCCGAAGCGCGCATACCCCCATTTTGACAATTTTTCGTGTGCTATAGCACACCATTTTTTGGGTGATCCGGATCCCGATGTCAAAAGTGCCAAAATTTTTGTGGACGTCTGTCAAGACCTTGGATATGCATCCGGTTGGCCCTCACGGTCATTCCGACCCATTTTCAAGGTGAACAATAGCCCCAAAGCGCGCATACCCCCCCATTGCGATGATTTTTCGAGTGCTATAGCACACCATTTTTTTGGTGATCCGGATCCCGCCGTCAAAAGTGCCAAAAATTTTTGTGGACGTCCATCAAGACCTTGGCTATGCATCTGTTTGGCCCTCACGGCCATTCCGACCCATTTTCATGGTCAAAATAGCCCCGAAGCGCATACCCCCATTTCGACGATTTTTCGTGTGCTATAGCACACCATTTTTTGGGTGATCCGGATCCCGACATCAAAAGTGCCAAAAGTTTTTGTGGACATCCGTCAAGACCTTGACTATGTATCCGGTTGGCCCTCACGGCCATTCCGACCCATTTTCAAGGTCAAAATAGCCCCGTAGCGTGCATACCCCCATTTCGACGATTTTTCGTGTGCTATAGCACACCATTTGTTGGGTGATCCGGATCCTGACGTCAAACGTGCCAACAGTTTTTGTGGATATCCTTCAAGACCTTTGCTATGCATCCGGTTGTCCCTCACGGCCATTCCGACCAATTTTCAAGGTCAAAATAGGCCCGAAGCGCGCATACCTCCATATCGACGATTTTTCGTGTGCTATAGCGCACCATTTTTTGGGTGATCCGGATCTCGACGTCAAAAGTGCCAAAGTTTTTTGTGGACGTCTGTCAAGACCTTGGCTATGCATCCGATTGGCCCTCAAGGCCATTCCAACCCATTTTCAAGGTCAAAATAGCCCGAAGCGCGCATACCCCCATTTTGACAATTTTTCGTGTGCAATAGCACACCATTTTTTGGGTGATCCGGATCCCGACGTCAAAAGTGCCAAAATTTTTTGTGGACGTCCGTAAAGACCTTGGCTATGCATCCGGTTAGCCCTCACGGCCATTCCGACCCATTTTCAAGGCCAAAATAGCCCTGAAGCGCGCATACCCCCATTTCGATGATTTTCGTATGTTATAGCACACCATTTTTTGGGTGATCCTGATCCCGACGTCAAAAGTGCCAAAATATTTGTAGACGTCCGTCAAGACCTTGGCTATGCATACGGTTTGCCCTTACGGCCATTCCGACCCATTTTCAAGATCAAAATAGCCCCGAACCGCGCATACCTCTATTTCGATAATTTTTCGTGTGCTATAGCACACCATTTTTTGGGTGATCCGGATCCCGACGTTAAAAGTGCCAAAATGTTTTGTGGACGTCCGTCAAGACCTTGGCTATGCATCCGGTTGGACCTCACGGCCATTCAGACCCATTTTCAAGGTCAAAATAGCCCCGAAGCGCGCATACCCCCATTTCGACGATTTTTTGTGTGCTATAGCACACCATTTTTTGGGTGATCCGGATCCCGACGTCAAAAGTGCCAAAACTTTTGTGGACGTCCTTCAAGACCTTGGCTATGCATCCTGTTGGCCCTCACGGCCATTCCGACCCATTTTTAAGGTCAAAATAGCCCCAAGGCGCGCATACCCCCATTTCGATGATTTTTCGTGTGCTATAGGACACCATTTTTTGGGTGATCCGGATCCCGCCGTCAAAAATGCCAAAATTTTTTGTGGACGTCCGTCAAGACTTTGGCTATGCATCCGTTTGACCCTCTAGGCCATTCCGACCCATTTACAAGGTCAAAATAGCCCCGAAGCGCATACCCCCATTTCGATGATTTTTCGTGAGCAATAGCACACCATTTTTTGGGTGATCCGGATCCCGCCGTCAAAAGTGCCAAAAATTTTTGTGGACGTCCGTCAAGACCTTGGCTATGCATCCGTTTGACCCTCTAGGCCATTCCAACCCATTTTCAAGGTCAAAATGCCCTGAAGCGCTACCCCATTTCGACGATTTTCGTGTGCTATAGCACACCATTTTTTGGGTGATCTGGATCCCGACGTCAAAAGTGCCAAAATTTTTGTGGATGTCCGTCAAGACCTTGGGTATGCATCCGTTTGGCCCTCACGGCCATTCCGACCCATTTTCAAGGTCAAAATAGCCCCGAAACGCGCATACCTCCATTTCGACGATTTTTCGTGTGCTATAGCACACCATTTTTTGGGTGATCCGGATCCCAACGTCAAAAGTGCCAAAATTTTTGTGGACATCCATAAAGACGTTGGCTATGCATCCGATTGGCCCTCATGGCTATTCCGACCCATTTTCAATGTCAAAATAGCCCCAAAGCGCGCATACCCCCTTTTCGACGATTTTTTGTGTGCTATAGCACACCATTTTTTGGGGTGATCCGGATTCCAACGTCAAAAGTGCCACAAGTTTTTGTGGACGTCCGTCAAGACCTTGGCTATGCATCCGGTTGGACCTCACGGCCATTCCGACCCATTTTCAAGGTCAAAATAGCTCGAAGCGCGCATACCCCCATTTTAACGATTTTTCGTGTGCTATAGCACACCATTTTTTGGGTGATTCGGATTCCGACGTCAAAATTGCCAATTTTTTTTGTGGTCATCCATCAAGATCTTGGCTATGCATCCGGTTGGCCCTCACGGCCATTCCGACCCATTTTGAAGGTCAAAATAGCCCCGAAGTGCGCATACCTCTATTTCGACGATTTTTCGTATGCTATAGCACATCATTTTTAAGTGATCTGGATCCCGACGTCAAAAGTGCCAAACATTTTTGTGGACGTCCGTCAAGACCTCGGCTATGCATCCGGTTGGCCCTCACGGCCATTCCGACCCATTTTCAAGGTCAAAATAGCCCCGAAGCGCGAATACCCCCATTTCGATGATTTTTCGTGTGCTATAGCACACCATTTTTTGGGTGATCCGGATCCCGACGTAAAAAGTGCCAAATGTTTCTGTGGACGTCCGTCAAGACCTTGGCTATGCATCTGGTTGGCCCTCACAGCCATTCCGACCAATTTTCAAGGTCAAAATAGCCCCGAAGCGCGCATACCCCCATTTCAATGATTTTTCGTGTGCTATAGCACACCATTTTTTGGGTGATCCGGATCCCGACGTCAAAAGTGCCAAAATTTTTGTGGACGTCTGTCAAGACCTTGGCTATGCATCCGGTTGTCCCTCACGGCCATTCTGACCCATTTTCAAGGTCAAAATAGCCCCGAAGCGCGCATACCCCCATTTCGGTGATTTTTCGTGTGCTATAGCACAACAATCTTTCGAACGTCATAGACGTTCTTGAGCATTTGACCTCCAAACTTTACGAAACTTGACACACTGACTTTATACACCATATACACTCATTTAAGGACCATATAAGCTCATGCATCACACATAAACACATAGAACCACAGATAACCACATATGAGGCACTTAGGTGACTTAGTCGTCGAACGTCTTGGTCGTCCCTGAAGTTTGACTTCCAATGCACCTAAACTCTTAGCTACTGCCACAATAACACTTTATAGAACATATTGGGACCTTAGACCATCATGAAAACCACGTTGGTCTCTAGCTTCACCTAAGTCATTTTCAGGACCTTACATCCAACGTAAAAAATGCCATAGTTTTTTTTGAATGTCTGTTAAGACCTTTGCTATGCAGCCGGTTGGCCCACACGACCACTCCAACCCATTTTCAAGGTTAAAAGAGCCTCGAAGCGCGCATACCACCCATTTCAACAATTTTTGCGTGCTATAGCACACCATTATTTTGGTGATTCGAATTCCGACGTCAAAAATGCCAAAATTTTTTGTGGACGTCCGTCAAGACCTTTTCTTTGCAGCCGGTTGGCTCTCACGGCCAGTCCAACCCATTTTCAAAGTCAAAAGAGTCCCGAAGTGCGCATACCCCCCGTTTTGATGATTTTCGTGTGTAATAGGACACCATATTTTTGGTGATTCGAATTCCGATGTCAAAAATGTCAAAAATTTTTGTTGACGTCCGTCAAGATCTTGGATATGCAGCCAGTTGGCCCTCACAGCCAGTCCGACCTATTTTCAAGGTCAAACGAGCATCGAAGAGCGCATACCCCCAATTTAGATGATTTTCGTGTGCTGTATACAACACCATTTTTTTGGTGATCCGGATTCAGACGTAAAAAAAGCTGAAATTTTTTGTGGACGTCCGTCAAGACCTTGGCTATGTGGGCGGTTGGCCCTCACGTCCAGTCCGACCCATTTTTAAGGTCAAACGAACCCCAAAGCGCGCATACCCCCCATTTTGATGATTTTCGTGTGCTATAGCACACCATTTTTTGGTGATCCGGATTCCGACGTAAAAAATGCCGAATTTTCTTGTGGACGTCCGTCAAGACCTTGGCTATGTAGTGAGGTTACCCTCACATCTAGTTTGACTCATTTTCAAGGTCAAACGAGCCCGAAGAGCGCATACCTCCATTTTGACAATTTTCATGTGCTATAGCACACTATTTTTTTGGTGATCTGGATTCCGACGTCAAAAATGCTGAAAGTCTTTTGGACGTCTGTCAAGACCTTGGCTATGCTTCCGGTTGCCCCTCACGGCCAGTGTGACCCGTTTTCAAGGTCAAAAGAGCGCCGAAGAACGCATACCCCCAGTTTATACGATTTTTTAGAGCTATACAACACCATATTTTTGGTGATCCGGATTCCCACGTCAAAAATGCCGAAATTTTTTGTGGACGTCTGTCAAGACCTTGGATAAACATCCGATTGTCCCTCACAGCTAGTTCGACCCATTTTCAAGGTCAAACGAGCTTTGAATCGCGCATACCCCCCATTTTGATGATATTCGTGTGCTATAGAACACCATTTTTTTAATGATCCGGATTTCGACGTTAAAAATGCCGAGCTTTTTGTGCACGTCTCTATAGACCTTGTCTATGATGCCGGTTGGCCCTCACGGCCAGTCCGACCCATTTTGAAGGTCAAACGAGCATCCAAGAGCGCATACCCCCAATTTAGACGATTTTAGTGTGCTATACCACACCATTTTTTTGGTGATCTGGATTTCGACGTCAAAAATGCCAAAATTTTTTGTGGATGTCTGTCAAGACCTTCACTATGTACGCGGTTGGACCTCACGTCTAGTCCGACCTATTTTAAGTTCAAACGAGCCCCAAAGCGCGCAGACCCCCCATTTCGATGATTTTCATGTGTTATAGCACACTATTTTTTTGGTGATCCGGATTTCGGCTTAAAAAATGCTGAAATATTTTGTGGACGTTCGTCAAGACGTTGTCTATGTATCCAGTTGACCCTCACGGCCAGTCCGACAAATTTTCAAGGTCAAACGATCCCCGAAGAGCACATACCCCCAAGTTAGATGATTTTCGTGTGCTATAGCACATCATTGTTTTGGTGATCCGGATTCCGACATTAAAAAATGCCAAACTTTTTGTTGACATCCATCAAGACCTTGTCTATGCAGCCGGTTGCCCCTCACGGTCAGTCCGACCAATTTTCAAGATCAAACGAGCCCTGAAGCGCGCATACCCCCCATTTCAACGATTTTCATGTGATATAGCACACCATTTTTTGGGTGATCCGGATTCCAACGTCAAAAATGCCAAATTTTTTTGGACGTTCGTCAAGACCTTGTCTATGCAGCCGGTTGGCCTTCACGGCTAGTTTGACCCATTTTAAAGATTAAACATTCCCCGAAGCGCGCATACACCAATTTCGATGATTTTTGTGTGCTATAGCACACCATTTTTTTAGTGATCCGTAGTCCGATGTCAAAAATGCCGAAAGTTTTTGTGGACGTCCGTCAAGATCTTGTCTATGCAGCTGGTTGGCCCTCACGGCCATTCAGACCCATTTTCAAGGTCAAACGAGCTCCGAAGCGCGGATACTCCCTATTTCGACAAATTTCTTGTGCTATAGCACACTTTTTTTTGGTGATCCGGATTCCGACGTCAAAAATGCTAAAATATTTTGTGGACGTCCGTCAAGACCTTGTCTATGTAGCTGGTTGGCCCTCACGGCTAGTCCGACCCATTTACAATTCAAACGAGTCCTGAAGCGCGCATACCCGTATTTTGGTGATGGATTCCAACGTCAAAAATACCAAAATTGTTTTGGACTTCGGTTAAGACCTTGTCTATGCAGCCGGTTGGACCTCACGACCATTCCGACCCATTTTTAGGTCAAACGAGCCCCGAAGCGCGCATACGAGCTCGCGGGGCGCCTTACGATAAATACTATCGGGTGTCCCTTGCCCGAGGCTATTTCCGAGGCGGTTCTTAAGGCCCAATTCCAAATGGAATTGAAAATCGAGGAAGCCCTTTGTTCGGACAGAGTGCAAGACATGTCTCTTTTTGAGAAAAGTCACCAACCAGGTTCTACTAGACCAAACCTGTGCTCCTCCAAGGAGAGAGTTTGATTTACCCAACTCCCTTTTTGATAACAAGGCAGAAATCCCCGACCCGACACTTGTTAGTTTCGAATGAAGAATGAAAAGTGCCCTGCCCCATTTCAACGATTTTCGTGTGCAATAGGACACCATTTATTTGGTGATTCGGATTCCAACGTAAAAAATGCCAAAATTTTTTGTGGAGGTCCGTCAAGACCTTGGCTATGCAACCATTTTCAAGGTCAAACAAGCGCCGAAGAGCGCATACCCCAAATTTAGATGATTTTTGTGTGCTATATAGCACACTATTTTTTTGGTGATCCGAATTCCGATGTCAAAAATGCCAAATTGTTTTGTGGACGCCCATCAAGACCTTGACAATGAACCCGGTTGGCCCTCACGGCAAGTATGACCCATTTTAAGGTCAAACGAGCCCCAAAGAGCGCATACCCCCCTTTTTGATGATTTTTCGTGTGCAATAGGACACTATTTTTTTGGTGATCCGGATTCCGACGTCAAAAATGCAAAATTTTATTGTGAACGTCCGTCAAGACCTTGGCAATGCAGCCGGTTGGCCCTCACGCCCAGTTCGACCCATTTTCAAGGTCAAACGAGCCCTGAAGCGCGCATACCCCCATTACACCATTTTTTTGGTGATCCAGATTCCGACGTGAAAAATTCCAAAATATTTTGTGGACGTCCGTCAAGACCTTGGCTATGCAGCCGGTAGGCCCTCACGGCAAGTCCGACTAATTTTCAAGGTCAAACGATCCCCGAAGATCACATATCCCCAATTTAGATGATTTTCGTGTGCTATAACACACAATTTTTTTGGAGATCCGAATTCCGACATAAAAAATGCCCTACTCTTTGTAAACGTCTGTCAAGACCTTGGCTATGCATCCTGTTGGCCCTCACGGACAGTTCGACTCATTTTCAAGGTCAAACGTACCTCGAAGCGCACATACCCCTATTTCGATGATTTTCGTGTGATATAGCACACCATTTTTTTGGTGATCCAGATTTCGACGTCAAAAATGCCAAAGTTTTGTGGACATCCCTCAAGACCTTGGCTATGCATCCGGTTGGCCCTCACAGCCAATTCAACCCATTTTCAAGGTTAAACAAGCCCCGAAGCGCGCATACATTTTGACGATTTTCGTTTGCTATAGTACACTATTATTTTGGTGATCCGGAATCCGATGTCAAAAATGCTGAATTTTTTTGTGGACGGCCGTCAAGACCTTGGCTATGCAGCTGATTGGCCCTCACGGCAAGTCTGATCCATTATCAAGGTCAAACAAGCCCCGAAGCGCGCATACTCCCTATTTCAACGATTTTATTGTGCTATAGCACACCATTTTTTTGGTGATCAGGATTCCGACATAAAAATGTCAAATTTTTTGTGGACGTCCGTCAAGACCTTTGATATGCAGCCGGTTGGCCCTCATGGCTAGTCCAACCCATTTTAAAGGTCAAACAAGCCCCGAAGCGCTCATACCACCCATTTCGACGATTTTCTTGTTCTATAGCACACCATTTTTTTTGGTGATGGATTCCGAAGTCAAAAATGCCGAATTTTTTTGGACATTCGTAAAGACCTTGTCTATGCAGACGGTTGGCCCTAATGTCCAGTACGACCCATTTTCAAGGTGAAACGAGCCCCGAAGAGCGCATACCCCCAATTTAGATGATTTCGTGTGCTATAGCACATCATTTTTTTGGTGATCCAGATTCCGACGTAAAAAATGCCAAACTTTTGTGGACATCCGTCAAGACCTTGGATATGCAGCCGGTTGGGCCTCTCGGCTAGTCTAACCTATTTTTCAAGGTCAAACGAGCCCCGCAGCGCGTATACCCCCATTTTAATGATTTTTGTGTGCTATAGCACACCATTTTTTTGGTGATTCGGATTCCGATGTCAAAAATTCCAAATTTTTCTGTGGACGTCCGTCAAGATCTTGGATATGAAGTTGGTTGGTCCTCATGGCTAGTCGAACCCATTTTCAAAGTCGAACGAGCCCCGAAGCGCGCATACCCCTATTTCGGTGATTTTCGTGTGCTATAGCACACCATTTTTTTGGTGATCCGGATTTCGACGTTACAAATGTAGCAAATTTTTGTGGACGTCCGTCAAGACCTTGGCAATGCATCGGATTGGAACTCACGGCTAGTCCGACCTATTTTCAAGGTCAAACAATCACCGAAGAGCACATACCCCCAATTTAGACGATTTTCGTGTGCTATAGCACACCATTTTTTTGGTGATGGATTCCGACGTCAAAAATGCCGAACTTTTTTGGACGTCCCTCAATACTTTGTATATGCAGCCGGTTGGCCATCACGGCCAGTCTGACCCATTTTCTAGGTCAAACGAGCCTCAAAGAGCGCATACCCCCATTTTGATGATTTTCGTGTACTATAGCACATCATTTTTTTGGTGATGAATTCCGAAGTCAAAAATGCTTAAATTTTTTTTGGACATCCGTCAAGACCTTGGCTATGCAGACGGTTGACCCTCTTGGCCAGTCCGACACATTTTCAAGGTAAAACAATTCCCGAAGAGCGCATACCCCCAATTTAGATGATTTCGTGAGCTATAGCACATCATTTTTTGGTGATCCGGATTCTGACGTCAAAAATGCCAAAATTTTGTGGACATCCTTCAAGACCTTGGATATGCAGAGTGGTGGCCCTCACGGCCAGTCCGACCCATTTTCAAAGTCAAACGAGCCCCAAAGCGCACATACCCCCATTTCGACAATTTTCGTGTGCTGTAGCACACCATTCTTTTGGTGATCCTGATTTCGATATCAAAAATGCCAAAAAATTTTTTGGACGTCCGTCAAGACCTTGGATATGTAGCTGGTTGTCCCTCATGGCCAGTCCAACCCATTTTCAAAGTCAAACGAGCCCCGAAGCGCACATACCCTCCATTTCGACGATTTTCGTATGCTTATAGCACATCATTTTTTTGGTGATACGGTTTCCGATGTTAAAATGTAGAAAATTTTTGTGGACGTCCGTCAAGACCTTGGCTATGCAGCGGGTTGGCCCTCAAAGGCAGTTCGCCAATTTTCAAGGTTAAACGAGCCCTGAAGCGTGCATACCCCAATTTTGGCAATTTTTCGCGTGCTATATTACACCATTTGCCTTGTGATCCAAATTCCGACGTCAAAACGGCCTAAATTTTTTGTGGACTCCCGTCAATACCTTGACTTTGCAGCCGGTTGGCCCTCACGGACTGTCCGACCCATTTTCAAGTTCGAACAAGCCCCAAAGCGCGCATACCCCCATTTCGACGATTTCTCGTGTGCTATAGTACATCATTTTTTGGGTGATCCGGATTCCGACGTTAAAAGTGCCAAATTTTTTTGTGGACGTCAACACCTTGGCTATGCATCCGTTTGGCCCTCACGGCCATTCCGACCCATTTTCAAGGTCAAAATAGCCCCGAAACGCGCATACCTCCATTTCGACGATTTTTCGTGTGCTATAGCACACCATTTTTTGGGTGATCCGGATCCCGACGTAAAAAGTTCCAAATGTTTCTGTGGACGTCCGTCAAGACCTTGGCTATGCATCTGGTTGGCCCTCACAGCCATTCCGACCAATTTTCAAGGTCAAAATAGCCCCGAAGCGCGCATACCCCCATTTCAATGATTTTTCGTGTGCTATAGCACACCATTTTTTGGGTGATCCGGATCCCGACGTCAAAAGTGCCAAAATTTTTGTGGACGTCTGTCAAGACCTTGGCTATGCATCCGGTTGTCCCTCATGGCCATTCTGACCCATTTTCAAGGTCAAAATAGCCCCGAAGCGCGCATACCCCCATTTCGGTGATTTTTCGTGTGCTATAGCACAACAATCTTTCGAACGTCATAGACGTTCTTGAGCATTTGACCTCCAAACTTTACGAAACTTGACACACTGACTTTATACACCATATACACTCATTTAAGGACCATATAAGCTCATGCATCACACATAAACACATAGAACCACAGATAACCACATATGAGGCACTTAGGTGACTTAGTCGTCGAACGTCTTGGTCGTCCCTGAAGTTTGACTTCCAATGCACCTAAACTCTTAGCTACTGCCACAATAACACTTTATAGAACATATTGGGACCTTAGACCATCATGAAAACCACGTTGGTCTCTAGCTTCACCTAAGTCATTTTCAGGACCTTACATCCAACGTAAAAAATGCCATAGTTTTTTTTGAATGTCTGTTAAGACCTTTGCTATGCAGCCGGTTGGCCCACACGACCACTCCAACCCATTTTCAAGGTTAAAAGAGCCTCGAAGCGCGCATACCACCCATTTCAACAATTTTTGCGTGCTATAGCACACCATTATTTTGGTGATTCGAATTCCGACGTCAAAAATGCCAAAATTTTTTGTGGACGTCCGTCAAGACCTTTTCTTTGCAGCCGGTTGGCTCTCACGGCCAGTCCAACCCATTTTCAAAGTCAAAAGAGTCCCGAAGTGCGCATACCCCCCGTTTTGATGATTTTCGTGTGTAATAGGACACCATATTTTTGGTGATTCGAATTCCGATGTCAAAAATGTCAAAAATTTTTGTTGACGTCCGTCAAGATCTTGGATATGCAGCCAGTTGGCCCTCACAGCCAGTCCGACCTATTTTCAAGGTCAAACGAGCATCGAAGAGCGCATACCCCCAATTTAGATGATTTTCGTGTGCTGTATACAACACCATTTTTTTGGTGATCCGGATTCAGACGTAAAAAAAGCTGAAATTTTTTGTGGACGTCCGTCAAGACCTTGGCTATGTGGGCGGTTGGCCCTCACGTCCAGTCCGACCCATTTTTAAGGTCAAACGAACCCCAAAGCGCGCATACCCCCCATTTTGATGATTTTCGTGTGCTATAGCACACCATTTTTTGGTGATCCGGATTCCGACGTAAAAAATGCCGAATTTTCTTGTGGACGTCCGTCAAGACCTTGGCTATGTAGTGAGGTTACCCTCACATCTAGTTTGACTCATTTTCAAGGTCAAACGAGCCCGAAGAGCGCATACCTCCATTTTGACAATTTTCATGTGCTATAGCACACCATTTTTTTGGTGATCTGGATTCCGACGTCAAAAATGCTGAAAGTCTTTTGGATGTCTGTCAAGACCTTGGCTATGCTTCCGGTTGCCCCTCACGGCCAGTGTGACCCGTTTTCAAGGTCAAAAGAGCGCCGAAGAATGCATACCCCCAGTTTATACGATTTTTTAGAGCTATACAACACCATATTTTTGGTGATCCGGATTCCCACGTCAAAAATGCCGAAATTTTTTGTGGACGTCCGTCAAGACCTTGGATAAACATCCGATTGTCCCTCACGGCTAGTTCGACCCATTTTCAAGGTCAAACGAGCTTTGAATCGCGCATACCCCCCATTTTGATGATTTTCGTGTGCTATAGAACACCATTTTTTTAATGATCCGGATTTCGACGTTAAAAATGCTGAGCTTTTTGTGCACGTCTCTATAGACCTTGTCAATGATGCCGGTTGGCCCTCACGGCCAGTCCGACCCATTTTGAAGGTCAAACGAGCATCCAAGAGCGCATACCCCCAATTTAGACGATTTTAGTGTGCTATACCACACCATTTTTTTGGTGATCTGGATTTCGACGTCAAAAATGCCAAAATTTTTTGTGGATGTCTGTCAAGACCTTCGCTATGTACGCGGTTGGACCTCACGTCTAGTCCGACCTATTTTAAGTTCAAACGAGCCCCAAAGCGCGCAGACCCCCCATTTCGATGATTTTCATGTGTTATAGCACACTATTTTTTTGGTGATCCGGATTCCGGCTTAAAAAATGCTGAAATATTTTGTGGACGTTCGTCAAGACGTTGTCTATGTATCCAGTTGACCCTCACGGCCAGTCCGACAAATTTTCAAGGTCAAACGATCCCCGAAGAGCACATACCCCCAAGTTAGATGATTTTCGTGTGCTATAGCACATCATTGTTTTGGTGATCCGGATTCCGACATTAAAAAATGCCAAACTTTTTGTTGACATCCATCAAGACCTTGTCTATGCAGCCGGTTGCCCCTCACGGTCAGTCCGACCAATTTTCAAGATCAAACGAGCCCTGAAGCGCGCATACCCCCCATTTCAACGATTTTCATGTGATATAGCACATCATTGTTTGGGTGATCCAGATTCCAACGTCAAAAATGCCAAATTTTTTTGGACGTTCGTCAAGACCTTGTCTATGCAGCCGGTTGGCCTTCACGGCTAGTTTGACCCATTTTAAAGATTAAACATTCCCCGAAGCGCGCATACACCAATTTCGATGATTTTTGTGTGCTATAGCACACCATTTTTTTAGTGATCCGTAGTCCGATGTCAAAAATGCCGAAAGTTTTTGTGGACGTCCGTCAAGATCTTGTCTATGCAGCTGGTTGGCCCTCACGGCCATTCAGACCCATTTTCAAGGTCAAACGAGCTCCGAAGCGCGGATACTCCCTATTTCGACAAATTTCTTGTGCTATAGCACACTTTTTTTTGGTGATCCGGATTCCGACGTCAAAAATGCTAAAATATTTTGTGGACGTCCGTCAAGACCTTGTCTATGTAGCTGGTTGGCCCTCACGGCTAGTCCGACCCATTTACAATTCAAACGAGTCCTGAAGCGCGCATACCCGTATTTCGATGATTTTTGTGTGCTATAGCACACCATTTTTTTGGTGATGGATTCCAACGTCAAAAATACCAAAATTGTTTTGGACTTCGGTTAAGACCTTGTCTATGCAGCCGGTTGGACCTCACGACCATTCCGACCCATTTTTAGGTCAAACGAGCCCCGAAGCGCGCATACGAGCTCGCGGGGCGCCTTACGATAAATACTATCGGGTGTCCCTTGCCCGAGGCTATTTCCGAGGCGGTTCTTAAGGCCCAATTCCAAATGGAATTGAAAATCGAGGAAGCCCTTTGTTCGGACAGAGTGCAAGACATGTCTCTTTTTGAGAAAAGTCACCAACCAGGTTCTACTAGACCAAACCTGTGCTCCTCCAAGGAGAGAGTTTGATTTACCCAACTCCCTTTTTGATAACAAGGCAGAAATCCCCGACCCGACACTTGTTAGTTTCGAATGAAGAATGAAAAGTGCCCTGCCCCATTTCAACGATTTTCGTGTGCAATAGGACACCATTTATTTGGTGATTCGGATTCCAACGTAAAAAATGCCAAAATTTTTTGTGGAGGTCCGTCAAGACCTTGGCTATGCAACCATTTTCAAGGTCAAACAAGCGCCGAAGAGCGCATACCCCAAATTTAGATGATTTTTGTGTGCTATATAGCACACTATTTTTTTGGTGATCCGAATTCCGATGTCAAAAATGCCAAATTGTTTTGTGGACGCCCATCAAGACCTTGACAATGAACCCGGTTGGCCCTCACGGCAAGTATGACCCATTTTAAGGTCAAACGAGCCCCAAAGAGCGCATACCCCCCTTTTTGACGATTTTTCGTGTGCAATAGGACACTATTTTTTTGGTGATCCGGATTCCGACGTCAAAAATGCAAAATTTTATTGTGAACGTCCGTCAAGACCTTGGCAATGCAGCCGGTTGGCCCTCACGCCCAGTTCGACCCATTTTCAAGGTCAAACGAGCCCTGAAGCGCGCATACCCCCATTACACCATTTTTTTGGTGATCCGGATTCCGACGTGAAAAATTCCAAAATATTTTGTGGACGTCCGTCAAGACCTTGGCTATGCAGCCGGTAGGCCCTCACGGCAAGTCCGACTAATTTTCAAGGTCAAACGATCCCCGAAGATCACATATCCCCAATTTAGATGATTTTCGTGTGCTATAACACACAATTTTTTTGGAGATCCGAATTCCGACATAAAAAATGCCCTACTCTTTGTAAACGTCTGTCAAGACCTTGGCTATGCATCCTGTTGGCCCTCACGGACAGTTCGACTCATTTTCAAGGTCAAACGTACCTCGAAGCGCACATACCCCTATTTCGATGATTTTCGTGTGATATAGCACACCATTTTTTTGGTGATCCAGATTTCGACGTCAAAAATGCCAAAGTTTTGTGGACATCCCTCAAGACCTTGGCTATGCATCCGGTTGGCCCTCACAGCCAATTCAACCCATTTTCAAGGTTAAACAAGCCCCGAAGCGCGCATACATTTTGACGATTTTCGTTTGCTATAGTACACTATTATTTTGGTGATCCGGAATCCGATGTCAAAAATGCTGAATTTTTTTGTGGACGGCCGTCAAGACCTTGGCTATGCAGCTGATTGGCCCTCACGGCAAGTATGATCCATTATCAAGGTCAAACAAGCCCCGAAGCGCGCATACTCCCTATTTCAACGATTTTATTGTGCTATAGCACACCATTTTTTTGGTGATCAGGATTCCGACATAAAAATGTCAAATTTTTTGTGGACGTCCGTCAAGACCTTTGATATGCAGCCGGTTGGCCCTCATGGCTAGTCCAACCCATTTTAAAGGTCAAACAAGCCCCGAAGCGCTCATACCACCCATTTCGACGATTTTCTTGTTCTATAGCACACCATTTTTTTTGGTGATGGATTCCGAAGTCAAAAATGCCAATTTTTTTTGGACATTCGTAAAGACCTTGTCTATGCAGACGGTTGGCCCTAATGTCCAGTACGACCCATTTTCAAGGTGAAACGAGCCCCGAAGAGCGCATACCCCCAATTTAGATGATTTCGTGTGCTATAGCACATCATTTTTTTGGTGATCCAGATTCCGACGTAAAAAATGCCAAACTTTTGTGGACATCCGTCAAGACCTTGGATATGCAGCCGGTTGGGCCTCTCGGCCAGTCTAACCTATTTTTCAAGGTCAAACGAGCCCCGCAGCGCGTATACCCCCATTTCAATGATTTTTGTGTGCTATAGCACACCATTTTTTTGGTGATTCGGATTCCGATGTCAAAAATTCCAAATTTTTCTGTGGACGTCCGTCAAGATCTTGGATATGAAGTTGGTTGGTCCTCATGGCTAGTCGAACCCATTTTCAAAGTCGAACCCATTTTCAAAGTCGAACGAGCCCCGAAGCGCGCATACCCCTATTTCGGTGATTTTCGTGTGCTATAGCACACCATTTTTTTGGTGATCCGGATTTTGACGTTAAAAATGTAGCAAATTTTTGTGGACGTCCGTCAAGACCTTGGCAATGCATCGGATTGGAACTCACGGCTAGTCCGACCTATTTTCAAGGTCAAACAATCACCGAAGAGCACATACCCCCAATTTAGACGATTTTCGTGTGCTATAGCACACCATTTCTTTGGTGATGGATTCCGACGTCAAAAATGCCGAACTTTTTTGGACGTCCCTCAATACTTTGTATATGCAGCCGGTTGGCCATCACGGCCAGTCTGACCCATTTTCAAGGTCAAACGAGCCTCAAAGAGCGCATACCCCCATTTTGATGATTTTCGTGTACTATAGCACATCATTTTTTTGGTGATGAATTCCGAAGTCAAAAATGCTTAAATTTTTTTTGGACATCCGTCAAGACCTTGGCTATGCAGACGGTTGACCCTCTTGGCCAGTCCGACACATTTTCAAGGTAAAACAATTCCCGAAGAGCGCATACCCCCAATTTAGATGATTTCGTGAGCTATAGCACATCATTTTTTGGTGATCCGGATTCTGACGTCAAAAATGCCAAAATTTTGTGGACATCCTTCAAGACCTTGGATATGCAGAGTGGTGGCCCTCACGGCCAGTCCGACCCATTTTCAAAGTCAAACGAGCCCCAAAGCGCACATACCCCCATTTCGACAATTTTCGTGTGCTGTAGCACACCATTCTTTTGGTGATCCTGATTTCGATATCAAAAATGCCAAAAAATTTTTTGGACGTCCGTCAAGACCTTGGATATGTAGCTGGTTGTCCCTCATGGCCAGTCCAACCTATTTTCAAAGTCAAACTAGCCCCGAAGCGCACATACCCTCCATTTCGACGATTTTTGTATGCTTATAGCACATCATTTTTTTGGTGATACGGTTTCCGATGTTAAAATGTAGAAAATTTTTGTGGACGTCCGTCAAGACCTTGGCTATGCAGCGGGTTGGCCCTCAAAGGCAGTTCGCCAATTTTCAAGGTTAAACGAGCCCTGAAGCGTGCATACC